>VZTR01004696.1:81411-97625 GCA_013400775.1 Chaetops frenatus | reverse complement strand
AAAAAAAAAAAGAGAGGTGAGGAGAAATCTCTGCTAAACCACTGCTTTAGAGGGTTACCTGTCAGCTCTGTGGCTCTTCAGTACTTCCTTCTTTCCTTGACTTACTGAAGAAATGGATGCTCCACGATAATTTATTTCTTGTGCTGGCAACACAAACTTTTTCATGGAACTTTAACAAGTACTCTTCCTGTGTTTTAACAGGGGTGAGGTTTGCCTCAAGGCTTATAAAACAAATTGAAATGTCTCTCCATTGCAAAATGTATTGTACGTTTAAAATTGGATTTGTTTTACTCATGTGGTTAAAAATGTCATTCTCAAAACTTGAGGAGAAAAACTGTGTTTTAAATAAATTGCAAATACAGAAAACATAAACAGAATTAAATGTACTGCCCAATTTATCTGTGAATACAATACTCTTCTGGAAACTAACAATTTTAAAATCTAGGTTAGGATTATGTTAGGTTTTCTTCACTACAATTGTCCAAGTTATGCTTCTATATAGAAGTGGTATCCAATTATGAAGCAGCCTGTGGCAATTTGCATCATGGAACTCAAAACATTTATAATCTGGAATAAGGAAATGAGAAAAATACGAAGGAGTTTCTTCTTAAATATTGAATTTTGAAGCATGTACCATTAGCACTTTCCAAAACTGCAAAGTAGAATAAAACCAAGCTTTAAACAAACTGATTTATTATGCCAACAATACATCTGACCTAGTTTTAGAACTTTTTCCTTTTTTTTTAATAGTTCTGCAATGTTCTGCTTCAGCACAAGCCAGTAAAATGATTAAAGCATTCTCTCTAAATTTCAGAGGATGATGGAGGTATACTGCAGCTGTGATGGACAGGAATGATTTGTACCAGCTGTGATAAGTTTGGTGTGAAACTGGCAGGCCACACTTTCACTGGCTGAAATAAACTCAAAAATTTTTGGCAATACTAGTGTGGTCCTGAGTGAGAGAAAAGGATGGGGGTTTTCCCATCTTTATAAAAAAAGGGAATGTTTTCTATGAAAACTAGCAAAGAAATGTAGTATCTAGGAAAAAAAAATACTTTGGCATCGAGTCTTTAAAAATTAAGATTCCTTTTCCTCATGCAATGCAGACACTTTATACACTGAGAAAATCTCTTTCCTGTTATTGGCAGAGCTGCTGCACTGTGTAACACCATCTTTTAATTCCTTTTGGTCCTCTTGGTAAGCTTAGACTCTTTTTATGAAGGATGCACAATGCAGTGCAAACAAAGTGTACACCATAATCTTATGAGAAAATGAAAGTGAGAATGAACTAAAACAGATTATTGGTGTTTGCATTGCTATGTGTATTTAGTGCAACCTTAAGCAGTTAATACTAGAATACTCCTCCTGAATTTCAATGATAGTTTGCATCTGTGTTACATTGTTTTAAAAATTGATTTGGTCAGTTGCATAAGCAGTCAAGACATGGAGTAGCAAAATAAATAACCAGAGATATGTTCCATAGACTTTTTTTCCCCCTTGAAGTGAGTTAATTGAAAACAGTATATAGGTATTGACTTGGACACCTGGCCACTATGTGTTTTAACAGAACCCATAAAACCAATCATGATTAAGTTTAATAGATCAATATGAAATTTACTAAAGCTCTGTTAAACTTTAAGCAGTTAAAATCAATAGATAACCTACTGCAAACAGATACAGAGAGGTCCTTGATTGTCAGTAGAGTTAAACATCTCTTTGTAAAGAGGTGAGGGGGGGGGTGGTGGAATAGAAAGCAGATTTGACAGTGTCATTGCTGTTCCTGGAGCTCTTCTTAGGAAGAAATGCATTTGGGAACTGCTATGCTGACCTGGTTTTACAACAAAACCATATACAAAGCTGTGGGCATCATCTTCATTTTTGGGTTTAACCCCAGATGTTTCACCCTGCCCACTACTTGGTGTTTGCAGGTATACGACTTCTCTCACACTGTGGCTGCAGGTCTCTGTTCAGCTCCCCAAGCCCTCACTTCTGGGTCTTTAAGCTGAACCCTATCACAAAGTGAAACACCACCAGAATTTGAGAAGGTTTGAACTTGGATTTGAACATAGTAACTTAAGCACATATCCATGAATTGTGCTGTTTGGGTTGTTGGTTGGTTGGTTTGGTTTGGTTTTTTTATATTGTTATTACTATTTATTTCTAGACTTTTTTTTTTTTAAATGCTTAAATCCCTAAGTATTGAAAAAGCTCACATTGTAATAAAGCACTGTTAGAGTTGCACTTTTTTGTGTATTGCCAGCTGCTGTACCTGGGCAGTTGTGAAAGGTGCTGTGTGCCCACACCTAGTTTTAAACTAGGGTGGATGCCTGTAACATTGCATACCTCATCCCAGGATTCAGATCCCAGTGGTCTGCCAAGAGGGTTCTGAACTCTGTGCTGCCACTATTACACCAATGTTGGTGCCTGACCTCCTTAGTTTTTGGTTGGGTTGGCACAAAAGGTTTGCAGGAGTTTCCACCATAGGTGGCAAACTGAGTATGTCCACACTAGCAACTTAAGTTTTCACTGCTTACACCCATAAATCATAACTTGTGATTGTTGTTATGACTCCAGAATCACAAATGTTGTCTTGGTTGATAATTTTTTTTTTTTACAGTATTTTTAGTATCTTCCATGTTTCTTGATGTCTATTGGTTAAGAAACTGCCAAGCAACTGGTTCTGGCCTAAAGTAATAAATATTGGAGTCCCTAGTTCTAAAATCCACTCAGTGTTAGTGGACTGCGATCTTTATGGTGACCTGCATGTTTCCCTGTGGATACTGATCTGTCTGCAGGGTAAAGGGATAAAATAATACTGAGGCTTTGGCTGGATCTATACAACACTGAAGGAGAATAGGAAGGCAAGAGATGCAGTGCCTGAAATAGGTGCAGTGATGATTCTGTTCATCACTGAGGATCATATAACTCCATTTGGATGTAATAATGCATTCAGAGTATTGGCCACTTAAAGCCAGAAGGGTAATTCAGATTGGCACAGCAAAACCAAGGATGCAGTGCTCCTGCTTGGTGCAATCTGCCTTGCTGAATATCTTTATAAATCAAGGAAATACTATGTGTAAGAATAAATGTGATTTCACTTGGGGCCAGCAACGTTTTCTGGGTTTTCTTTTTTTCTTTTAATGTTATACGAGTGAAGCTTAGGATACATGTTTTCTTACACCCTGCTGGAAAAGATGGGTTTGTGTAATTTGTTAGTCATCTTTCCAGAGCTTCTCTCCCAGCATATCCCCACAGATGTAGGTTTTGGTAGCACAAATACTGTTCCTTTATGTTGTATCACGGAATATCAGCACAAACTTTTCAACAAAGAAGAAACCATGGGTTGTAACAAAGCGGTAGGACCATCCCTTCTTCCTCAGTGTTGAGTGTCTTACAGTAACTGGGAGAGAAATTCTTATTCCCAGATGTATATTAAATCTTTATAATAAAAACATTTTTTCTGGTTAGTTACAATTTAGCTCTAAAACAAAGCCCTGACACTAATCACTTTTACAAATCCTTTTTCTAGGGCTTGAGTCAACTCCCTTTGAAGTCAGTGGAAGCCTTTGAATTTACTGAGAGTTAATAGAGGCCCCTACATGTTAAGCAGCACTTGGTTGATTGGATTTAAAAAAAAAAAAAAGGCACTTATAGTAGCTGCACTTACACACAGCACTAAAACTTTCAAATAACAGCCTTCTAATAAAATCTTAATTTCTAAAACATGTGTGCCTAATTATTATTCATCTGTGCTTGCATGCTGTGCTACCTCTTGCAAAGCTTTCTGCCTCATATATCATGTTGTAATTAGTAAAGTGGGAAAACACATTCATCTCTTCTTCAAAGAAAAAAAAATCACACTTTAATCTTAAGTACATCATAATTGGCAAGAGAAAAAAAAGAGTGGGGGAGGTATCTGAAGAGTACCTCAAGGATTTTGCATGGCCTATCTTTTTAGTAAGGAAACATTGCTGTATAGCTTTTATTTCTGTATTATTACTGGCTAGAAAAAATATGGGAGAGAGACACAAAGAAAGGAGCACAAGGACCAATATGAGGAAGCATCAAACCAAGAAGAAACACCCTGTATTGGGAAAACCTTCTCTCCTTTCTTTTTTTGGAACAAAGCCCTGAAAGTTATTCAAAAATAGTAATGCTACTTATCTTACTCATAGGACTTTCTGCCTAACAGAACCAGCAGGCTGAGGTAGCGGCTTATGGAACCCTGCAGAACAGAAATTTTCCTAAATTATGGTTTGGATGATGAGGCTGAATAGTGGTCCATGGGCTATTCTGAGAGTAAGCAGAAGTCCACTGGTCTAATGTTTGGGAGTTTCTGGTTAAAATTCCTTGCTTCTTTGTAAAAAAAGCCAGGGAGGCAAAAATGAAATACATATTTTTTCAGCAATGAAATGAGGATGAAAAAATCTGCCTCTGTAATAAGCTTGAATATGGTCGGTTATTCAAATAGATAAGTCATTTGGGGCTACAATTTGATGTTAATTTCTCTCTCAGTACTGTAAAATAATCAATGATCTGTCTAAGAAATATTCAGCTGGGCTAAATATTTAACAATAAGAGCACCAGGGATATATATTTTTAAATAGTGTAAAATGAATGTAAGGTTTAAAATTATCAAAATGGGAGTAAAGAGTGATAGGGTATGCTTTCCTAGAGTCAGTTTACTAAGGATCCCAGATTAGTGTCTAAATCTCACAAACTCTTTAAACATTATAATGTGCTATTTAGAAAAAATAGGCCTGGGAGCCTAGCTTAGGACCAATGTTTTTGTTTCAAGTGTCTTGCCCAAACTTAAACATAAAGTAGTTTCAGATGAAAGCAAGATTTAAGATTTTTTTTGTCTTCCTCTTCCATCATATCAAATCCTGGGACCCAAATGTTATGGGGTAATGCAAAGTAGTAGCTGTCTGTGGTTACTAAGGTTATTTCTGGACTTTTACAAAACTCAAACTGCAGCAGAGACAGCTGAATGTATCTTTAGCACAGTAAATGAACTGCCTTTTTTGCATCATGGTGAATTGAAAAAGCCCCAAATTTAGACTTCAATTTCTCTATATTTTAGCTCTCCAAACCAGCAATTATAGCAAACTTCCATCCATTATGGGTTGGGCAGTGTGTTCTCAAACTTTTAATCTTCCATCACCTTTAAATAAAAAATAAAATAAAATTTACATTTGCAGTCAAGTTCTGTAAATAAGGGCCAGTTTCCACTTAAATAGTCTATGGAGCAGAAAGAATTGGGCAGAAACCCAGAGGAGAAGTCTCAGCAGATGAGTCCCAAGGAATTGGCTTGCTCATCCTCTCTGCATGTTTACTGTTTCTGTATCATAATTAGGATAGTGTGTTTTTAGGGCTGACTTCTCCACACTGGGATTAGAATACTGTCCTGTAAATACTTTGCTTAGGCATTATGGCTTTGGGTAAGCTACTCACATGTTTTGTAGCCCGTGTGGAAGTGGTGGGTGACATATTTGTCTGTACCAGAGGGCACACTGCTGTGGATGAGCTAGGATATGGCAGCTATTGGCTGTGCACTGAGGCTGGCAGGAACCCATCTGCCTGGCCTCTGAATATCAGTGTTATATTCTGTCTAATTTCCTTTAGCTGTGCTGAGCTGACTAACTTGTGTTTGGTGAAAGGTAGGTACATAGCTTTGTTGAGCAGAAGGCTTGAGCTTGTTCTACCCATGCTTTGGAATTGTTGTAGGTGAGTCTGCCTCACAGGAGCAGGGAGCTGAGGTGTGCTTTAGAGCAGCAGCAGCAGCAGATTGTGTGGGGGTGGCCTGTGGGCTCTCCAGTAGTAGGCACTGCAGAGTGTCTCTTCTGCAGGGCATTTCCCCTGAGCAGATGTATTCTGCCTGACAGTGATAAAAAGAGAGGGGGGGAAGTTGTGTCCCCTTGAAAATAGTTCCAATAGTTGACCAATTTTTAAACATCTTAGTTCAAATAGCTGTATCATCTTCCAGGTGTTGGCAGAACCACCACCTAAACCTTTTTTCTTTCCCTGCAGAGGAGATAAGATTGTTATGTAGCCATGTCTTAAGTTACTTTCTGAAAGTGGTGCCTTGGACTGGCTACCTCGAGCAGAGGCTAGACAGAGTTAGAGCATAAAGTGAGTGTTTATACAAGGCCTTTAACAGATACACCTTGGGCAGCGCAGGAGCCTTGCAGAGGCTACACCCAAGATGGATGATGGTCACGAATTTTTCAGGCAGATATAAGTCTGGTCTATTTGCAAATCAGGGGTTAATCCTCCAATTACAGCTACAGGTTATGAAGTTACATTCCCCCAGTTTGCTGCCACCCAATTTAGTTTTGTTTATACTTTTCAGGACCTGAGGCTGTGATGGTGATCTTGGTTCTCAGGCCTAGAAGGATTGTTTTGTCTGGCCAAACCGTGAAGAGAGCTTACTAACACTCTATATGGAGTTCAGAGTCATGCACTAATGCAGTACAGGATCTGAAAAGTATAAAAGCTAGGCCTTAAGACAACAAAAGTATAAACTGATGGAGGTCTTTCACGTTTTCTGGTCTTTCAGTATATTTTTCCTTCTTTGTCCTTCTAAATTTTTTATTATGAATTTTTAAAACCGGAGAGAGAATTTTAGGACAGGAAACTAAAGCTTTCTGGTTATAATTTAATACACACTATGTGCTGCAGTCAGTGTCCTGGTTTGAAGGACAGGTGTCTGCTAAGGAAGGCAGGGGNACAAAAGTATAAACTGATGGAGGTCTTTCACGTTTTCTGGTCTTTCAGTATATTTTTCCTTCTTTGTCCTTCTAAATTTTTTATTATGAATTTTTAAAACCGGAGAGAGAATTTTAGGACAGGAAATTAAAGCTTTCTGGTTATAATTTAATATACACTATGTGCTGCAGTCAGGAATGTGGCTGCCAGGAAAAAAAATATAGGAAAGTATACACTGAAATATGCAACGCTGTTTTTCTCCTGCCTCACCACTCTTTGCTGTCTCCCTTATAAGTAACTTGCTTTGATCACATATCCATTGACCAGCTAAATTACACTGCTACACACATAGACTTTAGTTCTTGGCTCAGTGAATCTTGGTTACCAGGCTTACCCTTTTAACAAAATGAGTCTTGTTGCATATGAATATCTTTGTTCAGTAAAATAAAATGAGTCAGTAAGTTTTAGCTCATTAGGCAAAATGTTGCATAAATGAATAGAAAAAACTATTTGCTACTATAGATGTGTTCCAGAGAGTAAATGTTAAACTGGATCTAATATTTAATAACAGTAACATCATTTTTTTTTAAACTTTACAGTATAAACATATTGATAGGCAAAATGAGCAACTTGGATTTTAGTCCATCATGGGGTGTAGAAATGTAAAGAAATGTCAACAATGTACAAAGCAATACAACAATGTATGCATACCATATATACCTCTGCTTCAAAAAACAAGGTACTTGCCAGCAATTTAAGGGATATAACTTTTCCTGGATAATTAAAATATTTTGAAACTTTTTGTAGGCACTAATATGCTAAATGAACCCCAAGCTGAATTCTTCACTCAACTGTCTTGAACCTGTCTTTTCAGACTGTTTCACGGCTTTACAACCACTGTAAATTTACCAATTTTGTTTAGGCTAAAATTGTGGTTTTTCCAGCTTCTTCAGTCTTGGGGCTTCTCTAAGTGAGTTTCAGTCTCAGAATTCAATGGTCTTGGCATGCAAACCTGGAAAGCCTTGCAAATGGCATTTGAGATCAGATGGAGCAGTGGGTGTGGATAGCCTTGACGTGGCTGTGGTTGGAGGAAATCATCTGAGAGGATGCTTTAGGATAGACCGTAACCTTTTCCTGGAGTACAGGCTTACTGAATGGAGTCTTTTCCTAGCAGTGAGTATGGATGTTGTTTTTGTATGAGGGAAAGGTTCAAGTTTCATCAGACATTGATTCCCTGCACAATGCTGTGAGCCCAAGGAGTATGGAAACTGAACCTGTTATGAGTGCAGCCCTTCAGATTCACAGCTTTATCAGTGGTATTTCAGAGGATTTCTAGATTACAAGAATCATCATGGAAGTGATCTAAAAGCTACAAAATAATTCAGCAGCCATGCAATTGAATTGATTAATTTATCCAAGATTTTCAAAGAAAAAATTTTTGCAAATATTAACACAAATTTTAATGGCATGCTAATTTCCTCCAGGGGACATAGACATTATATACCTGTCATAGTGCAAGTCTTTTCCTAAAGTTGATAAGGCAATGATGAAAATGCCATCATTGTGGGAAAGTAGCATCTATATTGTTCAATGATTTTATTTTTTTTAGAGATGAAGAATTTTTTTGAAAGGTGATACCACAGAAATATAACTAAACTCCAAATAAGCTTAGTGATCATCACTTAAATCTTGACTGAGCTGTTCCATCCTCTCTTCTGTAAATGGAGTTTTCACTTTGTCCTTACACCTCTAATAATTAGTTTACCTTCTAAAACATAAACTTGTGTCTGAACAAGGCTTTAAAGTCAGATAGACTGGTAAGTACCACTAGTTATAGCTCCAAGGCCTGGAGTCAACCTAATTCCTGAAGTACCCATATTTCTTCACGTTTGTTTCTGGACATAAACACCAAACACCTCAGCAGTTAAATTCACATGAAGGTCCCCAAACCAGACGGCTAAGCACCTGTGAGGTCTGAGTGGGAAGCCAGCTGCTGACATGAGCCTTGCACAAAGCCTGGCAAGGACTCCCAGGTGAAGCCTTCATCCACAAGACAGAAGAGCAAGCTCCTGTTCTGCCGTGCTTTTTAACCTCTATTTGGGAAGGGGATCTAAGAAAAACATCTATTTACACTCCAGTCATCTAGCTACAGTGCTCCAAGATGACCCTGGTGACCTGGTCTCTCCCATTTTGAGCAAAGCTCCAATTCACTGGTCAGATGCCAGGAGACTGGATCTACCCACTACCCAAAACTTAATTAGTTTCTTTTTCTCTATTCAAGCTCATCAACATGGTGTATGAATATGGAAGACTTCCTCACTGGCGACTGAGACTACAAACTCTGTGCTCTCCCTGTTTTTTCATGGTTAAAGGACTCCTCTCTAAATTTCAGTGGGTGAAGACTGTGCTCCAAATGAAGTCTGCACAGGCCAGCCATATGCTCTTGCAGCTGGGTCTTGGTGTGGGCATTTAAGAAGAGGCTGGGGTCAGCTCTGTCCCAAAAGTGTGCAGAGAAAGCCCAGAAAAGATTATTCAGGGTCCAATCTTATGTCCTTTACTGTGGGAATCCTAAGGATACCTGACTATGCAGTAGAAGTGATGCCTTGGACCAGAAACACCAACGGTAAAACTGTAGCTTTAGATCATTCCCATGGGCCTGTCTAGCATAATGGTCCCAAAGGAAGCAGTGTCTGGTAAATCTGTCCCTTTCAATCCAAAAAGTCACATTACACACAGAGAGCAAGCTGAGATGCTGTTTTTCAGAAGACTGACAGATCATTACAGTTTTTGAAACCTAGAGTTTTAGTAACCTGTCCTTTGTTAGTCAATAACAGTGATGTCTTCCCCTGCTTGCTGGAGTTCAGATTTGTTCTAGTGAGACATAAATCACATGTGAGATTTTTTTTTTTTTTTTTTTGTCTCTCAGTAAATTGCTGCCACTGAAAAGAATGATAAATGATTATTTCTGTTTGCAATAGAAAATAACTAAAGTGCTAATCAGATCCCACATTTGGGGATCAATACTGAATTTCTTACTAGACTATCTTTCACACTCCTGTGCATAGTCAGCTCCCTTCTATCCCAGACATCACTTGAACAGACAACAACCAGCATCCCAGTAAATTAATAAAATATGGTTTCTGGCATGTTGCTTCCTTGCTCAGTGAATGCTTCTGAAATGAACACTCTTCTCCCTAATACAAACCCTTATGAATGGCACATCACACTTTTACAGGCTTAATGTAGCTAGAAATATATGGTCCCTTTAGTGACTTTGGAATAAACAGGAGAGAAATACTCTCACTGCAGGTGAAGGACTACCAGCAGGTGAGTTTTCACTCACTCAGTGTCCTTGCTAGTGTCCTGCTTCCCATGCTTCCGTCTAGTTTGTCCAACCTTTTTTCTCATCTCTCTTGTTTACTTTTCTCTCAATGTATTCCCCAAGTCGTTAAAGTTGCCCAGATCTCTCAGTAAAAGGGTCTTCCAATCCCTCCCTCCCTTCACACCTTCTGAATTCTGTCTGCCCACACTGATACTGTGGCCCTCAGCCAGCTCTGCCCTTCCCCACTGCTCATTCTGATTGCAGCAACATAGCAAAGCATGGGGATGCATCCATGAAAGTCCCTCCTAATGCCCATTTTTAGGGAGGTAATAAGCAAGTTCCCTGTCCATGGAACTTTGGCACACTGATATCCCAGTGCTGGTGGGCCTCCTCTTTCTAGCTCTATGCATCTTGCAGTGGTTTTGCTCATTCATTTGCTGATGGATGGTTAAATTCCCAAGCATACCAAAATGACACTGTGTAAATCAAAATTAGAAGCTGGTAAAGAGTAATAAGAATACTGACCTGAAATCATGCTGAGCATAGGAAATGGCTTAAGTTTTTTCTGGTAAGAAAGAATTCTTTAATGTAATTTAATTTGCTGTTTTGTTGTTTATTAGTGGCTGTTTTATCAGCTTTATGCTAAAAGCAGGTGGCTGCTGTCTGCTTTGCCTCCCATTGGAGCTGTCTGCTTTAAACTCGTTCAAGTTGCCCACTGGTTGAAGCTTTCAAAAGTCAAAGTAACTGGCTAAGGGAGTCCCTCTGTGTGTGGGAGTCTGGAATGCAAATCCAAGTGGTACATGCTGGAGGGAAGCTCACTGCAGAACGAGCAGGAAGGAAATGCCAAGTAGCTAATTTCACATAGAGGTGCTTTTCTTATTCTAGCAAAATTTCTTTGGTGCAGAGGAAACATACCTAATCTGTGGTAATATAGTTCTGCCACGTGACAGACTGCTGCTCATCAGACTGAGACATGCTTATTTTCCTTTATTTTTAAAAGAAAAAAGTTCTAATGTGCCATTTGAATGTTTTTTGAATTATTATGTTGTCTGTGTGTAAAGCAGTAACACAGCAGCCAGGCTATAAGATAACATGTTCAGTGTGCCATAATCAGATGGGACCAAATGTATTCTTGGTACAACTCTATTAACTTTGATGGGCTTACAGGAGAGAAAAGTACAGCCCATTGACATTAAGGGAGAAATTTTTCCTGGATAGAGAGCTGCAATATCTCTATAGGTAACACTGATGTGATTGTTCCATGTCTTGGAGGCAGAGTCGTTGCAATTAATGGAGTGAGTCTACATGATATACAGCATTTTGTTGTATGTCTTTTTTTTTTTTTTCATTTAGCAGGCTTATACTACATTTTTACGTGTACTATTTCTGTTCAAGAGTAATAGCTGTGATTTCATGCTCTCACTGCTCAGTGTGTAGTCTCTGGACTGAATAGTAGAACTGTTTCTAAGGAAATAACATGACTAGGGACAGTAACTGCTAAGCAAATGGTACAGGTGGATGTGATTTACTGCTGACCAAGTCTCATTTGAACTGTTTGGCACACCTCTAAATTAACTGAACAGATGGTTTTTTAATTAGTTCTGTCATTTCATTTTCTGCATTCTTAATACATGTCAGGCTGTATGTCAGGGAGTATTAGCATCAATTTCAAGTGATACAAAAACATTCAGAGCAAGAATAAGCTGATAATAACAATAACAAAACATAATTAGAGTACAAATTGAGAGGTCTGCAGCTTTATAAACATGGTAAACCTAGATTTATGAGACTTCAGAGATTTGTTCAAAATGAGAAATGCCTTAAACTTGCTGCAAACCAATTAGTTCTGTGCAGACCTAGAGCAGGGTTTTCTGGCTTCCTGTAGTGGGATAGGCCTTGCTAATGCAAATTGCCTGAGAAGAGCTCCTGAATTAATGCATTTGATTTATCTGATTCCACCTTCCTCAAATAGCAAAATCACCTGCTTAGGAACTAAAGTGCCTTTTAGCTTCAGAGATGGCAGTAAAAGATTTAGCTATTCTTTCCTTCTGACCAAAGTAATATTTGTCCAAGTGAAAAATCCTCTCTTTGCCATTTCCAGCCAGGCTAGTGGAACTGTTTCCAAGCACAAGGTTTGGAATTTGGTTGCAGTACAGTAACATGGCAGCAACTGTTGCAGCCCCATATGAAATTAAAATTATACTGATTTCTCAGGAAAAAGCATCACAATAGGATATAGTTCTATCAGGACAATCTTTCAGAATACTAGTGGTGTTGTTTATATGATGGTAGTTAACAAGATAAAGTGTAATCTACATAAAAACAAATTCTACATGACTGTACAGAATTAGAATGCCACACTGTTTATATAGTTTAAGTTGCAAAGATTGCTTTTTATGCATTCATAAGTCTCCATGGCAAATTGGATAAAATACTCGTTTCTTCCAGATTTATCTCTGCAGGAAATACCTTAGAACGATGGCAGGCCATACATCACAAGTAGAATCAACATCTAAGTTAAAGCAAATAGCTATAAACATAGACTTTCAAAATGTATTCCTCTTTGGATCTGCAGAAAATGGTTAACATGCAAACAGGCATAAGCAGAGCACTATTTCTAGCAGCTGGATCCTAGAGGAATTAAATAGGAGAGTCCTCATCACAGGGACATAACAATGGCTCTCCACCTCTTGACACCTTTTCTGCAAAATTACACAATTTAAAGATAGTGGGAACTGCTTTATTTAATATACAACATAAAAGTCTGGCACATGTTTATTTAGGAGTATCTTCTTTTGATGTCTTACTGGTTAAAACACACACAGAAAAGTGGTTGGGTTTTTTCCCCCAAGAATAAGGAAAGCATTTAACTCTGAGTGACTATGCAATTGCAAGTTATTACCTTGTTTTCTTATTCATTCTTAGCCCACTTGCTATCTGTTGAGCAAAATCTCAGCATCTCATGAAAAGCAATTGTCAGCAACAGAGCTTCTGTTCACAGAGTAGGCAATATGCTGGCTGCTGAGGAAATGCTGGTTAAAGTCTCCTCCCCGGTTCAGAACTGGGGCCAATACCAAGGCCTTTGCTGTGGCCTAATCATAAGGTTACTGGCTCTCCTGTGGTAGAGTATTTGGCCTTGGCCATTGACAACTACTGCAGCCAGCTCTAGGTTTTTTGTGAGATATTAAATTTCAAAAATGTTACTTCGCAGATTTTGAAAAACTTGCCCTTGGAAATTTTGTATTTCAGATCTGAAGTTGACTAACCTTAATTGATACCATATATTGTCAGAGTATGTGTCTGTGAGACTTCAAATACGGGAGGGGTGTGCTGACTCAGGCCTGAAGATTCTGCATGTATTCAGGCCGTGACAGGTGAGAACCCTGTGCATAGCTTTCACTTTCTCAGTTGCACAGTAGTAGAAAAGCCTTTTCAGTATCTGGACTACTTCACAGCTGATGCTTTAACCTGCAATGGCAGTGCAGGATCTGGTCTTCATTAGCTTTGCTGCCCAGAGGGTTTGACAGATGGATCTGTGCCCATAGGTAAGTGGGCTTGGGTGGCTCTGTTCTGCCTCCTTTGCAAGGAACACACTGTGCTTCTGCAGAACTTTTCTTTCTGCCAGGCATCCAGAGTCACCCTGAAATGACCTGAGATAGCCTGGCCTTCTCCTGAGCAGACAAATGAATGAGATTATTTTAACAAGGTTTGGAATTCTGTAGCTTTGAGGGGACAGGCGATGTTGTGAAGATTGTCTGTGGCCATAGGCATGAGTGATGCTAAAAAGCAATGGTTACAGTCCTCATATTCGAGCAGCAGGCAGGATCTCTGCTGGAGCCCTGCTATCACCTCTGCCCAGCCTATTTGCCTTTGGATACACAGATGACAACGGTCTCACTGACAAAGTAAATTTTGATCGGATACTAGTTTTTTATAAGTATATACAAATATATATATATATTTACAGGAATAAAAGGTTTGTGTACACAAGGACTACAGGGCACCAAATAAAACCAGCAGGGACCAGGTAAATACCAAAGATTCACCCCATGGCAAAGCCTGTGGCTGAGCTTGCCACAGAGTGCAATAGACTGTAAAGACCTCCAAGTCTGAAAAAGAATTGGGCATGTTGCTGGATGGAACATTAATTAAGGTTATTAAATATTTAAGGCACCATCTCCGCTTCAGGAAGCCCTTAAAGCAGTTAGCACCTGAGGTTAGGGGGGAGGATGCTGGGTCATTGTTGCTATGTGCTTCCCTTAATTATTCCTTGGGCATGAGTTATTAGCATATGACTGGAGGCTGGTGCTAGGCTACCTAGATCTTTTATCTAACTATGAGTTTTCTTAGTGTTTTTTGTATTCTTATGACCACTGATTTCCAAAGCAAAATTTCAGGGCAGAAAAATCTAAGCAGTAAAAAGAAGAAACATTTTGGAGAAAGCAAAAAAAGTCTCTATTAGACATGAAGTCTCTTCTCAAAATCTATGAACTATGAGAGCAAAATTAAAACCAGATGCTGTGAAATGGAAGGTAGAGGTGAAGTAGGGAGGAGACAACATATGCTGAAGTTGTATGCCTGTGCTTTTAAGTTCCCAACACAATCAAAAGTCTTTTCATCAGCCTGCAAGCCACGGCCCTCGGTGTAAATAGCACATGACTTAAATTGTAACTAGCAGCTTGCTGAGGTAGCTGCTGAACAGACTCAGCACCACAATAAAGATATTGGATGTTTCTGGGGAGCCCTGTAACACATTATTCATGTCTAAAAGCAGATTCTGAATAATTATGTTGTGCTAGGTATAACATCATGTTTGTTTGTAATTGTCTGGGGCCTGAATGAGAGTAAAGAAGATACTCCAAAACTTTTTCTAGCAGTGGGGAGAAAGATCCTTATGGGACAATAAATACTGGATTGATGTGGGTTCACCAAGACAATCTGAATAAATAGGCTAAAACAGTTGGTTTTAACTGTATTATTAGTTGCTTGCAACAATTTCCAGATACCCTTGAAAGTGTTCATGAGTTCTGGATCATTCATGATTCTTTCCTGTAGGAGATTTTTCAACAGTTCTTACCAGAAACATGGTGTTCATTATTCATTAATTCAGTATTTGCTGTTTATTGTTTTGTCATCTTTTATTTAATTATATTTAAAATATAAATATATAAATACATTTAATAAGGAAGTACAATACTGTCTGCTAACTTAGGGCTAGTTATGAACTATGAAAAAGCAGAAAAAATGGAACAGTTTGACATCAGAAATGCTATGTCCAAACTAGTTGGCAAGTGCCTTCCATTAAGGAATTTGCTGATAGAAATGATTACATGTTCATAGCCATTTTGAAGCAAAAAAATAAATTATTTTCTGGTCCATACACACTCACTCAGTTTTAACGAAATACTTGTGTGGAATGAGTCTCTTGTTAGCTGCCCTGGAACCTGGTGTTCATGAAAGCAAACACACCCAGCATGGGAAATAAAGAAGAGTTGTTAGGCACATGCACGTGCCTGCAGGGCTATGATGTTACTGGCATCACAGAGATGTAGGGGGGTAGTCCTTAGAACTGGAGTGTTGGAACTGATGGGTGTAGGCTCTTTAGGAAGGACAGCCAAAGGGAAGAGGAGGGGGTTTCACCCTCTGTGTCAATGTTGAGGATCAGCTGGAGTGTATGGAGCCCCACCTGGGGATGGATGGGGAGTTGACTGAGAGCTTATGGGTCAGGACTGAAGGGAGAGCAGGGACAGGTGACACACTGGGGTCTGCTACAGGCCACCTGACCAGGACGACAAAGCAGATGAAACCCTCCATTGAGAAGCAGGAGCAGCTTCATGTTTACAAGTCCTTATGGGAGACTTCAAACATCCTGATACGAGTTGGAGGGACAACACAGCAGGGCATGAGAAATGCAGTATGCTGGAATATACATGCAGTAGTTCACTGATCTATGATTTTTTCCCCCCCCTTCCCTCTTGGTCACTGTCCTGGTTCGAAGGACACATGTTTGCTAAGGAAGGCAGGGGGCCTCCCTTGGAATGGAAGAAAAAAAAAATGTAACCCCTTTCCCTCTGAATTATTGTAATTCTGAAATTAAGGGGGTCACAGGCAAAGATATGGGAAATGAAATAACATTTCTTTACTAGTATTTATAATAAAACAAACAAACAACAGCTACTATGGC
>VZTR01004696.1:50841-81041 GCA_013400775.1 Chaetops frenatus | reverse complement strand
CCCCACCCTGCTGAGAGAAGAAAACTCTCCAAGCTTGACAACCCCCTCTCCCCTCAGCTCAATCACTTCTTCTGTTCTTCTTAAATACCCAGTCATTATGGTCCCTTAGCAACTGATGGGCAAAAAATTCCAAAGGTAAAGAGAAACAAAAGGGAAGAACACCCAAACCCCAACAGTCACCCAAGTCAGCATGTAGCAAGATCTCCTCACTTTCTTAAAATAGTCCAAAGGGAAGCATCATAACAGGCTACTTCTGAGGCTATCATTAGACACACACAAGTGAAGTCATAGACAGAAAGTGATGCACTATTAGACTTTGAATAAACTACCAAATTACTTACAAGAACAAAAGCAATCAAAGTTCTACCTCTGGCAATGACAAGCAAGTGACCTCAGGGTTTGTTTTCTGATGCCAACTTCCCTCTCTGCTGAACTGTACCTGTACCAAGCTGATGATGAAGTACCAAGGATATCTAAAACAGCTTATGATAACCTGATATTTGAGCCCTGTGATTAATCATCTCCTGAGTTTCATGCATACACAGGTAGCAGCACTGTGGGAGGTGCTGGTAAGCATAGTTCATCTTTTTTTTTTTCTTCCCTTTGGTGATGAATGCTACAAAATTATTTGACTTTGAGTGTATTTCTGCCATGTAAGAAAAATGGTAATGAGAAGTTAAATCTTTCTTCCAGTGAAGAATCAGTCTTTCTGGGCATACTTTGAAAATCTGTTTTCTCTATTACATCTTTCATTTAGAGGCTACCTTCATGCCCTAGTAGAAAATAAGGCTGCATGTCACCTTGGGAGCCTGCTCTTCAGAATGGAAATGATCTTTCAGACCTATGCTTTAGCTTAGTTTTGCTGTGGTGAAGCAGAGGTGTTAGTCAACAGGCACTGAGACCACAAGTCTAACTGCAACATGTTTTTTTGCAAATCTGTGGGTTGTAAAGAAGATGCAGCAACTATCACTGGCTCAACTTATGCTGATAGTCCTCTTACCTGATGGTAACCCAGTGGTGGTGGAAATGCAACTGCTGTCAGAAACCAGAATTAAAAGAGAACTAGATAAGTGTAGCTTGTAGCAGTACACTAAGATAGCAGAGTAAGATAATACTTCTGAGAAGTTATCTGCTCAGGTGAGATCTCCTAAGGGTCCACAGTCTCACTCAGCAAGGATGCAGGATGAAGACATCACATTTCCCATGGCCTGCCAGACCCAAGCAATAAATATGCAACTGGGTTATATTAAATACTGCATTTGCTGCTTGTGCAAGCTCCTTCTCTCCTCTAGTAACAGAAATACGGCAGCAGAGGCCAAAATAGAAAATGCGGATCTGAGACTGACCAGTCACCAGAGTATCTGCTATTCTCTTTGTGTAGGAAACATGAGCACACTTGGAGATTAAAGTAGGAAGCTAAGTATTGTACTAAGTATAACTCTTCAAATGGAATGGTCTTTGGTATGCACTGCAGAATAACATTTCAGAGGGTTCAGTTTAAAGCATTGTATAGGAAAATACAACCTGAAAAATACTGCACTTATCCACCCATGAAAATTTGTACAATAATTTTAATATTACCTCTGTTTCTTACAGCTCTTGCAGCTAAGGTCAGTAACCGTATAAAGGAAAAAATCTAGATGTGATTTTGCTGACCTAACTGGAGTGATCAGATATCTTATGTACAGTGTACAAAGCCACATTCAGGTTAATTCAAATGGTGTACAGGAAACTAAAAAGCACATTAATCTTGTATATTTTAATCATTGTTTTACTGGCTCACATTGGCAATAATGTCTTAATTCAATAAGTCTCAATTCAGTAGTTCAGTCTTAAATCTTGGACAGCTGGTGGAGATTTTAATAGAATTCAGCAATTTAGTCGATATATGAGAACTGAGATAAGCAAATTAAGCTCTACCAGAGATTGGATATAAAATGAGAGACAGTGTAATTTTTGATGGGCCATGACCTCAGCAGCTAGGAATTGTAATTTCTCTGTGAAATCAGATGAATGGATAATGAAGGCATTACCTTGAGAACTTGGAAATTATAAACAAATAGCAATGCTGCAGGACAAGCAAAGTAACTTATTCCCAACATCTGGAGTACCTGATGCAATTTATCTTTAAATTGCACATAAACTCTTTAAATCTGCATATATTAGTATAAATAGGAGTAACTAAACTCAAGAATGATTTCTCTCCCAAAGGCATGTACATTTCTTAGTGTTACAAATATGTATAAATAAATATAATACTTTGCTAATCACAAGTCAACCAACCTGTCTCATGATTTATGCCTTAAATTCTGATGGACAGGTAAATAACTTAATTGTATTTATCTTAGTGATATCCCAGACAAAATACACCTTTTGTTTTCCTTAGGCTTCAATGAAATGACTACTTCTCTTCAGCAGGAAATTAAGAGCAACATAAAGATCTCAACATCTTTGGACAGTGACTTTGTGAATATGATGTCTGTCTGGTTTTCTTTACCTTGAGCATAAATGTTTGGTCAGCAGGTTCATTCTGAGCTTGTCTCACTGAAATGTAAGGGGCAAGCTTGATGCTTTTGTAAAGCTCTGACTGACAGGACAAGGGCTAGTTCCAGCCTGGAGGGTGATAGAAACACGTTTAGCAAAGGACAGAATAGGCAATTTAACTGCATTTTATCCTGAGGTGATTTTGAGTAATACAGACTTCATGTGCTTTTTGCTCTGTGTGCAGCAGGTGATTTTTAATTAACGCATTGCTGCCAGTTTTAGGCACAATTTTATTGTGATGAAGATGATGATTTTGGCTGTCTCTGTAAGCACTTCCTCTGACAATTTTAAAGTCCCTTACTAAACGTGCATGTTTATATAATCTTCTTTAGTGCATTACACATGTACTTAATGAAGTGTGATTTTTCAGTGTGTGCTTATGGTAACTATTTCTCTAGACAGGCAGTAACATATTTGGGTGATCACAATTCTCTTTGCTGCATGTTTCACTCAACTCTGGAGTTCCTGAGAAGGTGGAAAGGCTTGCATTACCAAACATGTAAAAAGTAATGTTATATAAAACCAGACTATGAACTATAATCCAATTTTGAAATAGAAGAGATCAATGATAGCAGGTTATTTCTTTGACTGGGAAAGATGAAGAGAGTAGAAAGGATATAGACTACATTGGAAATAGTGGAAAAAAAGTCTGAATTTTCCTGTTCAGAAATTTATTTTCACATATTATGAGCAAAACAAAACTGAAACTCAGAATCCAGGCAGACCAAACCAGGATCTTCTCTTCTGAACCCCTTCAGACTTTTAAGGAGCTAGCTGATCTCAAACTTCATCAGTTTTTCTCTTCTCTAAGAAAACCACAAATGAGAGGGGAAAAACAAAGTCAGCATCCCAGAGCTTAATTAGTGTATTTGGTCCCTAGTTTGTATACTTGCTTTGGAATGTGCTTTCATATTATTCAGATGTAAACCAGGAGTAATTCCTCACAAACCCAAATGTATGAATACATGGATTTTAGTATTACAGATCAAAATCACTGTCTCCCGTGTGCTTTGACTTCATCAGAGAAGCCTTTGCATTACCATGCTGTTTTTATTTGCCTTCCCCAGACAGGAAAGCATTTAAGGCCAAATTTACCTTTAGGCACATCTCTACATTTGGAATGACTTTGAACAGAGGCTCTATTCACTGGAAGCACATTAGGAAAAGACAAAGACCTGTTGAATTCCAGAGCAGAATCCAAAACCTCTGGTTTGAGGCCATGTTGGGAACATCAGGGATATCAGTTCCACCAAACACTTTTTAGGCCGCTTGAGTTAAAGGGATAAATCCTTTTCCTATTCTCCCACAAAGAATCAGGAAGATAAAAAAGTCTGCTTACAGAGATCACAAACTATGATCAGAAGGGCATGCCAGAGGCTCTGCCTGCATTAGTTGCTCCCAGCAGGGCCAGATGCAATATGTGGAGAACTTGCTAAAAGCTCCAATGGAAAAACACCTAGTGGGATGGGGTGGGGAAAAAATTTGGTTCCTCTGAAAAACAAGGACTAGGCTTTTGTAAAGAGTTGCCCTTCAGGCATTTCTGCAGACCTGTTGTCTCCCAGCTTTCAGTTAGGAGCTGCACTTCCCATCACCTCCCAAAAAGTTAGGAATCTTACTCTCTCTTTTGAAAGGCTTTTACGTTCTTACAGACAATGCCTAGGGTAGCTGAATATAAAATGGAGAAGTTCTTACCAGCATTACTAAAACTTACTCAAAATAACAATATCAGCAAATTTTAAAACTGCCTTGCACCATTGCTATTGATTACCTTTTCTACTTGCTAACTATTTTTAATGGTTAAATGCCTCACACAGTGAAGAGAAGAGAGAAAAAAAATCCATTAATTTTTCTTTTACTTAGCTCTTTAGTTATTTTTACCTATCATTATTATCCTGCCATCGTGCTGTCCTCCTGGATTGCAAACATTGCAAGGAATCATTTTGATAAAAATTAAGAAGTGCCTATTCATTTTCTGAGATAGAACATACTTCTGTTAATGTTGTATCTTGAAGTCTCTTTTAAAAGAACACTGAGAGTGAACCAACAGCACCATGTTGCTGGAAAACATATGATGCATATACTGCAAAGGTGCTAAAAAGATAGAGTAGTTTAGAATATTTATTTTAACAGTAGTACCCTTTCCCTAGAGAGATTTTCAGTCACTTTCATCTGCCTATATCCCTTTTTATACTTAGCCCTGTTTCTAAAAGAAATATGACTTTCTTATTTAGGTTTCTTTTTATTCCAACCCCTAAATATTTTGCCCATTCAGTTGGCTACACAAAAGATCCATTTATGTGAAGAGTCTTGTATTACCCTTTACTTAGGGGGTAGTATTACAGATTTTCCTTATTACTTCAAAAGTCCAGGCTACAGTAGAGTGTGCCTAGTTATTTCAGGGTTTCAAAAGTAGCTACCTTCTGTTCCAAGAGACAGTGCAAACCATGTATGTGGGATCTTTGCTTCATAGTCTTCACATCCAATTCTGTTTGCATCAGAGTTAAAAGTCTTCCTTTATGGCATCATTCTGGATTTACGAGGACATAGATGACAATGAGGATAAAGTAAGTGCCATCCTAGTAACATTTACCCAACAAGCATCTGTATGACAGAGGAGTTTTATGTATTTGATGGCTAAAAGTTTCTTCAACACTTTTCATAAAGCCATATTTCGCTTGATCTTCAGTCAGACTGGACTAAACTCTTAGCTGAATCCAGTCTTTGGTGCACAACTCCTGATCCTCGTCCTGTGCTGCTTCCTTCTTGAATCACCTCCCTTTCCTGATTTTCCTAACTATGGTGTGCTACCTATGAATCAATAACAGAATAATAGGTATTATACTAGAATCCCAAGTGCCATTTCACAATGGATAGTTTAAGGTGTGGATACAAAAGAAATCTGTCACCTAGCTGGGCAGAAGGGAGAGAGGCTCAGTCCACTGCCCTCTGAATGACTTCTTTCCTACCCAAGTGAAGGTAGAAGCTTTTGCCTCCCCTTCCTGGTTACAGTGGTGGCCCCTCTGATTAGGTACAGCCTGCTTTCATGTTCAGCTGGATATATGCAGCAAATACAATTTCTAGTTAAAGAAACTGAGGGAAACAATCACTGGACGACACCTTTACTAGTATAAGACTTACAACAGCAGCAGGGTGAGCTGGAGGATCTGTGGGTGACAGGAAAGGAGGAGCGTGGCTTTCTGAGGGGTAATGGGACAGTGTTTTGCCCATGGAGAGATAAAAATCTGCTCTGGAAAAAGATATGCGTTCTCAGAGTAGTGAGATGAATACAACAAAGAGCAGGTATACATTTTACCCCTTGCTCATGAAGTCTGCACTCCTCAAGACATCTGGCCCCACAGTATCACAGGGGCTAAAAGCTTTTTTGTGCTGTTCCCAGCTGAACTTTGATACATACTGCTTTTTCTGTTGACTCAGTTCATTGGGTGTGTTGTTGTTGTTGGTTTTTTTTTTTTTTTTTTTTTTTTTTTTTTTTTTTTTTTTTTTTTTTTGGTGGGTTTTTTTTTTTTTTTTTGTGGTTTTTTTGTTGGTGGTATTGGTTTTTTTCGGTTGGGATTTTTTTTTTCCTAGTGAAGGTAGGCATTTTTGCACCTTGAATTAAACTGGAATGATCTGGCATGCAGTACCGAAAGGAAAAAGAAAAGCCTCACAAATGCCAAGAGCACGTCAGTATATACAAATTGAACATTACCCTGATTACAAGATAAGGAACAGAAGAAAAGCCACTTATTTTTTTAATCCATAATATTGATTGAACATCATAATTATAGACTGGTGCTGCAGCAACTGAGACTCCACAAAGTAGTGTGATCACAGATAAAGGAATACAACAGGTATTTGAAATATTGTCCTAACAAGCAAGTAGTACTAATAGCAGCTGGCCTTTATTACTTCAAATTGTTTTCTCTTAAATAGCTTAAAATGAAACAAGAAAAAAAGGAATTAAAAAAAATAGATTAAAATACATTTATCATCCACACACTAAGCTTAGCAGAAGGTAGTTGTAGAACCAAAATAATGCTGGATCAAATGTTCCTCCCTGCTTCTGCATGGTAACAGCATAAGCTCCCTGCCACACTGAATTCCCCTGCCCAGAGCAGATGCTGAACATCAGCCACTGTGGGTCCATTTGATACTTGCTGTAGTGGGTTGAGAGATGCTACAGAGGGCAAAGGAATGCTTTGTGGCTGTAATTCTTTGATTTTCTTATATCTTTTGAAAACACTGCAAGACATTATTTAGACTTCTTTTAATAGGAAGGTATAATTCTACTTTCATGGAAGCAAGTGGAACTTAAAAAAGGGGCAAATTACTCTATCAGCACACTTTGAGGTCTTGCTTTCCCTTTTCATGATATATTTAATGAAAAAGCATAGCATTTTCCAATCATGTAATCTTTTCAAGACTAGGAAAAGAAAAGAGCACAGTAAGTGTTTAAACTTTCAATAATTGAGGAACTGTATCAGCTGAGCTGATGTCTAGTTCATTAAAATTGTTTTTGTGGAAAAATTCTCTAAATTTCCCATGAAACTAAAGCTAACTGATTTTAAATGGAAATTTAAGTTATGTCATGTTTTGGATTTGTGCTGGACATGGAGCTGATAATATAGAGTTTTTGTTATGGCTAAAAAGAGCTCTGTAACACAGAGCCAAGGCCTTTTCTGCTTTCCATACTGCCACACTGGTGAGGAAGTCAGGGTGAATGGGAAACTGGGAGGAGACACAGCCAGGACAGGTGACCCAACCTGACCAAAGGGGTATTCCAGGCCATATAACATCATGCTCAATATGTAAAACGGGGGGAAAGAAGGAGGAAGGGGGAGGACAGTAGGACTGCTGGTGTTTGCCTTCCCAAGTCACTGTTATGCATGATGGGGCCTTGTTCTCCTGGAGATGACTGAATGCCTGCCTGTGGGAAGCAATGAATTAATTGCTTGTTTTGCTTTGTTTGTGTGCATACCTTTTGCTTTCCCTGTTGAACTGTCTTTATCTCAATCTTTGTGTTTTCTACTTTTTCCCATTCTCTCCCTGGACCTGCTGGTGGGAGAATGTGCAAGCAGCTGTGCAGGGCATGTGTCTGGCTGGGGTTAAATCATGGCAGCGATGTATTTCTCAGCTTAGACAGAGTGACTAATTGGATTTTTTTTTTTTTTTTTCCATTTTGGTTTGGAGCACTGTATGGTAAAACCTTGCAGACACATGGATGATAGGACATAAGGCTGTCAGTTTCTCAAATCTCAAAGGAGCAAGATCAGTTCTGAAAACAGGAAGAAAAAGGACTATTGGTATTGCTTACATTGTATATTTCCACTTTGGATTAGATATATATTAAAAGAACCCATGTAATGAAAAACAGAAATGAATACAAAAAAAAAAAGCTCATGGTAAATCCCTTCTATTTCCTAAAAATTCACAATTATGTATTACCGTGCATAAATGTTGCCTTTTTCATTATTTCAAGCATGAGCTTGAAATTTTGAAGTGGTATGAAGTAGGATTTTCTTGTGTGAGGATAACTTTCTAATTAATGACATTATTGACAAGATTGAATGATATCCTTGTCTCATGTCGGTAACAAGACACATTGTGTAAAATTTCCATCCACAAAGAATACTTCAGAATGGATCAACTGACACATCTGTGTTAAGTTCAATCCTGTATTTGATGTCATCCCTAAGAGAAATAAATGAAAACTTCAAAAACAGAAATTATCTTATATTTTGAAGAGAGAATTTCTCTTTAGTGGGATTAATCCCCCTTTGCTTTCCTATTATGGGAACTTGTTCCCTAGAAAAGTGTCCAAAAAGCAGACTTGAGAACTCTGAAACTTTAAAAGAAACAAAAATTCTCTTGAACATTTTTATGACCATTGAGAATCTGCCAGGGAAATGGGAAAATTAAAGCTGAAGAGAACAAAAGATACTTTCAAATTTTATTCTAACATAAGTGTTTCTGAAGCAGTCTTTACTATGACATTTTAATGCTGTATATGTGAAAACCTTCATTCACTCTTGCTGGAGGTGGAGATAGAGGCCATCTATATTAAGGCCTTCTTATTACCCTAGATCTACAATGAGCACTCCTGTGAAAATCAGCAAAAATTCACTAAATCTAGAGCATATTAATGAAGGTGGCAGAAATAGATGCGCAGTTGTTTTGCTGACTGGGAGCTTTACAAGGATTGCTTTGAGGCACTCCATAAGTGTTGCCTCACACGCTCCCAAAGTAGATTGGTGTTAATGTTGGAAAATTTAGATCAGTCTTGAGAGATGAAAGAAGAGTTGTCTGTTATGAAAGTTCTTTCAGCTGGAAAAGAAGGAGGAGAACTGGGTTAAGCCAGCTCTGTGTTCTTGACATGAACTTCAGGCAGCCCATCAGAAACTGATGGCACAGCCATAGAAGTGTTGGTTGTTACGGACCTATGCAGTCTGTCTACTTCAACTACTGCCCAAAGCATCATCTACTTCAACCACTTCAGAGCATGTATCTCCACATACCTTTAGCTCATGGTTTTCTCTAGCCAAGGAAGAAAATCCTTCAATAGTCATCATCAGCTCCAAAATTAACTTAAGAATTGCTGTGCTATTCTCCTCATGAAGTTTTTCCTGTTGTGACCTCTCTAGTTGAAGGTCTTGGCCATTTGCCCTTATTTTATACATTTCTGCCATTGTGGGGAAGAGGTTGGTTCCATTGTCTTTTAGCTTTCATGCAGCTGTAGGCTATTAGTAAATTAACCTCAGTCTTCTCACCAAGTTGAGCTGTTCTAGCACACAGTTTCTGAGGAGCAGCTCTAGGCCACAGACATCCTGACAGCAACCTACTGTACTCTCTCCAGTTCCTCAGCATCATTTTTTTTAACAGGGAAGCTAAAAAAAGGAAATAATATTCCAACTGCAGTCTCCACGGCAAAGAGGAAAGCTCCACCTGATGCAGTCCAGCACCAGTTTCCTGCATTGATAGGGACAGCAGCAAAGAGTTGGCTCATGTTTGACCGAGTGTTGACTGAAATACCCCAGTCCATTTTAGGAGGTCTGCTACTCATCCAGCTCTATTCCAGCTGTGCTGTCAGACTGGATCACCTGATCCCCAGTGTAATTCTCTGGGCTTTTTGCTGAGCTTCTTGAGGCATGTGTTGGCTCATGTTATGCTCTGATACACTCAGGTGGTTTAGGGGAAGGTTGTTTAATTTGCTCTAGGTGGTGCACAGGAGGAAAACCAAAATTCTCAGGAGGTTCAATAACAAACTTTTACCTGCCAACTTTAGAAAATTAAGATAGAATAAGGTACTTGGTAAATTTTAAAACAACATCCAAAGTAAGGTACTTCTTAAACCTTAACTTAGTGAATGTCAATTTAAGGCACTTTTTAAGGAATTGACTGAAATTTTTTAGTTTGGCTTACATTATACTTCAAGAAGAAGAATCTAGGAGATGAAAGAGAAAGAAAAAAATATAAGAGAAGTTCAATCTGTTAATATATACTCGGGCTATGTGGAAACACCTAGGTATCTCCCCTAGGTGTGAGTTTAACACTGTCTGATGCAGCACTGTGAATCATGCACAGTCCTCAGGTGGAAAGCCCAAGAAATGAGTCTGGGAGCCCTTTGGGGGTCTTTGATGGTTTATACCTTTTAAGACATGACAGCTGCCTCTCATGGCAGTGTAGTTAAGCCAATTATGCCCCATCAGAAGGGACGAATAGCCTCAGGCTTGTGTGTAAACAGAAGGAGGAGTTTTCACATCTGAGGCAGTTGTATAGGGGAGAACACTGACAAGATAAAAAGCACTATCCTGCCTCAGAGAATCTGCTTCTTTCTGGTCTCTTTGCTCATCTGTCTCAAACCCCAGCATGTTGACAAAGGTTTATTTGTCGTGATCATGCTCTGCTGCCCCTGCCCTCTGCACCTGGGCTGTTTCTTTGCACATCAGCATTGAAGCACCTACTGCTTTTACAAATGGCCGATTGTTTTACCCATTAACCTTTAACATTTTGGTCTCTCACAGCTCAGTCCCCAAGTTTATCAGGTCTTTCTGGACTGAACTTCCTTAGAGATCTGCTGAGGGGTGTGCTCTTGCTGTAAAATCTGCTGATGAAGATACTGAACAAAACAGGCCTTACTGCATACCTGGGGTATACTCTGCTTCTTGGCCATTAGCTCAGCGTCAAACAAGTGACTTTTTTTCTCTCTGTGGAACTTGTGGTGCAGCCAATTTACAACCTAGGCTTGATAACAGAGTCAGTTACAATACTGCGTGTGTATTGTCTTTTTCTGTAGCACAACAGTGATATGTCGACGGTATCAAATGTGTTAAATCACATAATTTTAAAACCTGAAAACTAACATGAGTGGTTCAGAGTGTGGGTGAATACAATTCAGTTTTGCTATTTTCCTAGTTTAATGCTATATAAAGTTAGGTTACATCTCAAATAATATTGGTTATAATCGCCCTAGTTAAGCTTTTCAGTGTGCCTCTTACCAGACACCTGTCCAGATGTCCCAGAACTGATGTGGTAAGGCTGGTAATGAAATGAAGCATTCCTTACTGATTTTAAACAATGTGTAGAGGTGAGCTGCTTGCTAAAAAACTCAGATTGCCCTGTTTCACTTCTTCTAGGATGATCGATTGGACTGTTTCTTCCTCTTTAATCTATTTTTTTAGGACAGAATTCCATTTTTTTTATATGAAATAAGATGCTAGTGCCATATTCAATATAAATTTTTTGCCAGTAACACTCAGAGATCTCAAAGATGATGACCCTAAGCTTTTCAAAAAGGCAGCTATGAACTCCAGCAGTTGGCTTTACAGTATTTAGTATCAATGCAAACTCTATTTAGAGAAATTGTTTATCTACGTTTCCACTTTTTTCTGTACTTCTACTTCTTCTTAAAAAATTGCAATCTATTAGTAAAAAAGTAACTTTCACAAGCCAGAAGATAGTAATTTAGATCTCAAAGCCCACTTCTAGTGGGATAGTTATTTCTCCTGAAGTACAGTGCTTTTCTCAAATGAACTTACATTAAACTGGTGGCTTTTCTCACTGTATCTCTTGCAGAGCACTTTCAGATTCCCATCTGCTAATTTGAGTGACACAAAGATATTTTCACTGTGCTTTATTCCTGTTTGCCCTGCAGAGGTACTACTGCTGGAGAGATGCTTTGATTTCTTTTTCTTGTACTTTATCAACAGAATTGTTGGTTAAGAACCATTCATGGAATATTTCAAAGGCAAAGGAGAGAATAACTGTCACAGAAAGCACAATCACAAACCTTTAGGCTAGGCAGGATAACTCAGAATGAAATTTAGAAAAAAACATTTGACTGATGAGTATTCTTGAAAAATAACCCACTGGGATTATGAAAAATTGGATAAGGAAAGGCACAAGATTATTTGCAAACCAAACATATCTGTGATGCATTTATGGAGATAGACTAAACTGAGCTAGTCAAAGAACAGAATGGCCTCTTATTTATTTTTTTAATGGCAAGGTTTACCAAAATTTAATTTCTTCCTAGATTAGGACGAGAAATTTAAACATCACAAATCACAGTAAAAATGTCACCTTGTGAGTAAGTGCACATTTGGTTTTTGTGTGTTTAAAAACAAATTGTTGCAACTGTATCAAGATGGTGTGATAACTTTTTGTCAGCATATTATAACAGAACCACATGACACACATTTAAATTTTGTTGCAGTGGCATCTTTCAGTAGGAAACTACTTTCCTGAAAACTGTTTAATCAACTTACAGATGAAATAGTGCACTATAAGTGTTTTCAGTTTCTTTATTTCCTTCTCTGCATAGTGAATGCTTGTCTCATCAAAATCAGGGAACTTGAACTCTTATTTCTTTGCTTTTCCCCACCCAGCCCACCTTGGTAGCCTGTCTTACTCTCAGAGTCAAAGGAGATGAAGAAATACTAGGCTCCTGGAGTAAAGCCTTCTAAGGGGAGGCTTTAAAAAAAAAAAAAGGCATCAAGAATTCCTTTTAAGAACACCTGCAGATCTGAACTATTCCCAGAGGAAGTTAGCATCTTCAACTTAGGTTTTAAGTCACACTCTATTTTAACATTAAAGCTGGCCCTCAAAAGTGGAGATACAAAGAACAATTTGGGTGCTCCAGGTTTTTCTCCTAGAGAGCTTGTCACTGCAGATGCATCCTTCCAGGCACTGTTTGGAGCTGGTGATAAAAATTAAATCCTCCAGCTCCTGAAGGCTCAGAAACACTGAAATCAGAGCCTGCAGGGATGTTCTTCCCTGATTGAAAACCAGAAATAAATAGCAAAAGGAAAAACTTTATTCATATAGTAAGGAGAAAGGGCTTCTGGTTTTAAACTTCCCACAACACTTTATGTTCCTAAATATGTTAAAAGGGCTCATTCTCTTCAATCTAGGTCTAGAAATTCATGACTGTGCCACTGGCAAGGGTTCATATTAGCATTTCCGCTGATGTTCAAGAGACATTTGGCTTAATTTGGAAACCTCTTCTGCCATGAGATTCCTGGAATCATAAATATTAATAGAGTCACTATTGTATATTATCTTCTACCCACAAAAATTTCTGGAAAATATTTATTACGAAGTAGCCTCTAAAGTGAGTTGGAAGATGAGTGCTGGTGCTAAATGGGATGGTAAGAGGCTGCATCAAGATGATATTGTCTAAGGATTCTGATTGCTCATGTGTGATTTTTCACAAGCAATAATGCTAAAGGTCTTGCCTACAGCATAAATTAAAACTGTTCGCTGCCTGGTATGGCTCACGAGCCCTGGCCCAGGAGGCGCAGCTTTGGGGGTGACGAGGATTTCGTACCCTCTGAGCGCTGACTCCAGCCTTAGCAGGCCTCGCTTAGGAGCTTTGTTGTTAATCCAGGCGAAGAGGGCGAAGAATAAGCAAGGGTCTGCCAGCTCACAGTTCCAACAGCCTTTATTGATGGAGGGGGTGACACAGAAAGGACGATCTTATCTCAGAAAGTGGGCTTATAAAGGGTCTGGATCTCAGGGGAGGGTTCAACAAATAAACCAATCAGGGTACAGCAGAGGAGGGATTGACATGTGGGCTTAGGGAGTGGTTTATGGATTGACATTAGAGGGAGAAAAGGGTGAACCCCACACTGCAGGCGGGGTTAGGGGATTGACAGTTTGGGGAAAACCATACAGTAAGGATAGGGGGAACATGGGAGAAACCATTAGAACTAAAAAACACACCACAACAATAAATGACACTAAATTGTGTAGAGAATTTACCTGAATATCACCTCACAGTTTTTAACAGAGCTTTGTATTTATGATGTTTTCCTTGGAAAATGATGTTTTAGAGATATATATAAGTATAGAAATTTTATCTATTAAATTAGCATATAAACATTCCTGTACATATTTTGGAAAACAGTGATAATAGTTGATTATAATCTATTACGATAAAGCTGATATGTTCTTTAATTTTTAGCCATGAGGTCATTGGAAATCAGAGTAGCTTGCCTGAGACTTTTTTAGATTGCACATAACTGGAAAGTGGCGTATCAAGATGGTGTGGCCTTTTTTCCCACCAAAAACATATTTAGACATAAAGTAACTCAGGGGCTTCCTCTAACATGCATTGCACAATGTGGTTACAGGATTATAGCCAGTTACTTTTGGTCTTATGGCCTAATAACTTACAGTATTTTAGAGGAAGCTATACAATTGACAGTATATGTAGGCCTTGCAAAAAGTTCCCTGATGACTTTGAAATGTGTTGAATGGTAGCCATGTCCAATTCCTCTTACAGGGCAACTATGATGATATTGATAGTGCCAGGATTCACAAAACACTTAAAAATCCTTGGATTGAGTTTTGGGTTCCTTTAAGTAGGGCAAGGGTATAGCTTAACATAGCTGCGTAATGATTCAACTTAGTTATGTGCTATCAGTAGTTTTAAAGTTGTTTGGGGAAAAGGGGTGAGAGATAGAATATCTTGCTAATAGTCACCTCATTTCTCAGTCTCAAGGCTAAACTGGACTTAGAATCACCTTTCACTCATGTTGGCTCTGCAACCACACGAAGTGAAGTGACTATCCAGCTTTCATGCTCCAAGTAGGTGACACTAGAAAATGTTGTCTGTTTTGTCTTGATGATGTTTGAAACAGAGATTATTCCCATTAAAACAGAAATGAAGGAGGCATATTCTTTTTAAAGGATGTATAATAGCATTTTAGGGTAAGACAGTGGAAAGATTAAACCCTGTGTTTGCTTGTCTAAAACAAGATACAGAAATGTCTCTGAACATACACACAGACAAGTAAATAAATAGCTTAGTGTTCAAAAGTGCTGAGCACACTCAGAAGTAATTGAGCTCAGTGGGATTACAAGTGCTTTCTGCCTGCATTATTATTTTAATATCTGTTTTAAAGACTTTAGGAAAATTTAAGATCAGGCTTTTATGCCATCGAACCATAAACTTTCCTTGTCACACTGTGATTACACCCCCAGTCACCTTCCAGCAGCCTAACCAAGAATCTCAAAAGTTACTGCTATACTGTAGTCCTAGAAACTGTTATCTTCCTTCAGCCTTAGAAGATAATCCTGTGTCTTCTCAAATATTTGTGTCTCAGTCTGAAATATTTGTCAGGCTTTCTGGAACAAGTTTATTTTAAAAATGTGGATTTTATTAACCTTAGTATGAAATGATTGTTATGTGCTGACTCTACAATTAAAGCTGCTCTTAAGGTCCAAACAGGATATGTGATTTTCCCTACACCCTGAAGAATTTCACAGACTTATAGTCTCACCCACTTTTATGCTTTACTGTACTTGCATTAAAAACTGAATACTGATTTTTGGTGATCCCCTCCCCAAAATATTGTAATAAAATAGTACTTTTAATGTGGAAACAGTTCCCAGCACACAGTGTGTAGGCCAGTCCCAGCTGATCAGTAGGAACATGGGTGGTGGCTGGTGGGTACAGTTGTCGTGGGTCACCTGAATTCACTGTTAGGGAGGCAGACCCTAGAAAGCCTGATGCCAGGCTTACAATGAGGAAACTTTTGATGGGGGAGGCAATGGGAAGGCTATGTGGAAAGACCAAGTGAGACAGAATATTCTAATTTTTGCACATTGTCATCTCAGCTTTTAGTGCAACAGCTCCTGCCTAAGATTTCAAGCTGCTGTACTAGTCTGAAGAATGGTAAATTCTGCTTTTGACTTTGCTGTCTCTCCTATTCTCAGATGGTGTGCTTCATAAAACTTAACCTCCAAAAAAGAAGATTTAACTTAGCACTTATCCTTTCATCTAGTTTTAAACAATAGCTCAAGGAGTTGTTTCTTCCTGGACAAAGTGGTCCAACTTCCCAACCTGATGCTAGAGTGTTTGTTGTCAAACCACAAGTTTCTGTATTTTGGCCAATGTCAATAACAAAAATGCAATAACTACACAGTGCACAAGATTTCACCTTATTTAAAGTAGTCTGCCTACAATCATATGGAAATGCATACAAATGCTTATGTAATCTCCACCCCACTATGTTTGCAGATGACTGAATGGTGCCATGTTATTTCTCATGCCACATTTTGACTGCTGTTCTATTTCTGTCATAAGCGGTTTGGGTTATGGGACTTAGTGCCTGTTAAAACTAATTACCCTTACCATTATCATCAATTAACCCCAATTAACATCAGACAGAAATGCAAAAATGTTGAACCATTTTTACAATTCAGTAGAGATGAGTTCAGAGGAACTGCAAATGACATCTTCAAGCTGTGCATGAGAAACTCAGGCTAGCAAAAAAAAATAAAGGCTTTCATCTAGGTTATATATGTTGATCACCTGAGGAGGCCAAGCAATTGGTGCTTTCTGTCACCAGGTCACCCAGCTCTTCAGCTGGGAAGGGGATATGGGTTAGAGCATGCAGTAGGACAGGTTCTCCAGCATGGCAGCGTTGCCAACTATGCCAGCAGCTTCACACGGAGGATGTACTGCACGTATGGCTTTTGTCCCTTAGCTGATTTCTCTCTGTCTTCCAGCATTATTAACTAATTTCTCCAGTACATGGCAGCATGCTGTAGAATGCTACTTTTGTCAATCTTATTAATATTTAGTCTATAAAGAAACAAATGTTATTGAGGCTTTTCAGATTTGAATCTTGCACTTCCAGGCCTGAGTTTTGCTTTTTGCTTCAGGCCATGTGGGCCTTGCTGAGTAAGGACTAAGCCTTCTGCTTTACACCTTCATCTCACTGGAAGTGATAGTGTCCTTGTCCCTAGTCCATTCTTCATCTCTTTAAAGGAAAGGAACTTCAAGTTAGTTGCAAGATTCTGTGTGTGCAGTGAGCACATGCAGAAGGAAGGGCAATGGCTTGCAAGTAAGAGAAGCTGTGTGTCAGGAATGAGAACACTTAAGAGTGGTAGTTGTGCTTTAAAGTAAAAACAAAGGAGCAACATTAAAAGTAGAAAAAACAGATTATACCAGAGTTGTTCCCTCAAAAGCCTAAATTAAGTAGCTTGCTCAGAAATAGTTATTATAACAGTAGTGTGTACAGTTTTGCCACATATACTTTTCAGACATACCTTTTTTGTAAAACAAAGAATGAGGAATGGAGTAACTTTACTGTAATAAATATCATAAAGTTAGTTTAGTAAGTCATATGTGATAGCACAAATATATTAATGTTGTTGTTTCATGAATGCTAAGACTCACAAAAGATTTGAAGTCCTCATTGTGGTTCTAGTGCCAGTGGATCTATTAAAGGAATTTGTTCACCATGTTCAAATTTTCTGCAATGTTTCCTAAATGAGTGGCTTTATCCTGGCTGCAGTATGGAGCTTGGAAACTTAGGAGAAAGCTGTACATTATGAGGATAAAGCTCTGTTCAAAATCCTCTGTGTCTGCCAGTATAGCTCCTCTGTATCCTCTCGCATCGCTCGTCACTTTCTGATCCTTTCAGTTGGCACCACCTGCACTGGGACCTGGAAAGCTTTCAGGGATGACTATTGCATGTGTGCAAGCTGAAGATGATTGTTTTTCATTATTCTGTTAGGATGTTAGTGTGATAGTTATGACACATACTGTGGCAACTAAGTATTTTATTATTTGAGAAGATTTAATTCTTAATAGAAGTAGACAAAGTCCTTAATCTTTCACTTTTTTGCAATGAAGCGATGAATGCCAGTAATTTTAAAAATGAGTGTTTTTCTGATTTCAGAAATCGTCATATAAAATATAGTCCAAATTTTTATTTTTGCATTGGTTTTCTACTTTAAAAATGTAACCTTTTTTAATACACAATACAAAGAAACACCCCTAGCTATGTTGTGAAAGATTATAACAAAAGAGAATAACATACACATCTTTGAGGTACACATGTAGCAATACTTCATTTCTTTCTGTGCTATAAGTGGTCCTGGTTACCATATTTTATACAGCTGCTGTGAAAATGCTGAAGGCGTTAGGTTTCAGGGAGCCCAAGTGTGATCTACTGGTCAAAGTATAGGACTGAGAAAGGGAAAATTTATACTGCAGGTCTGTGTTTGTGGTGGTGTTTAAATCATTCTATCTGATCAACTCAAAGGCAGCTGGGTAATATACAATGGTATCTCAGCCATACCTCATGGCTTTTCTGTCTAAAAAACAGAGTATGAACAAAAATCATTATCTTATTGACCACAACACTGTTTGGCCCTTAAGAAAGATCAGTTATATATATATATGCTCCAAAGAAAGGCACAAGGAAACTAAATCAAAGATATTTTGAAATAATTTAGAATTTTACCCTGGCTGTTCTTTTTGCCTCATAGCAGGGCTGGTTTATACTGTGGAGTACTAAGGCTTTAAATCCCTTGTGAATGCTAACCTTTGGGGACTGTTTTAAAAACCTCAGTTGAGAAGCACTAAGTCAGAGTATTATTATTATTATCAATTGCTTTATTACATAGTACTCTTACATATCAAGAAAATAAATATTGGAGGTGTCATATTTGTCAGCCATAGGCCTAGAAGGCTTTATGCAACCTGGAATGACAGTTTTGGAGTTTTTAATAATTTTTCAAAGTGTTGTTTGAAGAAATACATATTTCAAGAATTTCACTTTTCAGATTCTAACAGCAAGAAAGAACTTTTCTTCTCTATCCCTGAGACAAGAGCAATTATCTCTCTTGCCTAAGTAAAAAGGGAGAAAGTATGTAAAGTGAAGAGAGGGGCTGGCTTCATCCATGGCTACAATGAAGTTGTCTCTGACTTTTGAAACATGTTAAAATTTTCTTGCTATACGGATCCCAAGCTTGTATTTTGCTATTACCAGAGTACTCTTTGGTACCGAAATTACCAAAGAGTAAGCTGATCTGGGAATTTCAAAACCTCAGTTACGTCTTGGTTTGCATTTAATAGAATTTTACTTGTCTCTTTGTGTAATATTTTAAACTGTTCATAAGAAAAATGTGACCCTCTGCACATTACTTTTTTCATCTTTTGGATATCTATCCTGAGACAAAAATGTTGAGCATGTGTTATTGCAAATAAATTATTTACTTTGCCAATAACAGTTTTGCAAACATTGGCATGGTGCCATCTCTTTTGCTTAAAGCTAGTAATTCTTTTTATTAACCACACTAAAACTGAGATTTGGACAAGTGACATTTTCTTTATTTACATGGAGTTTTAATGAACAAAAATGTAACTTGTATTAATTTATAGGATTTGCATGGTGTTAGTTCTGACTAGGTGCAGGCAGTTGCATATCAATGCTTTTGTTAATATTAACTACGGTACAGTTGCTGCTATTAAGAAATTCTGAGAGTACAAATTAGCCCTAAAAGCCTTGGTTGCATTTCATTGAGCAAAGTAGATTATCTTTCCAGTCACTACCTGGCCACAGACTTCTGACTGAAGAACTCACATGATGTACACAGGGTTACCTTGGATGACTTGGCTGCTGAAAAATTTGAAGCTGTATGGCAACACTTTTTCCAAAGTGACAGTAACTTCTCATTATAAATTCAAGAATCTCTGATTCTGAGAAATGGTGAACTTTAGACGTCAGGACAAGGCTGTGAGAGCACTGCTGCCAGACCCATGCAGAAAATACACCAAGACTGCCAGCATACAGGGACTTATAAAATCACAGTTTTGGCTAGATATGGAAAAGCTGAGACACTCTCAGCCATTCAAAGAGAAATCTCAGAAGTAATTTCTTATTGCTGTAGGTGATAGATTTACATTTATATTAATTATATCCATGCCATAATATTTCATAGATTGATTTCCCCTTTTTGTCTTATTTACAGTTTCCCCTTCCCTCTAGTTCTTCAACTGCTACTGTCTAAGAGGCCTTGTAAAGACCAAAAAAGTACCAACCCCAAATCTGAGCACTTTCAGTGTAACAAATTTCTCAAACCTGCCTGTCAAGGTCTGACATTAATTCCTTTTCATTATATGACAGCTGGCAGGTAGGTGTCTCTTGTTGTTTAAAAGGGTGATTGCTTTCTGCTTCAACTGCCCTTTTGCTTTTATGCAAAATTCTTTTATTTCTTTATGCTGTTAATATTTTCTATGAATTTGATGAAAGTCAGAAATCATTTCTTTTTCACTTCCTTTTCACAAATCCCCTGATGGTTTGTTGTGTGCTATAAATTCTGGCTATTTCTGCTGCTCTACCCAAATATTTCAGCAAGCTGGAGAGCTGACTGAGGGCTGCTGCCTGCCAGTCAGATGCTGTAGAAGGATGTCTCTACGTGCAAGATGAGGGACAGTCTGGCAGGGTCAAATCTGCATGTTCATTTTGCCAAATGTCAACTCCAATTACAGAATGCAACCTCCCAATATTTTAAAACATGCAGCCCTTTCTAAAAGTACATGGACTATTTCTTAATTGCAGGAAAACTCTCTCTCTTTTAATTTTTTATAAAGCTAAGCATAAAAAATTTAAGTGAAAACTTTTAAAGGGTATAGCTTGAAATTTAAGATTTGTAGTTGCTGCAGCACAACTGACTCAAAACTCTAACCTGTAAATTGGCTCAAGTTTCATTGTGCAGTAATTTAATTTCAATTCCATTATCAGTTTCTTAGACTCAACATAAGGTGATTATTTCTCTCTTTGGCTAGGCAATGTAATTCTTGACTATTACAAACCACAGACTTGAAACAAACTCTGAAGTCTTTAGAGTCCAAGAAATGCTTCTAGTGCCCCTCACTGATACCCGTGGTGTTGGGAGGCAGCTCTTTTGTTATAAATGAAAGTGGTAGAACATTGGAACAAGTTGCTCAGAGAGATGGTAGATGCCCCCACCCCTGGAACCATGCAAGTTCAGGCTGGATGGAGCTCTGAGCAGTCTGATCTAGTTGACAGATAACTGGTTCAAGATGAAGACAAGATGAGCTTTAAAGGTCCCTTCCAACCCAAACAATTCTGTGATTCGGTGAAATGGTACAGTTCTTTTCTTTTTAATCCGGAAATAGACAATGGGCTAAGTTAAAATGTGTTTGATGGTGAATACAGAGTGGGAAGAAGGTGCAGGACACACAATACTCTGGAGTGAGATTGATCAGGTTGAATGCAGTCCACTGAGACTAAAGATTTTTCTGTTGCATCTACTCTGGCAATAGACTATAAGCACTACGGGAACCTCTACTGCAGAAGAGCCCATGAACTCAGTGTTAATAGCATCCTTGTGCAGTAGGATTTCAAGTACTTCTTTTGAATTAGGGATTTGGACACAGTTATGCAACCCTATAAGTACCAACTTTCAGGGTTTATCACTTGTCAGTGCACTTGTTCATAACACCAGCTGCAGGAAGCAGTTTATTTTCAGCCAGACTTGAGACAAACAGATGATCTGAACAGAATGTACTTCCTTATAAGCTTATTTGTCTGTGGTTTGTTTCCATTAGTTTATATTGCTTCCTGATGAGCTGATTTCCATGGCGCATTCCTTAAGTCTGCTCACAGGTTAGAGGCAAGAGCCTGTGGAGATATTTGGAGATGACTGCTTCTCAGTGGCAGAAGCCTGAGATGCTGCACTGCTTTGTGTTAAAATGCCTCTGGGACTCATTTTGTGCCAGTAGTAAATAAGTTGTTCTTCCATTCCATACAGCGTCATGGTCAGCAATAAAACTGGGAGAGATTGGCCTGGGAGTGGCAGCCCCCTGCTCAGGAACTGGCTCTGCATTGGTCAGTGAGTGTTAAGCAACTGGATTCTGCATTACTTGTACATTCTTTTATAATACTTAATATTTTCCTTTTCTGTCCCATGAAAATGTCTGTATCTCAACCCATAAACTTTAATATTTTTCCCAATTCTCTCCCCCATCCCACATGGTGGGGACTGAGCAAATATCTTCATGGTGCTCAGCTGCCTGCTGGGTTAAGCCACAACAGGAACCTAAGACCTTCTTTTTTCTGGTCTTATAATTACTTTGTCAAGCCCAGGCGCCTCTCCCTTCACTAGTGGGATTTATTTCACCCTTCTGCAGAATTATAGATGCATACTAATATTCTGTTTTCCTTCTCCCAGTTCAGTTTTAGCTAATAGATTGCTTACAGATATGTGAAAACCAGGCTACCAGTCATCGTATCACATCTAACTTCCTGACCATTGCTGATGGCATACATTACTGTCTTATATAAAATAAGACTCCTAAGCAATATTTCTAAAGCTATGAATGATGTCTGCAGTGCTTCTCAGAATTTAGTATAGAAGAATTTTAAGTAGTTGAGACTCCATCAAATACACGATTGATTTTTTTTTAATTTTATTTTTTTAATTGCTGCCTAGTAAAAATCACTTTGGAAAAGGCCCAGATGACAAAAGACCAACAATAATTGCTTAATTACAGCTCCTAGTCCCAAACTGCAGGTAATCTCTTCTTAAAATGTGTTTCTAACATTTTCAAGGAAAAAAAACCCCAGACCACTAGATCTTATGTCAGATTGTCTGTGTAGAAAGAGTAAGTATTTTTACTTAATGAACTGCCTGCTATAGCTTGAAAACCATCTGCAAGCACAAAAAAGACAATTGTCAAAATTCATTAAGAATAGGATTGTTTTAAATTACCAAGAGTGATCTTCATTTCTCCCACCACCCATTTCCACTTCAGTAACTAAAAGCAAAGGGTTCTTTGAAATGAAAGCTCTTCTGGTGGGAAATGAGTATTTTTATGAGGGATATTTTGTATAGCAAAAATTTTTCAAGAAGACCACTACTCACAATGCCTCAGTGTGCTACCAGAAGTGTCAAAATTGGTTTTGGCTGGGATTAAAACAATTTTCTTCATAGTAGCTAGTATAGAGTTATATTTTTGGATTTGTTGTGGAAACAGTGTTGATATCAGAGATGTTTTTGTTACTGCTAAGCAGCACTTACATGGTATCATAATATCATTTAGTTTGGAAAAGACCTTAAAGACCATTAACCAAACTCAGCACTGCCACGTTCGCCACTGAACCATGTCCCTCAGTGCCACATCTACACTTTGTAACACTTCCAGGGATGGCAATCCAATCACTTTCCTGAGCAGTCTGTTCCAGTATTGGATAACCTTTAATTGAAGAAATTTTTCCTAATAACCAGTCTAAACCTTCCTTGGTGCAACTTGAGGCCATTTCCTCTTGTCCTGTCACTGGTTACCTGGGACAAGAGACCGACCCCCACCTGTTCACACCCTCCTTTCAGGCAGTTGTGTAGAGCAATAATGTCCTTCCTGAGCCTCCTTTTCTCCGTGATAAACAACCCCAGCTACCACAGCTGCTCCTCATATAACTTGTGCTCCAGCCCCTTAAATCAGCTTCATTACCCTTCTATGGACCTTCAATGTCCTTTTTGTAGTGAGGGGCCCAAAACTGAACACAGGATTTGAGATGTGGCTTCACCAGGGCCAAGTAAAGCAGGATGGTCACTTAACTGGTCCTGCTGGCCACACTATTTCTGATACCAGTCAGGATACTTTTGGCCTTCTTGGCCACCTGGGCACACTGTTGGATCATGTTCAGCTGCTATCAACCACCACCTCCAGGTCCTTCTCCACCGGGCTGTTTTCAAGCCACTCTGTCCCCAGCCTGTAGCCCTGCACGTGAGGTTATTGTGACGCAAATGCAGGACCTGGCACTTCATCTTGTTGAACCTCATATTGTTGACCCTGGCCCATTATCCAGCCTATCCAGATTCCTCTGTAGAGCCTTCCCACCCTCCAGCAGACCAATACTCCTTCCTAGCCTGCTGTCATCTGCAGACTGATCATATTCTCACCACAGATCACAAAGGAAGACATTAACAGAAGTGGCCCGAGCACTGAGGAACACCACTGGTGACCAGCACCAGGCGGATGTACCTTCAGTACATGGCCATCCAGACAGTTTTTTTACTACGTGAAGAGTGCACCTGTTCAACCCACAAGTAGCCAGTTTCTCCATGAGAATGCTGTCAGAAATTACCTCACAGTCTTTAGTAAGGTCTAGGTAGAAAACATCCACAGCCTTTCCCTCATCTTCTAGTGAGGTCACCCTGTCATAGATGGAGATCCAGCTGGTCAAGTCAATCTGCCTTTTACAAACCCACACTGGGCTGGGCCTGATCCCCTATTTGTCTTGTGCTTGCCATGTGACGCATTCGGGATGATCTGTTCCAGGACCTTCTATGGCACTGAGGTGTGGCTGACAGGCCTGTAATTCCCTGGATCCTCCTTCCAACTCTTCTTGTAGACGAATGTTGCATTTGCTAACTTCCTGTCACTTGGGACCTCCCTGGTTAGCCAAGTCTTCTAGTAAATAATGCCAGGGTTGTGGCTTCAATCCCCATATGGGCCACTCAGAGTTGATGATGCTTCTGCATGCCTTCCAGCACAGACTGTTGTGTGATTCTATAAATGAAGGAAAGTGGCTTGGTGAGCTCTCCTGGGGTCCCATCTGGCCTCACAGATCTGTGCTGATATCATGTTCCACAGGTAAGGCAGGGGGAAGACAGAAGAAGTGGGGGATGTTCAGAGTGGTGGAGTTTGTTTTCCCAAGTCACCATGACACATGATGGAGCCCTGCTTTCCTGGAGATTGCTGAACACTTGCCTGCTCATGGGAAGCAGTGAAAGTACTCCTTGTTTTGATGTGCTTGTGTGTATGGTTTTTGCTTTACCTGTTAAACTGACTTTATCTCAACCCACAAGTTTTCTTGATGTTCCTCTTCTGATCCTCTCCCCCATCCCACTACAGGGAGGGAGAAAGTTGGCTGTTTGAAGTTTAGTTTCTGGCTTGGGTTAAACTCTGACAGTTGGCCAACAGCATCAAATATACTTTGATTTGTATTTGAAGAGAAATGTCAAAAATATTACCAAACAGACACACAGAATACCCTAAAAATAAAGCAATATATTGAAAGTATGAAGCTCAACTGGTAACAGTAGCTCATCATATATCTGTTTCATATTGGTTTTCAGTCTGCACAAAAAATTCTGAATCTTTCAAGCTCAATAATCAAATGGTAATGGAAAGTTTAAGAACGAGAAGTTGGATGAGAAACATTATTGCATATTTAGGCACATTTTTAAGTTTGTAAAGTTATTTCAAAGAGAGAGAGAATTAATTTTTTTACAAAGGTGCCAGTGTGTTAAAGCTAACCTGCTGGGAACAGCTTTTGGTAGCTTGTGATAACAGATATAAATTATAAGCTTCATGGTTATAAACAACACGTATGTGGATGTGTTGCATCTACTATGCAGTAGAGAAATCTTCTATGCGCTTTTGCATGTATATATATGAAATTTTTTGGATTTTGTAACTGTAAAAAGCCATTTTGCCATTTAAAGTCAGTGTCACTAAGCCTCAACAGCAAGATTATGACTCTCCAATCCACATTAATAATTCAGTGTAAAATACCTTCACGAAGCATGTAGCCCTGTCAGAGATAGAAAGTGTTTATATTTTCTGGATACATTACATTAAAAGCAAAAACTATTTCTATGCTGCAAGCATTTGCAAATCTAGTCACAGTGGAGGCATTATGATATGAAGGCTATAATTTTGAACCCAACCCTGCATTATCACTCATGTTGATTTCTGTGGACAGTATTCATTTGTAACAGACAACTCATGATAAAACTGCCCTGTTTGGACAGGTGTTATGGGTGAGGACAAGTGGTAAAACCTGTATCCCAAACCACACTCACTTCTGATCTCCATATGTGATACGAGGTTCATCAAAAACATTGGTTTTGGTCCCTCTTGTTGAAACACGTTTTGGATTTGTGTTTCATTGGGTCCTTCAATTTTTCTCACATCTCTATCTAGTGCCCCCTGCCTGACTCTTAGGCTGACAAGGAGTGCATGCAAATGTGTTTCTACTGAAATCTGCTTTAGTCAGAATGACGAATGAAAGATGGCCTAGCTACTGTTTGTAAAGCCCATGCATGTCATATTTGCAATACAATCAGCCTTTCAAAAGCAGAGGCTTATGTGATCAAGTCTTCCTTTGAACTTTTGCATTCTCATTAGAAGCACAAAGCTTTGTCATGCTGTTGCAAAAAAATCATATTTTAATAACTGTTAAAACCTTTGAACATGAAGTTTAATAATAACACTTGCAGGAATTAAATACTTTCATCTAGCATCAGTGCTCATGGCCTACACCATTGGATGTTCACCCACCTGCTACCTTAAGCTGGAGACTGGGGTTTGCCTCAGAACAGGGGCTGATTGCAACAAACACTGAACAGTTTTAGTCAGTAACAGTAGGAAAATATGGTTCTGTTCCAGAGGTTAAAGTTTAAAACCACAGGCCTGAAGAGGGGTGGGGAAATGGAGCAGAATGTGCCACCTGTGCTATCAAGGTTTTTTTTCCCCATCTCTTGATAGCAGCTATTTTTTTCAGGAATAGGGATCTGTCTCAGGATTCACCACTGGTGGCAAGGATTAGCTAAATTTAAAGACAACTAAAAGAGAAGTTGTACTTCAAATAGATTGGAGGAGGAAGTGGGAAGCACATGGAGGCTGATGCTAGAAGGAAATGGTGAGCATTAGTGGAGCGGGAGGGCAAAAAGGGCAGAAAACTGAGAGTCAGCCTATCTTACCTGCTGCATGGCTAGCCCACCAAATCATCGTGGCACCTGTGTTTCTGTTCAAGCTTCTTGTATGGCCTGTCCTGCTGGCTCAGGAGTCTTCTCAATCTGCTGATCTGGATTTGTTTAGAAATGTTGGCCCTCACAGGGGAATGATTGGGGCATATGGCCGTAGAGCCCTGGAAGTGGTTGACCACAATGGACTGGAGGGTGCAGAGGCTTACACAGTTAGGACTCTGCCAGAACTCTGTGTCTTTCCAACTGCACCCTGCAGTGATGTGAGGGGTTGCTTCCCTGTCTGCTCTCACATTCCCTTCCTGAGGTGCTTCTCCTCAGCTCTTGAGGTGTCATTAAGCACCTATGGTTGATCTTAGTCATAGCCTTGGTAATGTTGGGGGACATGCAGCAAGCCATCAGCAGGGACAGCTTTCTCAGTGATTCTTCTGCTGATAAGTTATTTAGGAATAAACCCCAAGTCTCATGGTAATGCCTTTATGAGCCTACTTCAGAGCTGGAGTAAGTCTTTTGAGTTCTGAAGCACTTTCTGTTCTTCAAATCAACAGACTCATTCCACTTAGACCACCAAAACTGTATTTTTATGCTTGCTTTGCTACAACTGGAGTACAATTGCTGGGGGTTTGTGTATGTAAGGTACTCATTTTCACTTCTTTTTTTCCATGAGTAAAAGATTGCCACAGACCAAAAGTCTAAACAGTTCACAATGACATCTCTAATTCTGATGAGAAATATGGCCATTTTCATTAATAAAGACAGCCAACTATGTGCAAAATAGAATACCAGGTGTCAGTGAAGAAATATTTTCTTTTTCTTGAGCTTAGTTTGCTTTTTGTGGTTTTGTTGCCTTTTTATTTTTTTCTTTTTACACAAATAAACTAACAGCTGTAACCTTGACTTTTGCTCTGTATGCTCCAGCAGCTTTTTTATAACTGGTGGTCTCAAATACAATAAGTGGAATTTTTGTAACTAATTGTAGCATGCTGTGATTTAGATAAAGTTTTCCTTATAGTCAACAAAGTCAATGTTTACAGTTAGTAAGCAACAGCATCCAAGTTATGATCCTGCACATCTTTTCAGATCAAACAGTTAATCAAAGACTGGAGCACTGTGTGCACACATTGGGATGTCTCTACAATGAGTGAAACAGTATTTTATTGATCCACAACACAACACATAAAAGAATACAGCAGTGTGAACTGAATTTTGTGTATAATGAATAAACGAGTAGGGTTATGCCACTCCTAAACATGTAACAAGTTTGATCTGGGCTGCAATGAGTTAATAATGCCTTTCCTGACACATAACCACAAAGGTGAGGTTGTGCCTGTGCTGATCTCTGTGCAATCATTTAATGGCTGTAGCACTCATTTCCACTAGTGCTTTCAGTGTCAGTGGAAAATCAAAGAGAATCTGGCTTTTTGCTGGCAAAAGCTCTGCCTGAGAGCAATACCTCTCCCTTCCAAGACCTATTTTGCAGTTTTCACGTATACTGCGTTATGTTGGTTCTTACTATTCTGCATGCTTCCTGTCACATGATTCCAAACTGCTTAACCCTCTAATGCAATAGCCAATCATGCCCATAAGCTCCGACTCGTAGTTTTCAATAATTTATACCTAAGGCAAGGGATACGCTCCCCTGCTCATACAGTAGGCCAAGGCAGAGACAAAGCCTTAGTTCACAGCTTTCTATGGTATTAGTCTGTATATTTGATACCAGCCTTGTCAGTAAAGCTTTGTCAAAGGAGGAAACTGTAAGATGTGCCTTGGGATAGTCCTGTTATGGTTAGGGAAGCTGGGTGTGGCAGGATTCAGAACTGGAAGTTGTGGCTTTATGTCGAAATTCCATGAAATCTCCAGCTTTTACTTCAGAAATAGAGATAAGAGTAAAGCCTAGTTAGTTTTTTAGAATTTATACTAATATTCAAACACTAAAACTTCTATACTGACACTGAGCAACCTGAATGCCTCTTACTATTTAAAGATTCTGGTCAGCCTTTATGATGAATTAACTAAGCTCTTTATTGGAAACTGGTAGATCCCCAATAATCAGTGATCAAAAGGTATTTGGTGCATATGGTTTGGGGTTTTTTGGTTTTGTTTTGCTTTTTGGTTTTTTTTTTAAAGTGACTTCAGGTGATCAGCCACGAACATTCCTCCACTTGATAGCAACTGTTCTTTTTTTATCAGTGGTGTTTTGTTCATCTGGAAAGAAATGTTTAAGGTATAACTCATTTGGCAACGGGTTTTGATAAAACTGTTGGCTGGCAAAAGGCGTACTACTTCACCTGGAGATGTCACACATTATATACCTTCTCCAATCATGAATAGAGAGTCAGGGACAAACACACTTTTATAGTGTTACGGAAAACCAAGGCTTTGTGTTTAAATTAAGCAAAAACTCCTAATATATAAAGCAGGCAGAACATTAGTATGCTGTATTTCATATCAGATTTATTTTATAATTTTCTACATGGTTTTATTGCAGTACCACTTTGTAAGCGAAAATCTTTATAGTTCCATTTGGGCTGATATTTGTTCTATTTAGTTTCCCATTTCACTGATGACTAGTCATCAATTAGTTTCAATCTAATGACACAGTCTGCTTTACCAGGATTCAAATGTAGGTCCATATAGGTGCAGTTTTATTAGTATTAGACTAACATTGGAGGTCATTTAATGCTCTGCAAAATGCAGAGCTGTAAGTAGGAAAATTTATTGCAAATAGTATGTCAGAAAAGAATTACTATGAAAACAATGCAACAAAACAACAAAAAACTCCAAACAAAACCGAACAACAACCAAAGCAAACAAACATAAAACCACAACGAACACATTCCTTTGGCTATGATTTTTTTTTGGTTTATGTATACGGTTATAGTTTATCTGACAAAGCAGAGGTTTTTTACAGGAATGGCTTTTACAAGGAAGAACGTGCCTGTTCTCTTTACCCTGATGCCCAGCCCTTAGCACTCCTTTGGCTTTGGGCCGTGCTACTTCGCACTGGCCACGCAGCAGCTATGGCCAGGCGAGCCAACTCGGCGTGATGCAGGAGTATCGCTGGAGAAAGTGACCTCCGCTATTAGCAGCAGTGGAAGAGGCACCGAAGGAAATCTGAGCTTGAATCGGAAAATTTTCGGGGAGAGAGATTTCCATGAAGTATTTTGAACAGCATGCCTCACCAACAGGGTATGTGAGCAGAGGCACACTTGTTGCTGCCATGCCCAAACCCATCTTCTGGTGCTTCGGGAAACTTCCTCCTTACGGGAAACTCCTCCCCGTGCCGGCCCCAGAGCCCGGCTCAGCCGCGGCCGGACNGCCCAGAGCGCAGCGCCCGGGGAGGCTTCGCTGCCGCGGGAGCCGCGCTGCCCTCCGCGCCGGGCCCTCCCGGCCGGCATGGCCGGGGAGCCGCTCTCCTTCCGTGCCTTTCGCGCCGCCTGCCCCGCCGGCTGCCAGTACGGCTACGGGCACGGGGAGGGGCTCAGCGCCCTGCGGGACCGCGAGTTCCCCCGGCTCCGAGGTACCGCGGGCAGCCCGGGGGCGGGCCGGGGGCGGGGGAGGCCCGGGCCATTCCCAGCTCGGCTCGGCCCCGGGAGGGGAGGCTCTGGGACGGCGGGGGG
>VZTR01004696.1:0-50824 GCA_013400775.1 Chaetops frenatus | reverse complement strand
GGGGACGCCGGCAGAAAGCGCTGGGCTCAGCTGGCTGCAGTTGTATCTGCGGCACGGTGAGGAGACGAGCGACAGCTCTCCTTCTCCTCCCTACCTTCTTCCCTCCGGCACAAATTCCTCAAAGGTGCCATGGATTCAGTAACAGGGTTATTCTCTATTAAGAGAAGGGGGTTTGGGAGGGGCAGCAGAGACATTATAATAATAAACCAGCCAATGTCTAGTGAAAGCTTGTAGTTAGGACAGGTGTTCGTGAACTATTACAGGTTATATAGGTTTTACCATTCCCCAGCATTAAACATCCTTGTGCATACTACTTCAAATCCAATCGTGTTGGTTGTATGATATATATATATATTATATATTGTTTTGTTTAAATAAGTGTCAATGCCCATGATAGTGGCACTTCAAAATTCTTAGGGCAAAAAAACCCCAGGTAGGGAGTGGAGTAAATAGCATCATTTTGGATGCCCAAAAACTTATTTAGGCCATTCCTTTGCTTGAGAATTTTGTGTTACTGGTCTTTTTTGTTTCGTAATTTCTGTAAATTTTGGTAATGGAATACAAGAGCAGGCTTTCTCACACACAGGTGTTTAGATTGAATGGAATTATACTTTGCATCTAGAGGAATGTGAAAAAAACTTTAGCAGCACTTTGAAGAACTTGAAGATTTAGTAAGTCAGTGTCACAGTCTGATATTAGACATAGTTGCATCAGTGAAAGTTTGAACAGGAGAAGTTTCTTGTCCGAAATTCAGGCTTAAATTCTGAAAAGTGGCTATTTTGTAACTGAAACATTGTTTAGGCCTTTAAGCAGATGAGTTTTAAAACTTATGAGAATCAGGCTGATTTCTCAGAGGCTCCCCAGTTTTGCAATAAAGTGTATCTGCTGATGAGTGATGACTGGTGGATTAGTCTTGTTCCCAAAGAGAGGTTACTGCAAAGGCAGAGCATTAGGAGTTTTCCTCCATTTGAAAATGTTTCTGTCAATGTAGTCTACTGGGTTGTGTAGCCTGCTAAAATGAAATGTAGATAACTTAGAATATTTCCAGAAAGAGATGAAAAAATATAGGGTATAAAATGGAATCTTCAGTAATGTTAGCTAATTGAAATCACATAATCATCTATGGGGAGGTGACCTAGGTTGCCAGTTCCTTCTGTCTTTTGATTTCCCCTTTGGAATTTTAACATGATACCCAATTCATGAATTGTCATCCATTCATCTTGCAAGTTTGTCACCTCTGTGAGGAAACATAACTGATTGCTATATACGTACATGGTGTCCTGTCTGGGACTTCTTGTCCATAAAACAGTGACACATTTCTGGTCAAGAACTTGTGCCTTCAAGTGATACCAGCTGTCCCAAGTGAAAGGTGCCCAGGGACAGATTCCTAGGCCAGATGCCCCCTGCCTAACACATGTCTTTGTCTCAAAGCTGACTAATTGGACTAGTCCAGGACAGACTCCAGGAACTAGCTGACAGCCTAGCAGTGTGGACGAGAAGCAGACTCCTTTTATTTATTTGTTGGCCTCCTTTTATTTAGCCATGTATCTCCACTTGCCGAAGGTCTCAGCCCGCTGATGTTGGATGTAATGAAAAGCCTTTTAAAGCTCTCAATTTTGTTGCCTTGTGGAAAGAAGGTGAAGAAGGTGGCTAATGTACAGGTTGGCAGCAGCAATAGCAAATAAAGGAACTTTCTCCAAGTGAGTTACAAGAAGTTAGCATTTAGCTGCTCAAGCATTTTCAGTGGCCTGCCAGAACATGCAGGTTGCAGGATGAGGTAGAAGTTTTACGTCTCTGATGGGTTTGGATCAGCTCTCTGGGTAAGTCCTGATTGTACAAACAGTGACTCACTATAGGAACTTGTACCTGTTGATGGTGGTGATCACTGCTGTGTGTCTTCCTACTGCACAAAGCTGCTATAGTTTTATCCCTTCTAGTACAGAGCAATCTTAACTAGTTCCACTCAGCAAAAGAGAATGAGTGCTATTTTAGGGAATTAACAGTAATCATAGAATCATAGAATGGTTTGGGTTGGAAGGGACCTTAAACATCATATAGTTCCCACCACTCTGCCATGGACAGGGACACCTTCCACTAAACCAGGTCATTCAGAGCCCCACCCAGGCTGGCCCTGAACACCTCCAGGATGGGGAGTCTACAACATCTCTAGACAACCTGTTTCATTGCCTCGCTACCCTTATAGTAAAGAATTTCTTGCAAATATCTAATCTAAACCTGCTTGCTTCTGGCTTGAAGCCACTCCCCCTTGTTCTATGAGTACATGCCTTTGTCCATGGCATCTCCACTTCCCCTGTAAGCTGCCTTTAGGTACTGGAAGGTGCTACAAGGTCTCCCTGGAGCATTCTCTTCCCCAGGCTGAACTCTCTCAGCCTGTGCTGTGTTTATTTAGGGCATGCCTTAAAGATCTTTCCATCATTAAAGCTGATTAAAAAGTCCAGATTCTGCTGCTCACTTTTTATGTAAATAGAATTTTTGGAATCCCCTTCTAGATACCCATGAATTAAGTCTAATGTTTGATTTTGAAAGTATCATTTTTTTTATGAGCATCAAGTGGTAATAATTATTGCATATCAATGTATTCACTTTTTCCCAATTACAAGTATTTTGTGGCATCCACTAAGCACATCTTGTGCAAATGATGTTCCTGAGGGAAGACAGAAATCTTTTTTGTGTTACAGACCATTGCTTACGTGGTGCTGGTGCTTCTGTTGAAGCTTTAGTATGAATAGTTGCACAGGTGCCTGTTGAGCAGAAGGTGCAACAGATGTCTGGAGGGAACACTAGCTTAGCTACCAGGCATACTGTGAAGCCAGGATTTTTCAAAGGTGGTCTACCTGTGGTTGTATCAAAGTCTTGGGGAGTTTCAATCTTAGCTCCATCAGAATGAAAGCAAAGTTCATTCTCAGTGTGTTAGGGATTTCCCCTTCAGGTTTTGTGAAGAGATAAAAAGAACTACTTTACTTCCTTAAATCAGCAGAGGTCTGTCTCTTTTGGCACAGAAGCCTTGAATTTTCACTTTTAAGCCAAAGTTTATCTCCACTTCTGTAATTCAAAGGCTGTTAGCTCATGACTAGAGCAGCCCTTTCTAAAAATATATGTGGAGTCTGTGAAACAGATCACTGTTTCACAGGCAGCAACGTATGTGCAATATGTGACCTTGACTTTAATCTTGTGAGCAGTGTATCCTTATCTGCAGTGTAGGATTTTAAATTGTGCTTTAGAAAGGGATAAAGAAATCAGCAGGAGTTTAGAGGTTCTGTTGTTAAGGAATGGGGATGAATATGCTTCTGTGATGTTTATCATAGCAAGGAAAATATCAGCTTCAGTTTGTATCATGGTTTTGAAAAAGAAAAAGCTGACATGTGATTTGGATGCAGCATTTAATCACAGGATACCTTTCCATTTTAAGTTTTGTGCCAGTATTCTCATCTAATATGGCTGTGAAAGTTCAGTGGGAGCTTTCCAAGAGCAGTAAGCAGTGGATATCCATCCCCCACATAAAAATCAGCATGTATTAGGAATCAGGTATTCTTTAAGGGCTACTGACTATTTGAAGATATTCTTTAGCTGAGGTTGAGATGGACTGTCCCGTTCGATGTCAAATCAGTCACTGTCTTGTACTTCAACATCGTGTCTTACCTTAGTAGTATGAACATTTGTGATATGTGTGATTACATACAACTAGCAATAATAATACAATTTGCCTTTTAAACAAATAGGAAGGGTAGACTGAGCTTTGAGTTACAGAATTGGCCTTTATTTCTTTGAAACTCAAATGATGTCCCATGAACTGATCACCTGTACAAGGGTATATTGTATTGTTCAGTAAAGAAACAGCTGCATATTGGATCTGACCTTACACAAAAAAAGTCTTTTTTGGTCATATTGCTGGCAGTTATTTGTGTGGTGACTTTTCCTGTGAGTAGGGCAACGTGAAAAGCAGATCTCTGTGTGCTGCAGTTAAGTTCTCAACGGCTCAGTTAGCAAAGTTCATCTCTGTCCTCTGAAATGAGAAAAGCCTATCTGTTCTGTCACCTTTGGGGTAATCTAGTTTTTTTGGCTGAACTTCAGAAGTAAGAAATACATTCTGGTGTGTCAACTCAGAGTAATTTTATTGATAGGTAGCTGATGCTCACACTTTATGAGACTTGTGAAGATGAGTGGACTGTGAGCCTGAAGTGTCATGCTCACCTCTTCATTGCAAATATAGGCTTATTTTGTCAACTAGAAATTCTACCAGCCTTGTGCCAGAGGTTTTTCTTTATTTAGAAAAAAAAAAAAAGAAAAATTTTTGCATCCTAAAATGACTGCTTTTGGGGGGTTTGTTTGTTTTGTGTTGTTTTGCTTTCTAGAAGACCATTCTGTTTGATCTAGTAGCTATCTTCTGTATGTGTATGCATTACTCTCTGCTGATTTCTTAACTATTAATTATTTTTATCTGTGGATGAATCTTTTCCTTTTCATCTCATTTTTTCTTATTTTGAAGACTAAGTGACTGAGTTTTCAGCAAACCTTTGAGTTTTTTGAGCAGTGTAGAAGTAGAATTAAGTTAGAAGTACACAAGTCTGATCTTATTCTTTAAAAATCTGTGAGGGATAAGTTTATTTTAATTAATTTTTGTCTTAAGACCATTATAAACCAGAAATCAGACATGTGCCATTTTATGGTCAGATGCAGTGCTTACTGTAAATTCCCTGAAGCACACCCACCCCATTGCTGGCCAGAGTTGACACAGCATCTCCTGGAAAGGACATTTCTCCCACATACAGAGACTGGAACATGTTAACGTTAATCCAGTGTTTGTCTCTCTTACACAAAGGCAGCAAAAGCAATGTGTAGGGGAAGGATGAGGCTGCTTTTTGTTGTTTCATTTAGAAGAGCTGCTAATTGTGCTGGGGAATAAATCTTACCAAGTTTGCTCATCTCTAGCTCATCCTGAACAGAGGAAAAATCTTCTAAACCTTCCCATTTGGTGTTTAAAGCCAAGAGTTCCTCTTTCTACCACTGTCCTGGCTTTTTCACTCTCCTCAGTGGCTGTGACATCTCTGGCAACATGTTCCTGTTCTCTGTAGCTCTCCACCTGAATGCGATTTGATTTTGTGAAACACTTATTTGTATTTGGAGCAGAAAAGAAAGCAAAAAAAAATTATCTTTATTGAAGGAAGCTGCTGTTGGACAGTCTGAAATGCTAGAAGACATCTGGGAAGATATGTTTAGTGGGTGGAGAAGGTATTGTAAAAAGAAGCTGTACTATGGCAAGTGTGGCTGCACAACTAAGGCAATTGTTTTGTAAAAAGGAAATATACATATGCCCATGTAAAATCTTAATGCTTCCTGTTGATTTCAAGTCAGCAGCAGTTATCTAAATAAGATCTTATCTAAAGATTTGATATCAAAGAGGAAGCATGCCTTGAACATAAAGTGTGTTTAGTCCCAAATGCAGTAACAGTAGCTGTGTGTCAGTTTCAGATGTTTTCCTCTGCCTACACAGAAGTAACAAGTGGTTTTAAGGAACTCCTCATGTTGCATTTCAGAGTTCAGAAGATGGTCTACTCTGCTTATCTTTCAACTGCTGTTAATGATGGACGTAGCTCTAAATGAAGAGTAGTCAATGATATTGTCATTGTAATATTTCAGCATGGAAAACAGTTTCAGTTACTTTGAAGTAGTTAGTGGGAAAAAAAAAAAAAGAAATGTGGAGCAGGAAAGCAAAGTCCCAAACCCTATAAACTGATACAGCTGACATGAACTCCAAATATTCAGTGGTATTTTAGAAATAAATAGTCAATCAGTGTGGACTGGATTCTTTATAAGAAGAAATAATCATACATAGACATTAGATTTTTTAAATCAATATGTAGATGTAAAAAGATATTAGATTTCAGAAGATAATTTATGGAACTCCACAGATGCTGCAGGGTATCAGCCACCCATTTTTTAAAAAAATGCACTTTTAATTAAAAGATACATTATCTCTTAAATTAATGCCTGTAGAAGATGTGTATTAGAATTTGAAAGTATTGAAACAGGCAGATGTTCTAATTAGAAGAGCACAGGATGCTTTTTTATCTCTTACTCAAAAATTGGAAATGCACCGACATCTTTTTCCTACAAAATACTGCATCAGTTCTTCCTTCCTTCTGTTGCCTTTGTGTCCTCTTAGAGTCTCCTGTTTGTCCTCTTGTGTAGTTGTGATGTTGCTATATGTGAGATGTATATTGATTTCTTCCAGGCCTGTTTCTGTGCAACCATGGATTTTATTTTTTTTTTAGTATTAAATATAAGATTATTAATTAAAGAATGTATATATGTTTCCAGCAGAAGCAGTCTGTTTCTGATATTCCTACACTTGTACTGGAATTTCCTCTGCAAGATCAGAACCTGGAATCTGATGCCCTTGAAATTTCCATTAGATGTTATGGTAGCAATTCCCATTTCTGTGCTACTTGTCTGAATTCAGGGGTGCTTCCTGTGGAAGGACAAACAGACAAACGGAGAGGTGAGAGATCAGGTTTTGTTGATTAGGTTGATTCATTGCATGCCTGGTATCAGAGAGATGCTGCAGAGACATTGCTTGGATGTGAAAAGACTGTCATTGAATTCAGGAAGGCTGTTCTGCAGAACACTGCATAGTAAAAAACACTGATATGAGAGATTGATAAATGTGTAGATATCACAATATGGTTGGAGAACAGGAAGCCAGTAGGATGCTTAACTCAGAGAGGATATTTAGGAAGTAGAATGAGCTTCCAAATGTCTCAGTCTTACAGGTGCTTTCATTTTTGTGACACTAAAGTACTGGTAAGACAGGCTTTAAAATATTTGTTTTTTTTTTTTTTGCTTCACTGAACATAAAAAGGGGACTAAAAATCAAATTCTTTTTAGGAGTATGTCATCTTGGGGTTGGTATAATTATTTTCTCTTCCTAAGTTAATAATGCTGTTAGTGTTACCATGTCTGCATATTGAGAACCACTGGCTGGTTCCTGTCACATTTGGTAGAAGGCAGTGTGTTTTGAGGAGGCATTAGGAAAAGGGTGGTGTCAAGACTGAAGGTGTGGGACAGGGATGTCAGAGTTATGGAGAAACAGGTATAGAAGGGCAGGGAGGCATAAAGACAGGCCACAAAGCATTGAAAAGTCAGACTTAATTAGTTTAATTGCTAATGAGTCAAGTTGTTAGGTTCCTGGCAGTATTTGTGTCAGCCCAGATGGATCCTGTGCCTTGGTGCTCTTTGCCCCTTCACCTTCTGCCGTGCTGTAGAGAAACGATGGTCTGTGAGATGCCTGCGGTGGGGATGTGATGCCAGGCAGGCAGCTCTTGTGAGAGTGGCATGCAGGAAAGTGGGAAGTCTCTCTCTTTTATCCCCAGTATGTGAAATACATGTATTAAACTGGAAGGCAAGACTTGAGGAGAAAAGTCTTTCTCTCCACAGCATTACATTTCTCCTTGCTTTCAGCATTGTCCTGACTCACTCTGTTTCTTGTAGCAGCCAAGGAAATACAGCTTTCACATGAGAGGTGAAAAACAGATGATGTTTCTGTGCTCATTCAGATTAGTCCCTGGAGCACCAGGATCTAAAATGCTTTTGAAAGAAAGCTAAGAACATGACTGGACAGGGATTTTGTCACTTATGGTCTTCCTAAAAGAGCGAGATGTGATCACAAGGGTGTGATATCTTGGTGACATCATTAGCTGTGAAGGTTGATTACACAACTAAGCTTATTTCTTCTTCCAATATGCAGAATAATGTTCTAAATTAAAATTTGGAAAGATGACAGGAAGCTTATTTGAAGAAATATTCATTAATTAAATTAATGGTGTGTGAATTAATTTCATTAATGCACAATTAAACACCAAATATGTGTGTACCCCTTGGCAAACTTATGAGCGGGTCAGGTGAAGTTACACAGTCATCAGAAAGTTTCTCCTGTAATTTCTTCCAGAGGAAGCAATTGAAACTCAGGATTTTCCACGTGTTTATGTTCATGCCACACAGCACATTAAAGATGTCATAATTCAGTAATTTGGAATTGATAGTATCAGTAACAGGTTCCAGCATATGTTGCCTTTCTTTAAAAAAAAGGGCTTTGTATTGCTGTTGAGTAAAAATACACTGTTCATCTGCTGTGATAATAATTTCCCTATTTATTGAGGAGTGTAGCTTATTAAATGTCTCAGAGTTGCATTTTTATTATTTGTACGCCTTCCTATAATTTCTTTTTATGTTAAACAGTTAGAATTGTCTAAAAACGGGATGATACTTGGCTGCTCTGGCAGTATGCAACTTTCTTTAAATCTGTCATCGTATTTGATTCATCATACACTAGGAAAATATTCATTACATTTTTAATCAATTTAGGAGTGTGTAAGCCCAGTGAGCAGAGTGGCATTTCTCTTCTCAATACCTTGTCCAGTCTCAGCTGTGATGGGCAATTTGCTTTGATAATGCACCTTCGCTTCTCATGAGACTGGATAAAAAAAGATAAATGAAAGTGGATATCTAGCAAGAACTCCCTACCTGGCAGGCTGAACGGCCCAAAATTAAAGACTGCATGCAAAGGAAGCTTTTGCCATCCACAGATGTGTTGCTTTCTCCTCCCCACGCACATGAACTCGCTAGTGTTGCTTAGCTGGGAAGCTGACCAAACTTATGTTCAGACAAAACTGTATGTAGGTTATTGCACTCCATTGTTGGTCATGGAGTTTGTGTTCACAGCAAATGAAACATTTGATTAATGAGTAAATTCCCATAAGAATACAAATTCCTCAGAAGTAACATAGGTTTAGCAAGCATTAGAATGGGCTGCCCAGGGAGGTGGTGGAGTCACCATTCCTGGAGGTGTTCCGGAAATGACTGGACATGGCACTCGGTGCTGTACTTTAGTTGACAAAGTGGTGATTGGTCACAGGTTGGAGCTGATGACCTAGGAGGTCTTTTCCAACCATAAAGATTCTATGATTCTTTGATATCATGGAAGGTTGTCATGAAGTGTAGCAATATGATAATGTTCCTCTTCTTACCACCTTAGCATGGATGTTTAGTGACAGGTACAGTGCTGCCAAGACAGCCTGATATCACAAATGCGAGAGGACTGCTTGCCCTTCTAAAATGGAGATAATTTAATACCACCATAAGTGCATTAAAATATGTGCCATTTAAATTCATCAGAAGTGACTTGAAAGACTTGGACTACATAAGAAATAAACTAAAAACCATGTAAGCTATGATTTGGATAGCATGAAATTACATGCAAGAGACATTAAAATGCAAAAATAACCTTTAAGGGATTACTCAGAAGGTCTAGTTTTAAAATAGACTAAGGAAATAAGAGTGGGACACCTCTGAACTGCACTTCAGCTCACTTTTTCTGGGGACAGGGCAGCCCATGTAACTGGCACCCACAAGCTCCTTTCCATTTAGTTTTTTCCATTTCTGCTATGACTGAGGTGCATGTCCCTGACAGATTTTTTTCTGGTAATGAAATTAAGCCCTCTCTTTACAAATTGTTAGCTTTTTAGTTAACATTTGAGCTGTGAATTTTCTTCATATCACTCCAAACTCACCAAGAGCAGAAATATAGAAGGGAGCAAACCATGACAGTTGTAAAGGGAAAATCACTTTCTGTGTATATTAAATATCCCCAAAAACCATCTTAAATTGCAAAGCTGTAGTCTTGGTGAGAATTAGCCTGCCTTCCTTCCTTCCTTCCTTCCTTCCTTCCTTCCTTCCTTCCTTCCATTCATCTATCCATCTCTGATATAGGTCTAGTTGAAACCACAGTTATAAATCTGAGTATTTTTGTTAAGTGAGTTGTGGATTTCAGTGAAAGTATTCAAAATTCACGCTCAGATGAAACTCTCTAAGCTGGAATTTGATTAAAAACTCATAGCACCTGCAGCGTTATCTGCTCTTTGTCCTTCAGGTTCACTTTCAGAGTAATATGTTAACTTCTCTAATGATGAGAAAATTAATGATTTGTTTTTCTTCTGCAGAAAGAGTAAAGATTCTGATTTTGGGTTCATGGAAATGTGGCTTTTCATCGATTAGAATAGCAACTATTGATGTACTCACACATAACTAATGCTCTACAGCATTGAGGAAATTACCACGCATTGAAGTGGTTGTCCAGTGAACAGACCACTACAATTATAACTCCGACATAATGGAAATCTATTCCTTGTGAAGCACCTTTTTTCCTTTTGGATACTAACAATTTAGGATTTGTTGCTGTAAAATATTTTCCTTGAGAAGGGTTGATCAAGAGTTCAAGTCACTTCAATTACATTCCCCAAAGCCTCTGTAAAAACACTGAGCTGAAGAAAGAGGTAAGGTGTGAGAAGGGGGAATGAGGCAGATGCTTGGGTCAAAAAATAAACTTTTTAAATACTCAATATTCCTGTCACAAAGGGCTTTTTCAATAATAACTTCAATAGCTTATTGTAAAGTTACATTTTAAACTTACTGTCTTCTATTTCTGTAGAGGCCTATGTGTATTTGTTTGGAAAACAGAATTTAAACTGATCTTTAGTCATAAACTATGGCTTGGAAAGAAACCAAACTTCTGTGAGTGAGTAAGAAAGTCATGATGGGACTGTTAGGAGCTGCCTCGTGTTCAGGCTTGGAGAAGCTCATCTGCAGAGCACAGAAAGCATCACTGCACCACAGGGCTGTAGAACCAGGGCTGCCTTCTAGTGAATGCTGCCATGGCCCTAGCTTCTACTGATCCACTGGGAGAGATTGGAGAACAGGAGACAAAACCCTTCATGTGCCACTATGGGAAGCCTCCTTGAGAGGTAGACTGTGTAAAAACAAATTCTCCCTCCGTCCCCTGTTTTTCAATGTCAGTTTGCCCAAAGGATGAGGCTACTCCAGTGAAATACTCTCTAGGGATTGAAGCCATCTACTCTCTCTTACAGCTCATCCTCTTGATTTTACTTAGAAGGCTGTAATAGTATGAAGTTAAGTGCTTCATGAATGATGAAAAAGTATAAATTCTGGTGATTACTTCAATACTTTATTTTTGTGAGTTTCCTTTTCATCTGGTGTTTTTCAAGGATTGGGATAAGTCTTTCCCTCTCAGCCCCCTGGTGTCAAATTTAAAAACACCTGCTTTTGTTGGAATATTTGTATCCTGATTAGCAATAATGAAAGGCAAATCAAGCTATTTAGCTCATGGGTGCTAAAGTTACCCATTTAAAAAAAAAAAACAACCTCTTTTCCTTTGGATGTGTGGACTGTTGTGGAATTCACAGTGTGTAATGCTTGTTTGAAGGCACTCAGTCAATTCTCCAGGCTTTGCATCACTGAGCATGACAGCTCCTGAGAGATTAAAGAGCTGTTACCATCAGAACTTTAATCAGTTTTTCTTTCATTTCTGCAAGTACAGAGGATAGGTGTACTTGGAAAGTGTCATGAGGATTACACTGCAATGCTTTCTGGATAAATTTCAGTGCAGCTGAAGTGGGGGAAACAGTACTAAATAATCACAAAACAGTACTAAATAATCCAAAAGTGTCTGATCCGATGTTCAAATCTGAATGCTGGATACCTTGTGGGTACATTCAGCCTCTAGTATCCATCACTCTGTTTTCATCCATTCTAGTCATAGAAATGTGATTAGGAACTAAACTAATCAGATAGCTGTTACTTTACAATTATTTCTCCTCGATCTTACATGTGAAATGATTTATAATGAGTGGAGTATTCAGAAATTTTGGGGAAAACCTGTCTTTGTCTAGTTCCCACTTCTTCAAATGATTCCTAAACTTTTTGCTTAGAGAATGTATTGTGTCTTTAAAAATTATTTGGATTCTTACATGGCTTGTATTGAAATAGCATGAGAATTGCTCAAATGAGTAAAACTGATATTTATAATATAATTATAAAAATCTTTCAGGTATGAGGGGCGAAGCATAGAAGAGAGTCTCTTGGGTCTTTGAGGATAAGAGATTCTGTGTGTATGTGGTGTTTGCTTGATTGGTTGATTTGTTTGTTTTATAGTCCAGTTACATGACTTGTGGTCTTTCTAGTCACTAAATATCTAGTTTTTTTTAGTTTGTTTGGTAGTTTTGTTTATTTGTTGGTTTGTTAGGGTGTTCTTTTTTTGTTTTGGGGGTTGGTTGGTTGGTCGCTTGGTTTGGGGTTTTTGATTTGTTTTGGTTTTTGTTTGGTTTGTTTTTTACTGTAGATTGAATTTCCCCTTAGTTGTAGAACAGAAATAGCTGAATCCAGAGGAGAAAATTTACTGTTTAGGCTCTTAATTCAAATGAGATATAGCCAGTGTTGCATATGTTGAGTCTACTTCACTGCAGTGTGTATTCCATGTGGAATGACTCAGAAGAAAACAGCAGTCTAGTCTAACATATGTAGTCTCTGGATATATGTTGGCTGGGATTCCTGGCTTGTTGACAGCAGTATATATGAAAAAATGAAACATTAGAGGAAAAAAGTTATATAGGGAAGACTCTATTCCTATCAAAACATTATTGTTCTTCCAGTGAGCAGTCATTACAATGGGTATCTATAAAAATGTAAACATAAAAAAAAAAAAAATAAAAAATAAAGGTCTCTATAAATCTGTGAATTTTACTCTCACTGTGGTGAGAGCACAAAGCATCATCTTTCACAGCAGAAGGAAGAAAAGTGTTTCAAATTGGAAGGGGAGTAGGGGAAAAAGAGCACAGAGTAGGCATGGGGAAAAATTTTCACTTAATACCTTTCTTCTTGTCCCTCAGTCAGTAGAAATAGGTGAAAAGAAGCCTGTACTTTGCTCTGTAGTAAAAAAAAAGTGCTCTGTGTACACTGTGCAATAACCAATCTCACAAGGTTCACTTTATCCTAATTTTCTGTGAGGCAAAGTACCAGATATCTGGTGTCTGTACAAAATATTGAGGAGTACTTGCTTTCTATCTGGAAACAAATTTCCTTAACCCAGTTATCTCATTTGAAGCCAGCATTCTGTGCAGCTGATTGCCTTGGCTCATTCTAAGTTTACTATTGGGGAGCCATTAAATTTGTTATGGTGGTGAGTCATGACATAATAGGGATTATTTGCATTCCAGTATTTATGGCACAAGTTTGAAGAGGAGTTTTTGGAAGTAAATAGATCTGGAATGAAACATGTAGAACCAACTGTTGTATGCACTAAGTTAGATACGTTATTTGAGTTATCATTATTTTGGGGTATTGTGACCCATATTTTTTCCCCATTAGTTGTTTGAATTTTTAATAGTCTAATTTAAAATGTAGTGGGCAGATTGAGATATCCGACTGACCCAGATTTACAGTAGTTGGGATATTACAATTCTTAGGAAATCGGATCCTTCTTGAGGTAGCTGTAACTAAGGACGCAAATGAGGGCACACTAATATACTAATTTTAAAATTTAAATTTTTATGTAAGCAGTTTGATTTTTTTTGTTCCTTTTCTTAGAGGTATAATCCTTTCCCTTAGTTTCCAAAGCCCTGAGCCAAACCTTGGCCTTTCTGTTCTCCACTAGGAACCTTTAATCACTATTTTAGAATGTGGTGTTGATGTGTTTAGGTTTTTCATTTTTACATCACCTGGGTGATTTTTTGGTGAAAAACGTTCATGCAGTTTTGCTAAAAATAAACAGAATTACAAGTTAATTTAATCTTAATGACAAATAAGTAGCTTTAGAATACAAGTTATGGGAACCAAATGGGCTATTGTTGCCTTAAACATACTTGCTTTGGGAGAATATGGTAATAAAATGTCTGCAAGCACAAATTCAACAAAAAGTAGAAATTTTGAGGATATAGAAAGAGCTCATTACAGAAGCTCAGAACTATTCTGAGATGTTACTATTAGTTATAGCAAGTCTGAGGAAGGATTTGAAAATTAACAGTGCATAAGTTAGCTTTGAAATATTAGCAAATTACTATTATTTTTCCAATTATGATAATGCTGTTCATTATTAATTAGATTCATTGTCATTAATAATACTCACCTCACTTAGAATTCCTCTCCATCCTCACTTGGGAGTAGTATTACAGAATCAGTTCTTGAATGTCTTTGCTTGTGTAACTCTTCATGTGTCACCAGACATCTTCATGTGTCCCATGTAGTGATGAGGGTGTTCAGCCATCTGGTTTCTACAGCATTGGTAGAAGTGACCTATAAAGAGGGAGCAGCCTTTGGCCTGGTTAAGGAATTCCAGCAGCTCTAGCACTTCCATGTGGCTATGAGGAGGCTCCACATAGGGAATTGCTACCTGTACTTGGAATTCAGTCCTGTAGTCACTTCTGGAAGCAGTGTGTGCCAGTGCAGTTTTATCTAGGTAGCATTTTCTAGTACCTTGTGTCAGAAATTGAGTAAGGTGTGTTGTGTGAACATTGTGTCTGGTCTTGTCACTTATTCAAATATTAAACAGCTTGTGGGGGAAGACCTTGATTTTTAAATACATGATGTTTTCTTAGATGCTTTGAGGCAAGATGCAATAGCTGGTGTTGTGGCAGAGTTGTGAATTTAAGCTCAGAGTTCAGAGACTAGGGAAACTGAAATATTCGTTTTTCCATGCATAATATTTTACTCATTCTCAAAGCTAGTCTAGTGTTAATGAGGCCATTTGTATTTAGTACTTTGAATAATTTATGATGAAATTATAATTCTCTTTAATTTCTAAAGTCATTAGCATTGGAAGAAGCCCTTTAACTGAGAGAAATTATACTATGATCTAGTGAAGCACAGGTGTAGGCTTATAAAACTGGGATGACGTAGTAATTGCTTTATTGCTGGGTCCATTAAAAAATAGAAAAACAAAGAACTGAAAAATGAGAAAACTCATTTTTGTTGCCAAAGGTATCCAATGAAAGGTTGCTACCAAAACTGAAATTCTGTGTATTTATATCAGTAGTGTCAGACTGTTAGTGGGTTTTTATGATGCTCAAATATTTATATCTCTTGGTACTAACTTAAATTGGACTAACTCCATAGGTGCCCCAAATACTACTTTTATTTAAACATAGAGCATTCTGATAAACAAAGATGCAAAGGAGTAGATGACTGAGTAGACTTGCATTGAGCTGAGCAGCATTGGAACTCAGTCCCCAGTACAGGAATTCTATAGTGGATGCAAATTTATTCCAGTTAGAAGTGTGCCTAACTCTCTGCAAAGATATTTACTGGTACCTATGGTTAGTGTATTGTTACTGAAAGTTGGTTTTATTTTTGTTGAGTCTTGATGATGTTCTGTAGATGTTAATTTTGACTGAGATTGAAAGCAGATGTGATGGCTTCTAGGTTATGACTTTGCCAAAAATATCAAAATGTACAATTGGAGGAGCGCTAGAGAAGAGAAAGTGGAAAAGAGCTGTAAGGGAAGAGAGTCTTCAGGTTCACATCTGCTTTTCCTTATGTTCTGTTATGAGAAGCAACAAGAAAACACTAATTATCTCTTAAGGGGATACTTACATACATATATTCATATACCCATCTCAGCACTGCATACACAGGCACATTTGTGCATATTTGTAAATAAAGGTGTACAATATGTGCTTGGAGGAAAGAGAGAATCACCTGGATCCCTTAAACACACCTCTGGAGCAGATCTTCATTTGATGTTGCCAATTCTAGTAAATTGATTTATGTGATTTTGAGATTCTGTTACTTTTGCCTGTTATTACAGCACAAATATTGCACTTTTAAGATTGATAGCTGGACTTTTAGAGAGTGCATGCATACCCCAGAGACTGAATATGTTCTGTAGGTGCCAGATGAAGATACAGCTATATAAGCAGTCCAATACTTTTGATGAAAGAAAGGAAAATTTCACTTGTTTCAAAGGTCATTTAAGCTTCTGTGCAGATTATAACCCAGCTCTTTAACTTGGCCTAAAATCAGAAAGGCGATCTGTGCAGTATGTTTAGGGAATGCTGGTTATAGTGTATTTGTTAATGGTTTAACTCAGAGTTCAGCAGAGGCTCATAATTACTTCAAAGGCTCTGGGTACCTTGATGCAAGTTCTCATGTTTGAGTGAAGCTTGCTTCTCTTTGCAGAGCTGAGATCTCTGTGACCTCAAGGCGAAGTTGTGCTTTGGTTATTCATTGTAGGACAGCAGAAATGCAATCAGACTCTGCAAGGGTTCTTTTTGAGTCACTGCACTTCCCAAAAGACTTTTTTTGTCAGGTTGCAGCCCTTTGGGTTCAGAGAGAGACTGTCATCTGCAAAATATTGCGTCTGTATTCTGTGCAAGGTAATGTCTTTGGAAGAGCCACAGACTCTGCCTTCTAAACAGCTTTATGGCAGTGTCCAACAGTGGATTGTTGCTGCCCAAAATCAGATTCAAAATAATCACCAAACTTCCAAAAGTGGTGCCACATACTAGCCATCCTTTAGAAAGGGGCTTGTAAATGATGTGTTTGTGCCAATAGCTCAAGAGATTTTTTAATTTTTCTTTTAGAAAGCTGTAATATGGACATCAGGGAACTTAAAAAAAATTGAGTATCTGGAAGTTGCATGCTGTTATTTGTATTTGAAGCAAGTCTGTTAAGTAGGATTTCTCTCACATTCTGCTGTATCCAGACCTGCTCATTAGGAAGCTGGTATTTTTGTCAGAACTAGTTCTGAATCTATACAGTTGCCAGACTGTTTCAGAATTAAAAACTTTTGTTTCCTATAACAGTACTTTTTGATAAATGTACTTTTTCATTCCTAGAACATTTCTGAAAATGGTTGTTGAATTTTGGAATCTGTGCTTGGGAATACCCCAGAGAAATGGAAAATAACACGTGGAAACTAATTTAATTTGCGTATAATAAGGTAGTAAGAGAACATTTATGCCAGTGTTTAATTGCACACCTTTTAAATTTTATTTACAGAAACTTGTGTCTGTTAGATTTTTTTTTTGACAGCAAACAATTTTATTTTCCAACTAGGAGATGCTTTTTGTATTGAAGTATTACAGTTTTGTGGAGGTATCAGGAAATTACAATCAATCCTGAAACAATTTACAAAACAATTCTTATTTTTAAAAAATCCCTAAATAAGGAATAAGGTTATTTAATGAGTTTTTTTTATTGATATCTGCATACCTAAAGTGGTCGTTGAACTTCAGTAAAGGTAAAGCAATTGAGTATAATCTTACATTTTAGGTTGGTCTGTTTAAACTTGAATAGTTTCACCTGAGAGAGCAGCTTGGATCAAATTACTATAAAGTATAAGTTAATCTGTGGAATTTGGAGGCAAAAGGTTTTATGATAGAAAAATGTCTAGATTAACCCAATACATATGCAGAAGAAAAGCATATATGTATTTTTTCATGCATACTTACTATATGAAGTATAGTAAGCATACTTACTATATGAACATACTCCCTAATGAAATCTCAGTATTTTCTTTGCCTCATTAAAAGTAAATTGTTTGTATTCAAAGTCTAAAGTATTTACTCAGTAGTGATACTGAAACTCCTACGCTTAACATTTTTATGCACTATTGTTACTGTCTCCTGTTTGTGGTTTCACTTTTTGTTGGAGGCAGCTCACTAGTGAAAAGGAGATACAGGAGATTTTGGTCAAGCATTATATATTGGCATTTCAAGCATTAAACCTCTCCCTGGTTTAGTAATGCTGGTTTTTTCTGACCACACTACAATCATTTAGGAGTGCAAATCAGGTAAGGAATAATGATTAAGAGTGTAAACCAAGAGATGTGGATGTGTTGATCTAAGGAGGTATTTTTCCAGTAAAGTTAGGGACACTTACTCTAGGTTTCCAAAATTCTGAGGTCATCTTCCGGAATGTGTATTCTGCTCCCTGTCTCCTGCTCTCCAATCCCCTGTTGCTCCCAGAGAAAGATCTTCCAGCTGGAAAAAGCATAACTGGGATTGAAATGAGCTGTTGGAATTACCATTTATTAGGGGAAAAAAAAAAAGGAACATGGCATTTTTATCCAGAGCAGGTGGAGAGATGCTACTGGGTTGTCAAGGGAGAAATAGGTGTTAAAGCTGAGTGGCTGAAGAAAGGTATTAAAGCAAAACAACGCTGACATGGGAGATATGAGAATACGCTGATCATGGAAAAACAGTCTAGAGGCTGAGATGTAGTTTCTTATTAGGAAGATGCAATTCTGAAGCACTGTTCTGTTCTGAGCAAATAGACTAACAACCTGCTTGTTTTTAATATGGAGGTAGCTTAGCTGATGAGTGTTGTAGCAAAGGACTGCCCACTGTGGGCCAGGAGAATCTTCTTAGATCTCTCATCTTATGAGTGCGGTTTTTGCTAAAGTACTCACTCACATTCTTCATTCCAGAGTCTTTGAATTTATGCACAGTTTGTCTTGGTAATGTAGTTGTTTGGCTTTACATATTTTTCCCTAAAAGGTCAAATTTATGCTGAATGGAAATTTTTGCTTCACTTATTCTTACATCCTTGAAATTGATCTTCACTATTTGTTCCTGGACTTTTTGCTGGATGGTACAAGTAAATCAAGGGTTCTAAATGTCTGTGGGGAACCTTGTGTGAAGAAGTTCCATTGGAGAATAACTTTACCAATGGGCTGCAGTAGCAGCTTTGCTTCTTTGCCAGAAAAAGTAGCAGAGAAGTACTGTTGTATTGTCCAAACAAGGCATTAATGTGGTCTTGTCATTAGGAAGGAATGATGGCTGGGAAGTACCTTTGCAGGGTCTCAACAGTGGGGATAATTGATTTTTGCTGTCTGTCATTGAGTGTTCATCCTGTGTACCAGTTATTGTGTGGCTGTTTAATTATTGCTATGGTTGAAAGTTCAACCCAAGGCTCCAGCTGCCAGAAGCTCATAAAAAATTATTTCTGTGTAGTGAAATTCGTTTTAAGGGAAAAGGGTGAAGAGAAGGGTTACTCTTTGGTTTGTGTTTTGAACTTAGTGTATCTTCTAGTGCTTTTGGAAACACATAATTTAAAAGGCTTTCTATATGTCTCTGCACAATTCATTTGATATATTTTGGAGAGAATATTGAGTCACTATTTTGTCCTAGATTTCATATGAAGCCCATTATTTCAGGTCACAGAGCAGGAAGTAGAACTGACTGGAAAAGTCAGTTTTAAACCGTGTTGAAAGTTTGTGGCTGTTTTATGGGAAGAAAAGTGAAAAAGAGCAGGAGTATGCTACTAGGATGTGTAGGTAATGACTGGTGTTATAAACAATTATTATGATTCCTTAAACATTGTTTATTACCATTGTGTTTTCATGTCAAGTGTCAATTCTCTTTCCTACACAAAACTGCCTCTTTCCTACACAAAAGAGAATGTTTCTGTGAAATTTTCTGCAAAACCAACAAAAGCATTTTCTGGTAATAGAAGAATGGGGAATATGTTCTCTTTCAACTCTTCTTTCATTTGATCAATTGCATCAGAGAGAAAGGGAAAAGAGATTGAATGATCATATCTTCACTAAAGAGGTGTGAATGCTGGTTTCTGTCTGAGCAAGTTACAGTTGTTTGAAGAGATGCATGAATATGAATCACTTGTGATGTATATTTCATCCAAAGACAGAGAGAGAGGCTGCAGTAGGTTATTTGTGTGGAGCTGGGGTACCTCTGGCTCATGCTCACAAATAAGACTTCAACTGGTCTCACACACAACACAAAGGTGTCTGTGAAAATAACATCACGGGCTGCCATTGATATATAGTCCTGCCCCAGTGAATGCACTGAGTAAAGCTATGCCTTACAGGTAGGCCTGTGAGGATGAAGGTGAGTGCTGATTGATCCCTTTACTGCAATCTCATTTAGCACAGGAGTTGGAAAATGATGAAATTTGATGGCATGCAGTCTTTATTTTTTTTCTGTAGCTGTGACAAATACATCAGCTTGGATGTGATTTCTTAATAAATGTGAAATAATCACTTTCTTTTGCACTCACATCTTCCTCAGTACCAGCAAGCTGTAAATTGAAAGCTGCAAGTGGGGACTCATGTACATAGAACAATGTCAGTGCATAATGACACTGAATAATCTTATCCACCTAAAGAGCTTTTGTGGAGTTGGTATAGCCCCTGTTGAGGAGTACAGCAAGCAAAGAGAGTGTGTGGTGTTCTCTGTAAAGGGTTTTGATGTTCTGCCTACTTTGCTGTAGGTAATAATGGAATGAGAGCAAATAATGCAAGCCAATAGCACATGGAGAAGAATAATGAGAACTTATGGATAAATGTAATTGCACATTTCATGCTTTGCTTTTTTAATGAGTCCATCAAGTCAAACACTCAAATACATTAATTAAACACCATTTTCCCACAGATCTCAGTAACTGGATAGCAGCCCTTAGAATATTGGTACCATTATCCAGGTTGCTCGCAGTCCACTGCAGAGCAGCATTTGGCAGTCAGGTCAAGCTGTGATTACTCGAATTGATGAATTTGGTGGACTGGCAGAATGTGCCCCATGGCTGCAAGCTGACTGCTGCGTTACTTCACCAGGCCTGTAGCAATTAAGTCAGATCATGCTGAGGAACAGTGTCTCCTTTAACTACATGGTAACTATTCAGGCTTTGAGCATCTACAGCCTTGTCCATCAAGCACTATGCTTTTGTGGTCTTTTGAAGAGCTTCTTGGCCCTAAGCAAGGGAAATAAAACATTACCTTGTCTAGTAGAACAGGTATGTTTTTATTGTGAAAACATACTCTAAAGTGACAGGTTTTTGTCTAAATCAATGCCAAAAAGGAACTGAAGGTGCAGGTAAAACTATTCATTAAATATTTAATCCAGAAAATATCCAGCCATATTAGTAAGATATTCTTTTTCTTTTAATGCACTTCATTAATGGTTTTGAGCAATGGGGATCTTTATCTGTCAGTCCATACAGTATGTAGGCATATCATGCCCTGTGTCAGGAACTTCAGGCACCTTTAGAAAGGGTGTGTGTTCTACATGATGTAGCTAAAGCTACTTTTGCCATTTAATTTAGGAGCATCCCTTGAGGGAGCTAAGTCTTACGCAGTGACTGGAAGGAAGGAGCTGACTCTAAAGGTTATCTGGCTTAGATTGCTAAAATAACCTTGTGGCTGGACATGACCCAGCAATGTGCACTCACAGCCCAGAAGGCCAGCCCTGTCCTGGGCTGCATCCAGAGCAGTGTGGCCAGCATGGTGAGAGAGGGGATTCTCCCCCTCTGCTCTGCTCTGGTGAGACCCCACCTGGAATACTGCATCCAGCTCTGGGTCCCCAGCACAGGAAGGACATGGAGCTGTTGGAGCAAGCTAGAGAAGGCCACCAAGAGGATCAGAGGGATGGAGAACCTGTCCTATGAGGAAAGGCTGAGAGAATTAGGTTCAGCCTGGAGAAGAGAAGGCCTTGGGGTGACATAATTGCAGCCTTCTTGTACCTGAAGCCTACCAGAAAGATGGAGAGGGATTTTTTTCAAGAGCATGTAGTGACAGGACAAGGGAGAATGGCTTCAAACTGAAGGAGAATAGATTTAGATTATATATTAGGAAGAAATTCTTTACTGTGAGGGTGGTGAGGCACTGGAACAGATTGCCCAGGAAAGTTGTGGATGCCCATCCCTGGAAGTGTTCAAGACTAGGTTGGATGGGACTCGAAGCAACCTGGGTTAAGAAGGTATCCCTGCTCATGGCAGGGTGGTTGGAACTAGGTGATCTTTATGGTCCCTTCCAACCCAAACCATTCTATGATTCTATGAATCTGAGGTACCTGATGTGATGCTACCTGTTACAAACTCTCTGTGTTCAAGTGATATCACACTTGTCTACAATCTCTGTAGAGCCCACTTTTCCCTATTTTGTCTCTTGTTTTTTCTCCTGCTTATGGTTTGGTATATGGAAATGTGATATTTATCTTTTGACAGATAATGTTTAATTTTGCCTTCAGCTTGTTTTTATATAATCTGTTTCATACTGGTTTTGTTAATATTGCCATACTTAAGATATATACTCTCTCCCCAGGGCATTTTCTGTATCTGCTTTCCAAGTGATACTGCGTATATAATTCTACTGAATTGCAATTATATCCACCAATCAAAATTCATGACTCTGTAGAGTTGCTGCCTTGTAACTACACATTTCATTCTTTATTATGAGACTTTTGGCAATATAACTGGCAGCCTATAATCAGCTGGAGTGCAGGAATTTTGAAGTGTCAGGGCTGTGAGAAATAATCTGTGGAGCTCAGGTTTGCTTGTTTTGGTGACTATAGTAGAATCACAGAATAACAAAGGGTTAAGGAGGTGAACACTGAGCATCCAGATGGTGCGTAGGTAAATTGGTTATTTTTGGAAGTGATACTTAGACAAAATTCAGAAATGTGTAGCACAAAGAACAATTTCAAGGATTACAAGAATATATTACATAATACCAAAGTAGTAATCATTTAGCCGGAGAGGAGCTGGGTGAGTAGACATGGGTTTATGGGAGGGGTGTGAAAGCTTAGTTACTTAGTACCATGTGGCACCAGGCCGTTGCAGGAAGTGCTTCCAGGGTGTCTCTGTGCTTCCCCTCTAGACCATGCTCTGAGTGGTAGACATATACACAGTAGTTACTAAAAGATTTAATAAAGATGTAACTGCCTTGTTCTACTTTCAATTCATCAAATGATGTCTTTCAATTTCTTCTAAGTCAGGTGGAGTCATGTTTTAGGAAAGTGTGCTTTTGTCAGAAGCAGATATTTGGCTCACAAAGATTAATCTGGTAGTTTCCTTTTGCCTTGTATGTTTTGCAGGTTCTCAGACTTTTGTGCAGTTGAGTGTTCTCACTTGTTCTTAAACTCTAATATTGAAATGCTCCAAATTAAATTATCTTTTTTCTTTTAAGAGTTAGAAATGTTCAGCTAAACTGGATGGTCCCCTGGCATTGATGAGACTGTATGTAGGCGTGCACTCATGAAGTTTTACAAAGGGCTAAGAGCACACAGAGATGGTAAATGCTTTGTTAAGAGGTGAATTGTAGCACGTAAGGAGATCAAAGAGCTGGGCTGGGGCTTTTTCTGCAGGACAGACCATCCTGTGTTGGTTCCCAAACAGTTCCCCATGTAAAATTAATCTGCAAGGATATTAGCATATGAATATTGCAGCTTATGAACCGATACTCTGGCTGAATAACTTTCCATAACTAATGCCAACACATTGAATGGTTTTTGATACTTGTATTAAAAAAGAACCCTACTGTGAAATATGATTTTATCAAATAGTTGGTATATTATTAGACTGGTGATGTCAGTTATACACTCCAAACATAATAGTATGTAAATTAAACTAAAAGTTAATTTTACATTTTCCCTGAGCAATGAAATGACATACTGATGGATATTGCATTTTAATGTTCTTTTGGTTGATCATATTATATTTTCTTTCTCCTGTTATTTCCCATAAACAGTATCATTTCCTAGTGCTGACAGCCTATATACTAAAAACAACGGTGAAACAATGGGAACTGTATTGTTTTCTATATACTGACAAATCTCTTGGCTTAATTCACATTCAATAAAGATAAAATAACAAATGTTATTAAACTATGGGAAAAGCACAATGAAAGTTATTAATGTGTTTTTATTCCGTAGTGTTATACGTGTGCCACTTTTTTTTCTTTTCTTTAAAAATACAATTGTGTTGAAATAAGACAGCAAGGAAAAACTACATCATAAAAGTGCAAGAGCAATGAAGATATTTGTTTTAGTGCAGCCTCAAAAGATGAGAGACCTCACTTCTTTTTTTGGGCAGTGGGAGAGAGTATTAAATGCTGTTCTCTGTTTTCAGTTAAACAGCAGCATGAAATATAAAATAAAAGTTTAAGAATTAATATTTTTTACTTCCTCTGCCAAATTTCCGCACAGATTTTAAAAATATTATACCCAGAGGAAGAGTTTAAAAAATGACTAGCTGGTTTTTATACTTCCATTTCACAGAACAGCAATATTGTCCTTCATCATGAACTACATAGAGAACCAAAATTGGAAAAACCACTTAAGGGGCCTTTACCTAGAAGTCTTTTAGTCCACATTGTCCCACAGGAGAGTTGGTCAGGACAGGAAGTGCCTGTCCCTTGTCAGTGGATGGTTTGTGTTTGAGGAGCCTCAGTTGGTTGCCTGGTTTTTGCTCACACTGTGGGGCTGTGTAATGACTTCATTGCTGTCTCCATCCTTGAGGCTGGAAAGGTCCAAACACAGCAGCTGCTCCCAGAGTAGCATCACCTGGCTGTGCTCCTGGTACCCACTGGATCACTCGTACAGTAGCATAATATATAATAATACATACTTCCAAGTATCAAGGCATCTTGTTTAAAGCTTAACTCAATTTTAAATCCATGTGGAAAAGGAAGACCTTTAAAATACTTAATAAATTCTAATCTTAATCATATTCATCATTATTAAAATTTGAAATAGGTTGAAATACTTAGGGTAAGTGAAATGAAAAAACTAATAAAGAGCATGAAACACACTGGAGAAATGGAAGAATAGTTGCTAAAGATTAAGAAATCTAAAATGGCCAAACATGAAAAAGCCTTCATTTCCAATAAGCATTTATTTAAAAGTTTTGTAATAGCTTAATAATATAAAAGGAAATTTTAGAAATGAATTGAATGTTAACTGCAGCAGAGTGGTGAAACATGATTAAATACATTAAAACTTATACTAGTCCTGTCTTTGGGCTTCAGACATGATTTAGGTCTTGTCAGTTCTTGAGAGAGTTGCTTCACCTGTCAGCAAGGAGACAACATTACTGTTGCTGTTTCTGTTAACAATAATTATTATCATTATGTTAGTAGTAGTTTTCATACTAAGTAGTGCCTAGAAGATGGCTGAAGACACCAGCTTGCTCAGTTTTGTACAGGCCAAACAAAAGATTTTTCTCTTCCAAAGAATGTATAATCTAAGCATGAAAGGAAGGACCTCTGGTTTTAATTAAAAATTATACACAGGTAATCGAAATATTTGGCTTCTATTGTTTAATTCTTTATTTATTTTCTGCTAGTGAATAAAAAGGGGTATTTGAATGGTGCATTTCACAATGTAGTCTGTGGGGGAAAATGGCATTAAATCTTTTAGAAATTGAAAGTAGTAATTTTATTTGTATTTTAGGGATTACTTACCTTGACCATGCTGGTTCAGCACTTTTCCCAGAGAGTCTACTTAAAGCTTTTACTGATGACCTCAGAAACAACGTTTATGGTAAGTGCAAAGCAATGTTCCCATTAGTCTTCTCAAGTTTCCATCGAAATCATTCAGAACTGAGCTTCTTGGAAAAGACCTCTTGCAGGTTTTTTAACACTGCTATAGAGTAGTTGGAAAAGTGGTGCTTTTACAAAGGAGGCATAGGCCCTTGTGTCACCTCCAGCTTCATTCTTTGGTGGCCAAGTACCTGTCAATGTTGGTGAAGAAGAAAAATCAAAGTGAGCATGACTCAGTTGCATGACTCTGTTAGGGCACCAGGCTTGGGATAAAGAAATACATTTAAGCTGTGAGCACTGTTCATTCTTTGTGGTTTTATCCACACAAGATGCAAACCCAGTTTCTTATGCAAGGACCAGAATCTGGAACCACCCTCCTTCTTAGTGAGAGTCATCACAGAAAGCTTATACTGTGACTCAGTATAAGCATTTTATTCAGAAGAAAGCTTAGCTCAAAGATCTCAACTGAATTTAGGCATGGAAGAGGTGCTATTAGACCTTGCTCTGCTCTGACTATTAGACTTTGGTGCCTACTCAGAAAAAGGACAGGTATTGCCAAAGCAATTGTGTGCAGAGGAATGTGAATAGAAGCATCTACAGAATTGCATAATATCTGGGTGGAGATTTAACTATTTATAGCACCACCTGTAAGTACTTAATCCCCAGATCTTCTACCTAAACCTTTAATTTCTTTCTAATGTTATTATCTAGCTGAGAATCACACACTGAGTGTGATTTTATACAAAGCGAGCAGCATCCATTATTTAAGAAATATTGTTACTGTGTGAGACAATTTACATTAGAGTGAATCATGCTCAACCAGAAAAAAATATACGGCACAGGATTATGTTGTGAGTAGTTCCACTGAAGTAATCAAATTTCCTATGGTGTGTTACTATCTGTGAGTCATGTGTCCTTTTTGCTAGTTTTGTGTCTTTCTTGTGCTCCCTGATACGTGGAACAAAGGCATTTCTCACTTGGGAGCTAGGTACCACTGCTTTACAAGAAAATGCTTGTTCACTCCAGCACTGGCACACTTGTGCTTATCACCTGGGCAAGCCATTTGAGAGTTTTGGGGGATTTTCATTTTCAATATGCCATTATGCCATTTCCCCTTATTCTTTTTCCTGAATGCTGGCAAGGCTGAGATACAGAGCACAAATTTAAGTTCCACTACAAAATAAGTGTTATTCTTGATAGGGATAGGGCTTTTTTGAGTTAAAAGAAAATACATCGATTTGATTGCATTCAAGATCTCCTATTCAAGTGCATGCCACTGATTCTAAAATTAATGTTCTGTCACGAGAGACATTGCAAAATGAAATGTATGCACTCTGATCTTAGTTATTTCAAACAACATTGGGCTCAACCCTTTTAATAAATACCATCTGTGGCAGAAGAAAAAAATTAATTTGTGAATCAATTGAGTGCTTGTGAATAGAAATAGTAGTACTGCCAGTTTGGGGCAGATTCCCGTAGTACCTATAATGCTATAGGAGAACAAATTGCATCTTTTTATTGGTGTTTTCATCTAAAATGATAACAAGAGCTCCAGCATGGTCAACATTCTTTTTTTTTTTCAGTGGCATCTTGTACTCTGAGGACAGTAAATGCTATATAGGAAGAGTTAATTTAACAAACACAGATGTGAATGAAGGGGGAGTTTGACTCGCAGCTTTTTTACTTTCTTGGTGATAATCCACAGGCCCAAAGAACTGCAGTTTAGCTATTGCGTGTGTAAATGAGGGAAAGTAATATAAGTAAGAGATAGTCTCACTTCTAAATTGAGACTATTTGAATTGGAAATGACAGAAATGCAACATCAGACATGAAAAGTCTTAGTTTTGGCTTTGAACTCTAAAGTTATTATTTTCAACACCTTCACTCAACTCTCAGCCGGGTAATTTTTAAATTTTGAAAAGAGTAGCTAATATTGGAGCCTACTGCAAAAACTATATTCTATGTTAGTATAACAATTTTTTCCTTATTCCCTTTCCAAACTGTTTTGGCATGTTCTCTATGTATTTGATAATAGGAAAATGTGCTGTGACTGTGTGAATATTGCTGTAATGTTTTTTGCTCAAGATGATAAAATCACGCTGTCTTAATGGTTATATATGCTTGTGATGAGCTGGGCTAAGGTGGCTACTAATTTTGCAATAAAATTTAGATTTCAATGAATTATTTGAATTTCAGACACTAAAAAAATGAGGACTAATTCTTTTGTCCAATCATGATTGTCTGTTGTCTCCAGATCCTTTTGCTTCTTAGCTACTGCACAAACATATTTATGAATGTGCATTCTGTCTGTAGTTTTTCCTAGTATGTGCATATGCAGTTCCATTTTCTTTTTAGGGGAAACGCCTAAGTATTAGTAAGAGATCCAGCTGAAGTTTCCAGGTCTGTCATAATTGCTTTACCCTGTTGTATGTCCCTTTTCTTGGCTAAGGAGCTTCAGGGAATTGCTGTGAAGTATGCATTGAAGTCTTTTTTTATCATCTTTTAGGGTCGCTTGGTGTAATACTTTGATAAAAGAGAAATTTAATAGCAAAATTGTGATTAATGATTAATTTCTGTATCTCTGTTGTCTCCTAGGCAACCCTCACAGTCAGAATATCAGCAGCAAGCTGACATATGACACAATCGAGCATGTTCGATACAGGTAGAATAATCTTTTTTTCAGATGTGGTCTGATGCACTTGATAGTTTTCACTTTGGTTAGGCCTATGCTGTTTTGATGAATTTGATGTGGTGCCATTTTCTAAGGGTCATCTGTCAAACCTAAAGAAAACACCTCACTTCTAAAACACAAGATATTTGGACAATCAAGTCTTAGATCATATATTTTCTCCCAGATGCCCAAATTCTCAAAGTCCTGTAGTTAATTTAGTGCTGTAATACAAGTCCACAGTTTTAATTAAGATATAGGACTTGGAATTTCAGAAGTGATTATTAATAAGAGGGTATGGTAAGCTAGTAAGGTAAGACTAGGTGCAAAGACATGGTTAAAATTCAGATAAAATTAAATAGGGTGTAATGGCTTGTGAGAATTTACAAAAAGCTTATGGGAATGTGTACATTGTTTTACAGCAGGTATTTCATTCCATTGAGGTAATAAAATACCTTTTAAAGCAGTTTTAGTATAATTTTTAAGAGTAGAAAGAAAAGTTAAAATTGAGTGTTGGGGCTTCTGGGTATGGGCAAAGAAATGAACTGATTCTCTAAATAAAGTATTCCTTTAAAAGTTCAGGATGGAATGTGCTGAAGGTACACTTGTTGCCATTGATTTGTCATGATTTATGTCATGATGAAATATACAACTTAGGTACTTTTTTATTGGTTTTAGGGATTTGTTTCAGAAAATTTGGTATTTTATAAAATATGTTTTTTACGCAGAATATGGATGCTTTGAGTTTATTTGCCTGCTTTTAATGACCCTCTTAAGGCACGTAAAGAATGTAATGGATTCCTATTTTATCTTCTTCCTTGAGAGTAAATATTTCTCCAAAACACATCACATAATTCAGATCAATAGCATTGTAGTATTCAGAGTTCTAATGGAGAAAATACCTTTCTGCTGTATTTTCTCTGACTGTTTTTATGAGAGTGTAAAAACCCCAAGATTTCTGGTTGGATGGTGCTGCTGGCTATAACCTGTTTCCCTCTTCCATCACCAGCTTTGTGGAGAAAGTATTTATTTTAGCTTCTGCCACACCCCTCTCTTAATGCTGTACAGGATGATAACTGATTAATGCATGGCCAAATGAAATGAGACTAGCCATGAGGAATAGCTGTCTTCAAAAGCACTTATAGCCAGTTACAGCAATACCCACAGCCTGCAGAGTCTTTTGAGCAGTCTTTTGTGCTCACATGCAGAGTTAGCATTCTGATTTCCAATTACTCTCAGTGCTGTTGCAATATTGCTGTTTCACAGTTCTGCTTATGACGGCACAGTAGGAAGTGTAACTGTTTTTAGAATAATTACTATTGTACTGTGTGTGTTCTTCGTTGTTAGGGAGTAAGGAAATAGGCTTTCACTGTGTAAAAACCTAGATTACTTTAAAAGGACCTACATCTTCAGCTTGTTTTATTTTGGATCCTGCTTTAGAAAAGCTTGAGACTCTTTTAGGGGCAGAATGGGAGATGACAAGAACATACCAATGTTAGTATTGAGAGCTTTTTGTGTGTTTTGTTTTTTGTTGTTGTTTTGTTTTTTTTTTTTAATGCCCTCTGCATCTAAGTGAACGTTTTTGGTATTACACCTGATAGAATTTTTCATCTGTCCCTAAAGATATGCAGCCATTTTTAACTCCCAATAAAAATTTAAAAACATAGTCATCAAGAAAGCATAGTCATAAAAATTCAGGAAGAAAATGCCCCAAATCTACTGTCAGTAAGTCAGCTATCCAAAATGCAATAAAAGTATATTACAAATCTATACTTCTATGCCATTGCAGCTAATGAAAATAAGCAGTATGACAAGACAGGGAGACAGGCACCTCTGTCCTGCATCACAGTGTGAAGACTGGATTTCTTCAGTGAAAAAATAATTCAGCAGGTAGTTTTAGAAATCTTAAAATGAGTTGCTGGCTTGTAATTTGGCTTTTGGCACATGCCTGCAGTCAGAAGTATAGCTTTTTTCTTCGGTGTTTGACTCCAAGATGATGCTTTTTTTTTTTTTAATTATTTTTTAAATTTGATTTAGTGATGTGATGGCACAATCAACTAGTTAAAAATTAACACAAAGCTTAATTTCAGATTTATATTTGCTGATATAGGTGACAGCAGCATCAGAATAGACTTTCCTAATCTGTCAGTGTACACTATTCCATGGTACAAAGCTGAATGGTTTGGTTTTTCCTCATATCTGCTTGACAGAGAGAAACCACTCTTAGAATGTGGCTTTGCAAGACAGTAACGTACATAATTAAATAACTGAGTCAGTGGATGTTTTCTCTGATTTACAAAATTATAATAAGGTGTTTTACCTCTTGACCTACTCAAGTGCACTAAGATTAGAAATAACTATTTTATTCTTAAAAATACTGCTTCTCTTTTCTTAACGTGGACTGCTGAGTGATTTTAAACATTGTGCATGTCTCAACATTAACCATGAGTGATGCTGCAAAGAGGAGGCAAGAACTGTAATAAACCTTGCCAAAATGTATTAAATGTATGCATCAAAAGATTATAGATCCTTTTTATTGCTTTGCCTATGGATGTATCTCAGGGCCATTTCTCCACTTCCCTACAGCTAGAGTACAATATCTCCTTATGATGCTGCTCTTAATGTAACTCAGAAATTCATTGCTCTGAGTATTAAATAACCCTTTTCCCATATGCAAGAATTTAAAAATACTAGATTTCTGAATATTTTAAAACATTGTCCTTGTGGATCTTGCACTTGCAATATCAAATAGTGCATCAGTGTCTTCTAACCAGAACCAGACTGAAGTTTTAGTGTTGTTTGAAGTTTGTGGTGAGTTTAAGATATACAACAGGATACCTTTTCATTTAAACACAGTGCTGGTGTTATAGAGTTTTGATGTCATCCTTGAACTTAACACTATGAAGTGTTAAACTGAATGATACTTTGGGAATTCAAATATATATTTTTAAAAGGCTAAAAATTTCAGTTATGATTTCAGTACCAAGTGTCTCCTAAACCGTGGCAATATGTCTATTACAGAATTTTCCTGCTGAAAGTAAAAGGATTGGGGATTGAACTAAATGGGATCAAGTTAAAATATGGAACCAAAACATGTATCTCGGTAAAGGCTTCTCTCAAAATATGCCATCTAAATGAATTATGAGGAGATTAATCTCTGTGGCCAGTACATACAATCAAAAACAGGTGCAGTGGGCACACACAGAATGAACTATAAATGGTTTCGTGTTTTAATTTTTTTTTTTTTTCTGTGGTAAAACACAGAGGTGACACCAGATCATGCTAAGAAAGCAGTCTCATAAATGCTGTTTATAATTTCATTTGCATTGTATTTTTAGAGAACATTTCATGATAGCAAGGTAGAACTTTACATTCCTTCTGCAAGCATCATGCCTTGCTTATGAAATAAGTTTCCATTCCAAGTCTTTTCTTTAAGAACAGTTCATTAAGAACTTTTTTTTTAAGAACAACACATTTTGACATGGTGTTTTGTGCAAAATAGGAATTTTTCCTTACTTCCCAGGTTTAAGCAGTTCTGTATCTCAAAACAATAATGTTGGAGCTGATACATACATGCAAATAGGTTGACCTTTCCTACACAGTAAGAAGTAGTAGATACAGTATCTGCTTAGTATTGATTTGTCCTTTGCAAAGGTCATTGACGGGAGACCGTGTGGATGAGTGACATCTGAGAGCTACATCCTGTCCTCTTTAATGGCACCCATCAACTTGAAAACCTTGTTTCCACTCTAGAGTGGTTCAGCCCTTTTGCATGCTTGTTTTAGAACGCCGTCTGCAAACGCTGCTTTCCCTGATCCCACTGCTCAGTGGGGCAACTCTGAAATACCACAGTCGGTGAAGTCCAGCAAAAGGTCACCGTGCTCACTGCAGTGACTCTGTGCATGGCAAATGAGAGAGGCATTAGAAGATAATTATGAATAACGGAGAGGTTTTTTGGAAGAGCTTAGGCGAGAGGGTGATCTTTTTCCTCGTGGTTCATGAGATTATTTAGGCGTGCAATTAAACAATCTGAGTGTGCCCACAGTGAGTGGCTGATAAGCCCACTGTGGGCTCTGTCATGTGCTGAGTTGACAGCACAGCAGGGGCTTTGGTCCAGATGCTTCTTGTTTTTCCCTCAGCCACATCTAGCCTTTTGTGCAAAGGACTCTGTCTTATAAACAGTGGTTTCTGTGAGTCAATCCATTATTTTTGGTGGGTTTACTCTTTGCAATCCTATGCAAGGTAGTAAAAAGCCTCTGGTCAGGGTAACAGGTACTGTAATTTTTGACTGAGGAGATTGGTTTAAGAACAAATAAAATTAGTTTGTTTTACTTTGAAACTTTGCTCCTGGACTTTCAGCTCTATTTTAATAAATTAATCAATCATTAACTTGATAAACTGAAGCTTTAGGAAGAAATTTGCTAATACCTTCTATTACTCTTCTGGTAGTCAGCTTTATACCTTCATAGTTTGTATGGGGAGTAGTAAATAAAATTGGTACATGTACTGTCATGCTCTCTAACTGATCTTTGTTACAAAGAGAGTCAAATCTGGAGTGCTTCATTTATTGAAAGAGATAAATATTTCAGTAAAATAAATTAAAGGCTGGAGGTCAAGATTGCTGCTTTATGAACAAAAAGGATGAAATGCTTCTGGGAAATTCTGAGTTTTATTATTATGGGTGGCTAGAATGTTTTGCATAGAGGTCTAAAAAGAGTGGATGCAACCTTTACTTTTTTTCTTCCAGATTCAGAAGAAGACCCTCAGGACTCTGCTTTTATAATATGGCTGTGACAAAGAAGCCATGGAGACTAAGTTCAAAAGCAATCTGTCTGTGCCATTGCTCTCTAGATAACATTCAGAGTAAGGAGAATGGTATAGCCTTACTTGGATTCAGGCCACCAGTTTAGTTCACATTTTTTTTAAATGCACACAGCCTTGATGCCTCCTCAGCTGCTTTTTTGGCAGGCACTCAATGGCCTCTGTGCCATGGAGAGGTCTGTGAAAGGGCACATGAGCTGATGAATGGAACAAAACACATTGATAGTGATATTTCTCCAATGCAAATTCCTTTTATCCATTCTCTCAGTATTTTTGTCTTTTTCTGCAAGCTTTTTTCCCCCTCCCAAGGCTGTATGATACTTATAGAAGAAATGTAGTGTTCTTCCCTCTTCTGGGTTTGCAGCTGCTTTTCCTAAGAGGCAGCATTGTGACACATCAGTGGATGACGTTTCTGGTGACGTTTCTGTTGCCTTGGATGTTCAGGGAGCAATAACATTGTCCTGCCTGGCTTCTGGGAACGCTAACAATTCCTTTGCCAACTCCAGGAGAACCTGACAACTTCATTATTGGCTTACATGATTATTTGTATTTTGAGTAAGGCTTCTTGGAAGACCAGATATTTAGCACAAATATAATTACTGCCATCCCCTGTGTGCATCTGTTGTGCTTGACAACTTTCTTTTGGCTTCAGTGCACTTCTGTTTCTCAGCACAAGTTATGTAGCGTTGGAGAGGTGCTCCATCTGACTGAAGGCAAGAAATTTTGAAAGCCACCTTCAGTTATTTATGTTGTTCAAATTCAGCTGATTTTTTTCATGTCTAATTTTTTTGAAGTCTATGAACACTTTCTCTTTTGCTCCGTATGAGAATGACTCAATGACCCTGCAGGCAAGAAGTGCACGACTGACAAAATTTTAACCTGTGCTGTTCATACCCTATGTCGTATTTAAAATAATAACTTTGGGAAATACTAATTTACCTACCTTTTTAGAAACAAAGAGGTAATTTATTTCTGCCCCTTTTAAAATAGACTCTAATAATATTTCTGTGAAGTTAACAAATCCAGTATTAAGCTCCATTCATTTCACTTGTAAAGCAATAGGAGTATTTCATTTATTGTTATAATTATAAGCATTTCCAAGGGCTTTCATGGTGGCATCTGTGTCTCAATAAATCTGAAATTCCTGGTGTCATTGCTGCTGCAAGACAGAGCGTTTTGCACTCATCCTTTATTTTCTATCTGAGCCCCACCTTGCTGCAGTTTTAACTAGCAGATTTGAGTCCTTAAACAGTCATCATTTGCACTATGAGTATTTTTGCTTTTTTCTGACTTCTAGTTCTGACTCTACTTACTGTTCTGTTCCCTGGGCACTTCGGTACTGGTTTGGTTGTCCCCGCTGCATGACCCTTAGTGATCATGATTTTTAATACAGTGTTAATAATAACACTGGTATCCACTGAAGTAACTTTATTATAAAGTCCACCTAAGTGAATAGCTATTAGTGTCGCCTATGTTTTTATCATTATGATTGGGGACTAATCAGTTAATGACTTACTATTTATATTTTGAATATATGTATTTTAACTACTGGTGAACTTCTCATCTCCTGAATATAGCAATGTATTCAGGACAATGTATTCTGCTATTTTTTTTCTCCAGAAGCAGATATGATATGCAAGTAGTAGTAACTTTGGGACAGGTGCCTCTGCAGTGTTTGAGTGATTTCATTGCATTTCTTTTTATTCTCATTTCTGATCATCTTCTGTCCTTGTTAGCCCAAATGTAACTGTGGCTGCCTTCTAATCTGTGAAAATGCCAGTTTCCTCTCTGCATTGTTCCAGACTATCTGTAGCTCATCTGGTCTTCTTAGAGACAGAACAAACACATTTACTTTGTCAAATGATGGCACAAGACTTCAGCTCTCTTTCTCTTATGAGCAGGTGGTTTACAGGAGCCATGCTAGGTGCTGTAGCCCTAACACTGTTGGGGGGGTTGGTTTGGTTTGGGTTTTTTTGTTTTGAGGTTTTTTGTTTGTTTTGTTTTGTTTTTTGCTGCCCTCTGCAACCTGCTGTCTTGCTGAAATTCTCGGTTAACATCCCATGTCTCTTAGCAGTTGTCTTTTTTTCCTGCCCCCAGCACTGAGACTGCACTTGGCCTCAGGCAGGTGCCAGCTAGCTGTGTTCATTAAATACATAACAGCCTGTTACTGAGGTCATGGCTGCCCTGAAACTTTTCTGTGGCAAAAAGCAGGCAGATGCACGGCTTCCAGGCTGCCCAGGGGATGTGTTAAACACCACAGGGAGCAGAGCCAGCAGAGCACTGCAGCAGGAGAAGAAACTGAGAAGGAGGAGTGCAGAAAGATGGGCAGTGACAGGCAAGGGGTGATGGTGTGGTGTAACCCAGCCACCTTAACCTGGACAGGGATGAAATGAGTCTGTGTGTGCACAGTAGGGGTTTTAGGGTGCCAGGTTTCAGGACAGCCAGGTCAGAAACATATCCCAGCTGATATGGTTCAAGAGTATGAGAATGCACATGACCTTCAAGGGTTTCATGTTTCATCTGCAGCTATTATACAGTACTTTTAACCTACTGTTGATGATCTTTCCCCATTGGAAGAAATAGAAAACTCCCTCTTCCACTGGGTCTTGAAAAACCAGTGTCCTTTTGTTCCTACACCAAAACTTTCTGTTGCTTTTTGTTGCTTATAGGCTTTTGTGGTCTGTTCTACTATTAACCCCCTCTGATGCATTTATATAGAGGAGACCTGTTTTCATAGGCTGAACAAGATAAGCTCCTTTAGATGCTACTTCCAAGATGCAGTCTTCATGCCCCTCTCCCTCGCTCCCCTAAATCTCCCTAACTCCACCTGCGGGCTTGATCTGAATTACTGTCACCTTTCTGAAGTGTGTGATCCAAATAGAACGGGGTTGTGAAAGTAAATCCTGCAGTCTGGCAATTGAGGGTTTGGTAATTGAGAAAGATTAAAAGATGCTTGAAATGGTGGTGTGACCTCATCAAGTGTTCTAGGTGCTATGAGAAGACCAAAAGTAGTAAAGCTAAGGAAATAGCACAAGCATTTCAAACAAATAGAGGAAATCTGCTGGTACAACGGATTTCCAGAGAAAAAGAAAGCACATCTTTCTGGGAATTCTTCTAGAATGTAATAAATTTTCTGGAACATGAGCTTTCTTGTTTGTTTTTGTTATGAAATTTTATGCTAGGCTGAATGTGATAATGTGGTCAATAAACTGGTTGATACTTATAAGAATGGAGCAAAAATGAAGAAGATTGTGAGATTTTGTACAGAGAGTTTTTGTTTTGGGATACCACAGTGACTTAAAGGAGAGAAAATTATTTGATTAAACTTGATCACTTTAAGCATTTAGTTCTTTGAACCTAAATGCACTAACTTTAATCGGTAATTTGAAATAATAGCAAATAAGTACCTAAAACTTAGGGTTTGTAGTGTATGCTGGCAATATTAGTCAGTTCCTCCTAAATTTCATTATTCTTTCGTCTCTCTGATGATTCCATTGATTCAAGTTTCTTACATGTTTTAAACTTTATTTGTAATTTGAAGATGGTAAGCAAAGATGGTGTCCTTGAAATTGAAGGCTGCCTAAATTTAAGCAGCACGAGTCATGGTAATATACAGGAATATGAAAGATAAATAAAGCAAGACTTTTAACAGAAGTGTCTTCTTTATATTAAGGTTAATAACACCTAGTGAATCCAGGTTTAATTTGCTAGATTTTATTAGTGTATTTGGTATGTGTCAAGGCAGAAGAAAATTGCATCATTGATATTACTGAGAGCCAGCTTAATGACATGTTGCAAATAATTTAGAATTTATTGCAAGCTTTTGGATGGTGAGACTGTTTAGGTGAGTGTGATGTATGTACTGTGGATTTTGTGGAGACTCCCTAGGCTTGTAATGAATCCAGTGATCACAGGCAATGGTACTCAAAAGAGCTTTTCAGCACTCAGGCATTGTTTCAGCCATCCACTTACTGTTTCTTTTAGTTTGTCTGTTTTTACCTTTTTTAAGGTGTTTAAAATTTCAATACTTTTTTTTTTGCACATACCTGTCGTGATAAAAAGGTTTTAGACACGTGAAACACTTCTTTGCAAAATCCGTCATTAGTCATAAACCAGATATTTCTGACTTGTGAGTAAACTCTATATGAAAACAGTATTTCTTTGCAGGAATTAAAAAAAACCCAGAAAACAGGAAAAAAACCACAAAACCACAAAAAGACCAAAGATATGAACGATACTAAAACTGACCTCTAGAATATAAGGCTGAGGCTTCTGTACTAAAAAGGGAAGTGCTCTGCAGCAGAGATGTGAGGCACATACTAGTTACTTTTCCCCTGCTAAAAAACATTTCACTGACCAAAATCCTGGTGCCAAAATCTTGTATGCTGTCCAATTCCATCTTCTTGTAAGAGCCTGGCTCTCTGGTAAGCTGGTTGTGAAACTTCCAGTTCAATGATTGTCCTGCTAACTTGCAACAGAAGATCTGCCTGCCAGTAAGAGCTTGTCCCACGATGTGTACAATCCTACTGTAAATTCATAAAAGCTGAAGGTTATTTTGTTTCACACAGATCTGTCTTCCTGTGAAAGGTGAAAATGAGAATCCAAAATGTTCTGTTAGGCAATAGCTGCCTTGCTCACCTTGCAGGGGTGGAAAGCCTTTAGTCCCACACCAATACATTCCAAGCCCTTAAGTCCCCATGTACAAGCTTACTGGGAAGTGCCTGTCTGGCCTTCCAGGGACCAGACAGCCCACCACATGTGTAAAGCTTTATGCCAAAATACTTAATGTGAACTTCATCAATATCCTAAACAGTATCATGTTTCAGTAACATGCTTGAGGAATGGTTCCTTCCCTGCAAAAGGTATTTATGGATGGTTTTGATAATTTGATTTTTATCGGCAATCATGTAATGACACATTTACAATAACTATTATTACAGCCTGCCTGGTTAGCAATTTGGGTGTTACCATGCTTTGAAACTGGAAGGGAAACTGTACAGACCTCTCAAGTGTTATGGCTGAGACAGTGTATGACAGCAGTGACAGAGCCTAGATTAAAACAGACCTTCTAAGTCTTCTTGGTCATGTTCCTCCTATGTAAAGAATGTGCTACAAGCTGGTAATTTCTGCATTATTGTCCATGACTCCAGCACAAACTACCTCTGTTTGTGATGAGCTCAATGTGTTGCTGAAGTAGACTGAGAGGAGTTTGTAAATCTTTCAGCAACAGATTACCCCAGCCAAGGAAGAAACCTAAACACCCATGGTATAGTTCAGCTAACCAGACATGCCTGAACCAAATAGGTAGGAGCAGTGTCTCTCCTCCCTCCTACTTGGCTGCCAAAGTTGCTTAGGTGAAGGAGGGAGGCCTCCAGTATTCCAGAAACACTTGTCAGCTGTCTTGAGTGGCTGTCATAGTAAATGGGATGCCCTTGCTTAAGTCTCCTTCTCTCTCCTTTGGGTGGGGGAAGGTTTTGTGCCAGCCTTACATATGCATTGTCTGAAGGCAGTGTACAAGGGTAAATTTCTGTCAGTCTGTGAGAAGTCCTTGCTGTGTGGGATGTAGCCCAGTTCTGAATACAATATGCTGCTTCAATTCTGAGAGGAAAATAAAATAAGCTAGTTTACTTTATAGGAACATGTACAAGCAAGGTAGTTTTTCAATGCCTCAAGCCATGCCTGTGAAAATTTAAAATCAAGGATGCATCAGGTAGCTCACAGTAGAGGTTCATATACAGAAGACTTCATCTGAAAAACCATAGAACTTTCACAATCTGCTGTGAGTTTATCTGACTGTGTTTGCCTATTTAAACATCTAAATGGGATGGGATTGCTATAGCAAATAGTACTGGCATTTAGCTTTTCTAATGAACTTCAGAATGAGTTTGATGAAGTATGCTTTTAGTATAAATTGGAGTTAAGCTGCACTGTCAAAATGTGATATTATAGGTGGCATTCTTAACAATGGAGTGCAAATGATATTCTGTCTGCTTTTAATTAAATAAACACACACTCCACTGAATTTTGGAAATTTAATTCTCTTAATCTGAAGTCTCAGGCCCTGAACAGCTATTGTAATTTGAAAGATAGTGCTGATATATTTCAAAATTGTTTGTACTTAATGAAAAACTCATGTTGTTTTCTTTGGTAAATTTGGGCCCCTTTTTATTGCCTTCAGTATTTCTTTTTCAATTGTGTGGAAAAGGGCTGAGGTAACCTTCCCCCTGGTTGTGGCCCATGAAAATCAGAGCTGGAAACACATGAGTATCAGTGACAGGGCTAAAGCACTTGGAATCTGGTGCTGGAATCTGGAATACTGAGGAGCTGTTGGTTGTGGCTGTACCCTGTGAACAATGCAATGAAGTGTGTTGCTGTACATGAGGAAGTCATGCCTGGCAATCCAGATCTGTCACAGGCCTTTCCAAGTGGAAAGGAATTGACCACAAGTGTTTGTTGGGAAGGTGCCCTCCCATTTTTAAACTGTATGGCCATGATAAGATGCTGGAAAGCCAGTTGGCTGAAGATGTTCCCATAGAAGGGTCATAAAGCTTGGAGGAGAGAGATTCCCCTGACAAAGTGTTCTACAAGATGTAATAAATTCACACTTAGCAGTGCTAATTACTTCATTTTCAGTGTTGTGAGAAGGTGTGTACAGCAAATGGAATAGGAAGGAGGGAAAAAAGGAAAAAATAATTGTCAACATTCATGTAATACTATACTTTGACTTACAAGTCTTGTAGAGAAATTAGTATGTGCTTCATCCTTTTCCTTTTTCTCGACTTTCAGTATCATATAATTTACATTGCTACTAACAAAAACCAAGGATGGATATAAAGCCTTTTAAGGATAAGAAATACAATTTCTTTTACTTGGCAAGAGTACGATGGGAAGTAAGGTCTAGGTAATTAGCTAGTATGTAAAAAACTTTGCTGTTTCTTGACTTTGGAATAGTCAAATTTAAATGTTTCGCTGGAGGGTATTTTTGCATACAAAGACCTGCATTCAAACTGTTTCAGAATAATTTAGAAGAGGTAGAAATCTTTTTGAATATGTTTATGTGTGGTGGTTTATGCATTTTGGAGTCATCTCAGTTTTATTTTCACAGCCTAAAGTATTTTTTCACCTCCATTATAAGTAATTTAAAACCAGTGGCATATAATATTTTCTGTGTCACTTACTTGACTTTCATTTTCAAGTCTAATTGACGTTTACTTGCAATGAATTTGAGCTATCAAATCACTTAAACCATTACTGTAGCAGAATCACTCTGCCTTTAGGGTGTACTTATATTTCTACATTAGCAGATTTGTCTTTTGTACCTATATAGTGAAATTCCCTGTATCAAACTCAAGCAAAAGAAATGGAAATTAAATCCTCTCTCTTTGTCCCCTCTTTCTAGATGTGAGAATTTTGCTCATGTGGCTATATTGTCTTCTTATCATATACCTGACCAATATAGTAACTGTGGCAGTAGAACTAGCTAAATAAGGAATTAAGCATTTGGGAAAACAATATTCAACATAACTTTTCAAGAATTCAAAGTTATAGCACACAATTAAGAGCTTAATGGACCTTTACATTTTGTGAGATGCTCATTTTAAATGAGACAGATTGCTCGGCAATGCTTAATAAAAAGTTTGATTACATGCAGTGTATAAAATGAAGACTTAGAAATTAGGCATGTTCAGAAGCAATTTCTCTCAAGCACACATGGGTTGCTGCAAAAGGAGAGCGTGTGTGAACTTGATGACTTAGAATATAATTGCTGAGGTGCACAGCATATTGTGAGTAATTTAAAGTTTGTGAATGGCAGCTCTCTGTGAAGGTTTAATTACAGCAAAATGTAAGTGTTGTTAAACTTGTTTTTACAACTACAGTGGAAAAATCGCCCTCGTGATTTATTCTGTGTGGCATACAGATCAGTGTCACTTTTTAGAAGGAAAAGAAAAAACAGCAAAACCATATTTGGTGAAGAGAGGTCAGCAGACTTACCTGATGTGACATTCTGTGTTTGAAGACAGCTTTTAAGGGAGCTGTGGGATTAGTTGTGACTTAAAGGTTTGGTCATGTGCTGTTACTGTCTCCCATGAGCTCCTTCCATGCCTTTTCCAGAGGCACACCTTTGGTGCCAGCAGATTGGAACTGCTGACATTTGAAGTCTAAATGCTGAATCTACATTCATCTACATTCAGCTGAAGCAGCGGGGACACACACATATGCACAGTACCAGCTGGGGTGAAGATGGGTCATTTTGGGCAGGCAGCAAGGCAGGCAAATGGACGTGGTCAAAACCACTCACAGCAGCTCATAATAATGCCTATGACACATGGCATGTCTCAGGTCCTTGGTAGGCTGGAGTCCTGTCTCTGAAAGTGGAGCTGTAACACGGCAAGTGCTATCCTAGAATGTGGCCTTCTGTCAGTGCTCTGAGTGGATGTTCAAATTCCTTGAGGCTTGCACTGACTCAAGGATTCAGGGCTGGAAAACCCAGGATCATGGGTATCACTTGGTAGAGATCAGCTTTCTGAAGGCTTTACATAAGGAAATGTTGTTCTCAACTGGTCCTATACATTATTCCCATTGTTAATGGAGTCAGAGGAATTACTGTAGGTGGATTTCAGCTATTTATAACTTCAAAGCTTTTGGGTCTAGCACAAGCGACTATGTTGCCCAGGAAAAGCTACTGATACAATGTAAAGAAGAAAATGAGAATCTTAAATTCTTCCTAGAAAATTGTGAGAAGGTTTTTATTGTGTTACGCAACAATTTAAGGTCTCTTAGACCTATTAGAAAATGAAGACATGTTCCTCCAGTAGTGCACTGGTAGTCACACGGCCACTACACTTTCTGAACTTACAGTGTTTATAGTTTGTTGAGTACAATCTATTATGCTAATGGTGTTATATTTGTTTATTTATGTAGGTAATTTCAAATGGAGCATCTCACCATCGTACTAGGTGCTTTGCAGAAAAATTAAAAACATAAATTACATGAGCTACCTGCAGTGGATACAGTAAGCTAGGGCTGCTGATAAAAATGACCACCAAATCATATAGCTGAGTTCTCTGAAACGGAACCGAAGACAAAGAACTGCTAGTTAGCTGCAAAATTAAACAGTGACTCTGTACTTTCTTCTGGGTCCCAACAGCAGTTGGTACTGGGCCAAAATGACTGATGGATTAGAAGCAGGGTTTTTGCAAATTTAGTAATATATTTTCTACATTTCTGGAATAGGTGTTTCTTCCTTTTCCTCAGGCTCTCTCCTCTAGATACGTTCTTATGGGTTTGTCTGCTGATTTCATAACAAAGCAAAAGGATTATTATGTTTTCTTTCTGCTACTGTGGGCAGGCGATCTGGCTACAGGAAAGAGCTTTGTAAGACAGAGCAGCATTATATGCAAAACCCTGGTTTGTGCTCTTTTGTACCTGTGTAATGCATGTCATGTGCCTAGAAGGCTGGTAACATGAAGGGGAAAAAAAAACCTCAGCAAATTCAAATCTGTGGGTGGTAGGCTATTGAGAAAGAAAACTCTTTGGTCTTTACATATGCAATTCTATTTCTGTGGAGCAGACTAAGATGAGAGACCCTAAAATAGTTTTGAAAACCCAGAGGGCTCTTATAATGCTATGTGGATGCCATTATTTTATTTTTATTGGTTATATTTTTCTCCATTTCTCTAGCATACCTTTTAAACCCAAGTTTTATAAGAAATTCTCATTATGAAGTTTTTCAGCCATTTTCACATCCTCTTGATGTTGAGCTCCACATTTTAGGACTTTAGACATCCTTTTCTATCCTGTTACTTCATGACATAGGATAAGACTGATTGCATACTATTATTGCCCAGAGAAGAGTTACACTTTAAGGAGAAAAGATGTACAGCCATTCATCACTGTTTCCTGCAATCCTCAATTTTTTTTTCCTGCTTGTTTTCTAACCAAAGTATTGCTTTCTCGTTTCATAAACTGCATTGGTTTTATCTGATTGTTTTAACTCCTTGGCCCCACTTCACTGATTTCACTGCCAGGCACTTTACTTCACAACATATTTTCCAGTTAAAAAAAAATTCTATGAGTTCGCTTATGTCCTGATATTGTCTATGTAAAATAGATTGTCAAATCAGCCTTGTTGCTTCTGAAAAGCTGCTAGAAAAGCAGCAACCTTCAGCTTCTCACCTGGTGCCTGCCTTGAAAAAATTTGAAAAGGATGCTTTGGACATGAGAATTGTGTCATGGCAGCAGACGTTAAAAAATACTCTGCACTGAAGAAACTACTAACCAAGTAATAACAAGACAGACTCAAACACCAGAACAGAATTTAGGATTCCAGCATTTTATGCCTCCATGGGACTCTGGGGTCTTGCACCTGGGCCTATATCTTATGTCTGTGAATAGACTCTTCTGTCTTGTCTACAAGAGGAATGCTGCTTGTATTGACTGTGAAATTGTGACTGTGGATGTTAAAGCCCACAACTGTGACTTCTGCTCCCAAAAGAAAACCTGCCATGGTCTCTGTAAATATTAAGAGATTTGTGGTATTTCCCTTTTAATTTTTGAATGCTTCTGGATTGACAGTCCTAGTGAAGAGCACTGTAGCTTGTTATTAGGCTCAAATGGGCATTTTGCTTGACTGCCTGGCTTGGCTCCTGAGACATGGCATGTAGCAGCATCCTGCTCACTCTTTTTCCTTCTGGATGTAGTTATGTGGGTCTATTTCAACTGCAGCTGAGAAACTCAGTATTTATTTTTCCCTGTACTCGAGGTCTCTGAAACCTCCTTCCATCAGTTGTACTGATTTGAAATTCGACAGCATCCTCAGGAAGAGCTTGAAGTAGAGATCCAAGCAGAGATTGTGTCATGGCATAAAGTTCTCCCTATCCTCCCCAAAAGGCTGCAATTACCACTGGGGTTTGTCCTGATAATCCTCTGTGAGTTTTTATTGTGCTGATTTGTTTCTAACAACAGGACGGAGAAGTTACACCAACAATAAAGAATTGAGGTGGGATAATCAGAGGCAAGGGAATGTATGAAGTAGAAAAATATGAAGTACATCCAATGCATGCATGTCTAGCATGTAGTCCCCAAGTATGTTTCCCTAAGCAGTCTTTTCTACCTGATTTGGCCCACAGGTTTCAAACTCCAGGGTTTTTTTACGTGAGGATGCCACTAATCATTGGTCAAGAGACTTGGTCCCCAAATACCTCTTTTATCCAATTATTAGTTATATGGGAAAGAAGTACAAAGTGGAGAAAGAAGATACACATTTTCTGTGTCTCTTTCAGCTAGTTTATGTCATACTGGAATTTGCATGAGCTTCCTGGTCTCAGTCTTGTGTAATAAACACTACAGCTCATTTTGTAATGGGGTTTTAGCTATTCTGGGGATTCATTTTCCTCTCCTAGTTTGGTCTTATCCTTTTAAAATGTGGAAAAAAAAAGCCACAAACACTTGTGTGTTTAAGAAAACCTGTTCTCCCCAAACCTTTCCTGTTCTGCGTTTGAAACAGTTACCTGTAAAGTTTTCTTACCATAGTAATTGCACAGACTCATAATACTATGAGGGAATTGTACCCATTTGCAGCAATTGCAATATCAATCTTAATCTTCTTCTGCTTAAGTCACTGGAATTGGTTTTCTGCCAAGCACAGGGAGAAGTGCACTGTTGTTCTGATAGAATATTTTATCCCACAAATGTCTGTAATATCTAAAACTGTTTTTCATAGTGGATAAATAAATTGATATGGTGTCTGGGTTTTTATCCAGTGAGAATCGATCTGGACTTTTCTTCCTTTTGTCACTGATTTTGAATTTAATTATCTACATGTAAGCATCTCCAATTGATCCCACAATATAAATGCCATGCAGCTTTGAGCACAAAGGATTGGATGGTAGCAATTGCCCTGTTTACATTATTTGATAATAGCTGTAAGTCTGTGTGTGTAAATTATGAGGGATCCACATCCTTCATGAGAAATGTTCGCTTTAGTTTTATAGTCTATTCCACATGCACAAAGCCCCAGAGTCTGTACTGCTGTAAGTGGTCTCTGATCTCTTTTGATAACTTTTGTTCAGTTGTCAGAAAGTATTTCTATGTTTATGTAACCACTGTTAAGTTGGGCATGCTGTAAGAGGTGGACTATTCAATTTAACTTTTGCACTGAAATCTGCGCAGGTGTTACGCGTTTTGGGATGCCTGGGGATGTGTTGCCAGTGCCAAATATATAGAATATCCTTTTCCTCTGCTTTCCTTATCTTTCATAAGTTCGTCATAGGACTTACCCTCTGGACCCTTCACCAGCTTTATTGGCCTTCTCTGGACTTGCTCCAGCACCTCAATGTCAGTCCTGACATGAGTTTTGGCACTGTTCATGTACAAGTCGGTCAGTTTAGTTGCCTAATTTTAACAACCTCAGGTTGAGCTTGGTATCTAAGGTAGGTGTCATAAACCTACTTTTTTAGAGATGACTAGTGTATGTTTAGATGTTAAACTTAGGTGAAGTGACTCTAGTTCTACAGTCGAAAAAAGATTATTTACTGTATGCATTTCTGATGGTAGAATTCCATTTATTGGAGAAAACAGACATTTTATTAAATGCCTGCTCCAGAATCTGGTAACTTTTTAGTTATGAAAAAGTTAAGAGCAAAAAGAAAGAAAGAGGATGATAAGAAAGGATTTCCTTTTAAATGACAGATAGAAATGATTGAACCAAGATTGATATTGGTAGCTGTTATTACTGTTGTACTTCTAAAAGTGGCAGAAATAGTCACTTTACTCTATTGCAGTAACCTGAGGGAGCAGTGACTTGTGTAAAACAGTCTGTCTCTGAGAAAACCTAGAAAATGTTACAGAATGTTCAGTGCAAAACTTGTTTGTGTTTCTGGGACACAATAATCTCGAGCACCACTACTTCTAGTTAAGGGTCAAAGACACAGTTCATTGCACTCAATGGAAACTGTAAGAAGTTGGTAGATTTAGAACCACTCATGCCCCTTATCATTCCTGAGAAGGAGAGGGATAAAGCAGGGCTATTCTTTGTCACTGTATTTTTTTTCCTTCCAACTCTGGGGCAGGAAGTTTCCCATAAGTATAAACAATCATGTTATAGTTAATCATAATAACTGTAGTACATTTGGCTGGAGACAAAATGTTGCGCACACTCTGTCCTTCAAATGTTACACGATTGCCACATTATTCAGTTTGGAGTCCAACCTTAAAAAAGCTTTTGCTCAGAAAATTGGGAGTCCAGCCTTTTGCTCACAAAAAAGCAGGTTTAACAAGGAAGGTATAAAACTAGACTGTTGTTCCTCCTCACACAGATACTTGGAGCTTTCTTTTGCAGAGGCTGTGAAATAACAGTTTAGTAAGAGACAATATAATTCTCAGTGCAGAGCTGATGGTTTAAGTAGTGAGGTGGGAATATATGGTGGTACCATGCATTCCTCTGCTGAATAAGAGACAATGAGAAGAGTTCTTAGTTGCAGAAGCCTGTTCATTGGGTTTTTTTCTGTGCTGTAGCCTCTTTAGTGGAGAACAAGTGGTGATAGTCTATCTTTGTGTTACATGCCTGTTCTTAAGCTTCTTTTGCATTTCCAGGTTTTTGGAACAATTAAAAACCATTGGAGAAATAAAAGTATTGAATGCATATTATGAAAAAAAACTTGTAAGACAATCAGACACTGTAATTCTCATACCCAGTACCATATAGCTGTGAAGCTTTCCCATGTATTAGAGTTGTGGCAAGAGTTTAGGATACTTGACTCTGGTCTTCCCTTAGCAGAACGTGCTATACAGCTTTTTAATGGTGATGTAAGGTGAGGCAAAGGGCTAGTATTTTGCAGTTACCCTTAGCTGTACAAGCCATGAAAGGGTAAAACTTTTGCCCCAGCTCTCAACAGTGCAAGATGGACTTCAGTGTTAAAAATTAAACCAAGAAGTCTGTCTGCTCGCTTGTTATTTTCACAAACAGCTTCCTCACTACAAATGAATCCAGCAGGTATGAGAAAGAGGAAAGATAACCTCACCTGTACTGGGGCTCCTAGAATTGTTCTTGAAGCTACACCTCAGCCAGTGCTATAAAACAGGGAAAGCTTCAGCTGAATATTTCATTTTAACAGGACAGTTCTCTTATTAGAAGCAAAGAAATTGATAGATATATATAATGAATATTTTTTCTACCTGTGTTTGGGTCTATTTAAAAAGGGTATATTTTTTGAGAAGTCTGGGAAGGAAATTTAGAGAGGGAGTATATTTCCTACCTAAAACCTCCCACTTATTAGAAGTATTTAGGCAAGAGAGTGTGAAGGAGCCCCAGCTACAGTGGCAGAATAGAAAGATGTTTCAAGAAAAATGCAGAATAGAAGGTGTTGCAAGGAATCACAGTCTCTCCAGTATTCTGCCTAATTAGCATTAGGTGTGTTTGTGCATGTAAATACAAACTTCCCTTGTGTATACTTTGCTGTTCACACTCAGAGTTAAATTCATCCATGGGAAAGCTACTAATATGCCAGCTGCATTGTTAGTACATTTAATATACTTAAAAACATTGTAAAGCAGGAATGCACTTCAGTGAATAATAACTTCTGGAGAGGAAGGGGAATATGTTTGTTGTAGTTTCATTAACATACATCTGCCTGAGTTGTTCTTCCAGTGGTAAAATGTGAAAGTGGTAGAGTGCTGTCCAGCTGCATTGGTGGTGATCCATAAGCCAGCCTATTCAAAATGCAGGTTTAGGGTATGTATGAAGTTAAGACACAAACCAGAAATGTGATACTGTAGGTAATATACTCAACACAGCTATGCAAAAGAAGCTCAACACAGAGTCATAGAATCTTAGAGTGGTTTGGGTTGGAAGGGCACTTAAAGATCACCCAGTTCCAACCCCCCTGCCATGGGCAGGAATACCTTCCAGTAGAGCAGGTCACTCAAAGCCCCATCCAGCCTGGCTTTGAACACTTCCAGGGCTAGGGCATCCACAACTTCTCTGGATAAGCTGTTTTAATTCAACTCAACTTCAATGAGTTACTGAAATTTAATTCTGTTAGATTAAATCCTCCAAACTTGAACAGCCATTGTGCTACATAATTAAAACACTATCTTCTTGTACTTTTAAGCGAGGTTTCTATATTGGAGCTTCTTTGCTTTCTATAGTTTACTAGGTCAAACTTTGAAGTAATCTGTTCCTTCAGACCTTTTTGAGATTTTTATGCTGCATTGTACCTTGAATATAGCACAAGATACTCAGTTGATCATTATTGTTATTGTTAATATATCTTAGAAGTTTGCAGGTTCTAGGTTTTTTTAATTTTCCAGGTATTCTTCTGTGAGAATGTTAATTTGTAACATTAAAAAATCATTTACATTAGGAGTTAGAGAGCTAATTATAGGTTTGGAGTTTGCAAGATTTTAATTCTTCCTGATAGACCAAATTATGTGCTCCTAGGGCTCTGTTTCAGCTTCTTGGAATCTGTTTCTCACTATGTAAAATGTGAAGATAATATCTCACTGAGTTAGAGAGGTGTTTTGAGGGTTAATAAGAGGATACTTTTTATCACTATAAGATACTTGAGACGAAAATAATATATTGAATTTAATTTTAGAAATACGTGCAGCCAAAATTTATCATGATCAGTCTTATCAAAGAAGTGTCTCTTTCATCTTTGTGCAGTTCAAGAACAAGGTTACAGAGTGACGTTTTTTTGGAATAAATTTCTTATGCTTATACAAGTAGCACATACTGCTTTTGATGGTTTGCTGTGAAATAAATGGTCCTAAAATTCTGTAAAGTCTATACACAAGCACAGTTAACAAGACCTAGGGCCTTGTCAGTACTCAGAATTACTCTGTAAGTCATTTGAGACTGTGCTATGTCCTTGCAAAGCATGACACATACAGTTGATGTTTAAGTTCAGTTTCTATTGATGTTTCTGTTGTTCATTCTCATGAAATCTGTGGGGAAAGGGTGCTCACAAGCAGTAATGCTTTTGCCATCATGATAGCCTTTCTGAAATAACTGCCTGAAGTGACTGAGAGTGTGATGCATGAGGTTGATGGAAATGAACCACTATTTTCTGAGTTCCCAACCAGTGATCTAACTCTCAGACCTTGTTCCCCTCATTTTGTCCTTTAAGCTAGCAAAGTGTATGAAGGTTTTAATTTATTTTAATTAAACCTTTAAAATAACTATATTTAAACCTAAATGCTTTTGAGTAGGACAAGATATACAAAGTGTTGATGGTGCTGGGTTTTTTATTCCCATCTGTGAAATTTGTGCCTACTGTTCTGTACATGTAGAAATTATTTGGCTTTATGGAGTTTGCTAGTTTACAGTGATGCTGACTGGGAGGATTATTCTTGTTATTTGTGCTGCTGAAATTCATTACGTCTTTTTTGTAACTGTTAAGACGGTAAGAAAACCTTAGTCTACAATAGGTCTTTTTTTTTAACTTTTTGTTCTTTTTTCTCCTCTTTTGCGGGGGGAAGGGTACACAGTTAGTTGGGAAATATCTATTAAAACTTAGGGTTATGAAGAGCTATACAAGTTAATAATTGACAACCACACTGCAAGTAACAATAGTTTCTTTGTGAGCTAATTTGCACTGTCTTGGTGCCCTGGGCATTTTGGTCTTGCCAATGAAATGAGGTCAGTGTTTTGTCACCATGACCTTGTGTACCTTGATTTCACTTTCTTAGTCCACTGATTGGATATGCTTTCTTCTCCTTTCATGTTCTTACCATTCAAAGGGTTGAGGCAGCTTGCATTGGTAATTTCTACATAATTCAAGCCTGATAGCACACATTGTGAAAAATGATGGATTTCAAGTTACATAAATTTGGAACTAAGTTCGTCAACTCACGGATGACTTGGATAGATAAAAAGTGAACCTAATAACTTATTGAAGAGGAAAATATATGCACTACCATTCTACCATTTATGTAGCTTGTTGGGGACCTCCAAATGTGTCATTTGCAATGCTTAAGGCTTTGTTCAAAAGTATTCATTCTCCTGTGAAAATTAAGCAACTTTATACCCATGAGCTTGACATCTCTTCTGATATCTATCTGAAAGATTCAATCAGTAAAATATTAAAGGATAGCAACTTTCTTAATGCAAATCTATGTGCAAATCAAATTCATGGAAAACAAGTCTTGTTTGCTTGAGACCATTTTCTGAGTTTAATTGGGAGAGAGAGTTTTTGACATAGGAGATTTTTGATAGGCGTTTGACTTAGCAGTGCACAGATTTTCTTGGTTTTATTTATGTTTTATAGTTTCTGCACCCAGACACTAAAAGCAGATTTTCTTTCTACAGAATATAGATCTGTAATTTGGAATGAGTGACTCAAAAAGGCTTGAGATGCACGGATATAACTGACATATGCTGCACTTCTGCTGCTAGCATAAATAAACAGAGGGGGGTTTAGTCAAAAGAGGTTGTTCAGCCACTTGAGGAAAAATGACATGTGCATGTACCAGAAAGAAAGGATGGATGTAAAAAATTATAGTCTACATTTTGCTTTGTTTTCAGTGTAAACAGTTAAATAGCAGGAAAGAAAGTTGAATTTACAGGCTAAGAGACAGTATCTGAGAGGCAAAGGAACTATGGCATGGACTAAAATATGTTAAAATTTTTACAAGGAGTAGTGAAGATACTCCCATAGAAAACAGAAATTTATGAAAACATGCTTTCTAAGAGGAGGAGGCACCTTAGTGACTGTGACACGTTTTACTGTTTTCTTCTACTAATTGTGGAATTCAGTGGATCCATGGAAAACAAGGAAAATTCGTATGAAGAAAGATAATGTTCAGTTTAAGCTTAATCTCAAATCACCTACTTAAGCCTCTTATAAAAAAAAGCCTTATCATATAATAATTTTTTTCTAGTATTTTTCCATCTAATTACAATAAGTAATGTATATAAATATACCATATTGATGAAAGTCAGTCCTCTGAAATTATTTGCTGAGTCACATAATCACCACATATTCTGAGTTGGAAGGGCCCACAAAGATCATTGAGTCCGACTCAGCCTGGTGCAGGACCTTCCCCAAGAATCATACAATGTGCCTGAAAGTGTTGTCCAAACTATTCTTGAACTCAGGCAGCCTTGGTGCTGTGACCACTCCCCTGGGGAGCCTGTTCCAGTGCCCAACCACCCTCTCAGTGAAGAACCTTTTTTTCATATCCAGCCTAAACCTCCCCAG
>VZTR01004694.1:0-22676 GCA_013400775.1 Chaetops frenatus | reverse complement strand
TCCATGTTGTATTGATTTTTCTTTTTACACAGCTTTATTGGACACTCACTGGGCAATTTAATAATCCGTTCAGTGCTCACAAGACATCGATTTAAGTATTACCTCAACAAACTTCATACCTTCCTGTCTCTGTCTGGACCACATCTTGGTACCCTCTACAATAGCAGTGCTCTTGTTAATACAGGTGAAGTATTATTTTCAGTAGTATAAGTTTAGGGGAAATCTTGTCTTTGAAATGCACTTAGCAACTTCATGTGGGGTGCACATTTCTGCATTACTGTGATTATGAGAAACTGCATATTTCACTGCCATAAGAAGAGAGAAGAGTTATAAAAATAAAGTATCAATAAAAAGATGTGCAAGAGATGATTGGCATAAGTATTTTCCAGTGTGTTTGGTTCAGGTTTTCTGTTACAGCAGAAATAAACTCCATTTTAATCTGTTGAGTTCAATTTATTATAAACTGAATGTGAATATACTTAATCTGCTAAACAATTAGCTAAGATAAATTAAAGTAATTCTGAACTGATGTCTTCTCTCTCTCAAAAATACCTTACAACCTGCAGTGTTTTCTGCAGATTTGCATGGCAAGGGAGGCAAGATTTTCTGTAAAGCCTGTTAGCCACATGCCTCATTGACAAATAAAGAGAATATAGCACCATAGAACATGTTATACTATGATATTCCTGTGAGAACATTCTGCTTCCTTTTTTCAAGTTATATTTAATGAGTTCAGATTAGAAATCAGAGAAGTAATGCCTGTTGTTTTTTGAACATCAGACTGTTCTAATATTATATAAGTTATTGAAATAGAATGTGTATATTCTGACTAACATTACTGTACTTACACTTTTTGGTGTGGACAGGTATGTACGTTAGTGGAAATAAAGGCCTTCATGCTTCATTGTATAGGTGACAGGAAAGAAAATGAAAACTTAAACTGTGTCTGAGATTGACAATGCTTACATGAAAAGTAAAATTAACATCTGGAGGCTGTTATGAACTTTACATATAATACTTATGTTTAATTGGTTTTCATATTTTATTGTGGATCTATACTCATGTTGTGCCTAACAATGCAGGACTGTGGTTTATGCAGAAATGGAAGAAGTCTGGTTCTTTATTGCAATTGACTTGTCGAGACCATTCAGATCCACGACAGACATTCTTATATAAACTTAGTAAAAAAGCAGGTAAGCTTTGTTAATGCTTCCTCTCTCTTAAAGGCAACTGTGTATAAATGTGAATAGGAAACCTAAAAAAAGAAACTATTTTCAAAAAGTTCTTGTTTCAGTTTTAACATTTAAGAGTTACTTTAGTCCTGTATTCTTCAAGTAAAGTAAACAGTAAACCATTTTTGTTGCAGAGGTAGGATGTTGCTTTGAGACTTTGCTTCCTAACTAATGAGCAGAACCTGAGTGCAGCCACTATACCAATAGATAAATAGGGGATTTTTTTAACATCCATCTATGAGCCACTGTGTGGCGAGTCACGTACATTCGTACACATTTAGGATTACCTGTTTCTGTATCTGCCTTTCTTATCTATACTATAAGAGTAAAATTCTACTTTAAAGTTTTTGCTAACTAGTCTTTTATTACCTCATAAAGATGGTCAGGGAAAACAAAAACTCATTTTCATAAAGGAAGGAGAGGTTGTACTTAGCATACTAGCTAAAACTCACATTACATTATTCATACTATATCATTCATAGAGTTTTCTCTGGGTTGAATATTCTTATTTCACCTGTTGGCCAAGAATGTTCGCCAGTCGATAATGTTCCAGCAGGGGACTAGTTTCCATTAAGCATTATAAAATTATTGTGAATTCATCTGACAGATGTTTCTGAATGTATGTCAGTCAAGCAGTTGTGGAGCTAGAGATGCTTGTGGCGTTTTGTGAAAAATCCAGGCACACTCCTATGTCAAAATATTTCTAGGCTGTCACAGCTGGAATTTCGTTAAGGGCAACGAAGTACAAAGATATGGGCAGGAAAAGACTGACATATAGCTCTTGAGGTGCTTGAATATAAAATTTACAAGACTTGGAAGAAGAAGAAAATAATAAGGAACAAGAAGAAAAATCATTGGTAAGATAGGACTATTGATCAAAAATTGACTTTAGAAAAACTTGGAGGTTTTTTGACCCTTCTCTTCAGAATCTACTATCACAAAGTGATTTTGCTGATGATAAGGTAATATTTAAAGCTGAACTGAAATATTTAAAGGTGAACTGAATTTAGCTTCCACAGTCTTTTGAAAATAAATGTTTGAATGTAAACAGAAGTTATGTGAGAAGTTACACATTGGATGCTGAATAAGACTGTGGGTCTCCTGATTAAGAGATAATCAGATTAATTAACCAGTTGGCTTTAAAAAAGTTAGTATTTCATGGTTTTTATGTCTATGTATCTCAACATGACTAGAAACACTGTTGTTTGAGTACTATTGTCTGTTGTAGAAATGTGACACATTTTCTGATGACAGACCTTTATATGACAGGATTTTTGAAAGACCTGGATAGCATTGTCTCAAAGAGTTATAATGTGCATTTCAGGCTTTGTTCCCCATAAATGGTAGAAGGAATATAAAAGTCTTTAGGCTCAGTTTCTGCTTTTTTCTTGCTTACCAAAGAGATGGAAAGAGCTGTAGTTTGGGCCACAGCCTCATACAGCATCTTGTTTCCAGGTCGTTCAGTGAGTTCAATGTAAGGGAGAAGGAAAGGCTGCAGAAGAAAGGAGAAAGAGATGTGAAAAATTACTAATTTTAGATAAGGGGAAAAGAAATTGAGTTTTTTGCTTCCCTCATAAAGAAGGAAGAAAGTGTTTTCCTTTGAGGGGTGAATTAATATGTACTGTATGTACAAGGTAGATGTTGGTGCCTTTAACTTTCGATACCTGTAGAAGGCCTGCTTCTGTCCTGCCATCTCTTTCATCACTCAGTGGGCATACAGCACTGGCTGTGCTTGACTCTCAGACACAATGTGAGAGGCATTTGAGATTCCCCAACCTGCACAATTCCTCTTTTCAGGTTCTCAATACAGGGAATTTGTGTACTGGTCTCTACAGGGATTCTAAACGTAAGTCTTTCCAGAAGTCATTTAACCCCAGGGTACATGCAAGAGGTTGACAACACTGTTGAGAAGTACAGCCCTAATTTTGCAACTTCTGTTGATTTTTGTAATCGTATAGGAAAATAGGGGTCTAAGATGAAGAAACGTGCTACTGCTTAATGTGGTGTCTTGTTTGGACATTGGCTTTGCATCTGGGAAAATCACTACAGCAGCAAAAACTAAAACTGGCTGTGGATCCAGCAGGTGGTGTTTTGAGGGTCAAGGTCTCAGCTACATTGTTGTATGGTGGCTTGTAACTCTAGATTTCAAATTTGCCAAAGAACATACATGTTGAACACATCATCCTGTTGCTTAACCCCAAAATGGATGAAGATTTTGATCAAACACTTTTTCATAACGAAAGATTCCTGATACTTACGTCTAAAATATGATATTCAGAAGGAGCTGTTCTAAGGCAAATTATTTTCTTAAAGTGCTCCATTGTGTTTGGCCTAAAGCAGATGGGCAGCACCAGAAATCTGCTGCAGCTTTCTAGAGAAAATGTAACAATTAAATATACTTAGGGACTGTAACTGTCATTACTAGGGGTTCCTACCTTTGCACCATTCTACTATTAGCATGCTTGTCCAAGAAGTAGGAAATCTGGATTTAGTTATAAAGGTTTGATTATACTTCAGAGGTTGTGTTGAGTGGATTTTGCACCTGTGCTCAAGCTGGTTAAACCTTACAGTGAGGCAGTGCCTAACAGAGACCCTAGGTGGGCTATATCATGTATTTGTTGGTGCTAGGCATGAATTCTAATGCAGCTATTGTCTGAAACATCAGTGAACATAAGGCACCATCCATCTTTAGGTTTCCTTAAGCCATGTGGAGGCTTTACTCTCTTCTGCATAGCCGGAAACCAGTCACTGTACTCCTAAGAAACAAGATGAAGGTTTGAACCATACTCGGTTCAATGCGAACTTTACAACTGAGCTGTGGCCATCTGTATTAAATATGTACAGAGGAAATGTTGGTACCAAACATCTCATTATTGTGTAGCTCTTCCTATTGTAATTGGTTTTTCTCCCTTTTTGTGCAAGATCCTGTAATAAAGTAGTGCCAAGTATCAGTTGTAAAATGTTTAATTATTCTGTACTAATAGATCAAAGGATTTGGTATAAGTGATACCTTTTTTCTTGTAGGTCTTCATTACTTCAAAAACATTGTTTTAGTAGGATCTCTGCAGGATCGTTATGTTCCTTATCACTCAGCTCGCATTGAGATGTGTAAAACAGCTTTAAAGGATAAACAATCAGGTAATAAATATCCTGCAAAATAAACAAACCGCTCAGGTTAAAACCTCACATGTATCCATCTCCTCCCATTAATTTTGGCTGCTTAACTGAGGTCACCTCTATTATGTGTTTAGAAACTCTGGGCTTACTTTCAAGTAGTAGAGAGAGAAAGTACACATGGAGGCTGACTTACTTTCTGTATCTGTCCTGTTCTGTTACATGCAGATGGAGATGAGACTGAACAGGTTTCTAGCTTACTGTCTTTGCTGAAAGTTAGGTGAGATAGACACAGCCCTTGATGCACTGTTCCATGGACAGGGAGAACAAATCATTTTGATTTTTGAGGATATCAAATTGTAGCATCAAGCCCTGGGCTGTATTTAGCTGCGGCTTAATAGTAGCACTGAAAGAAAAGGTACTTTTTCCATAATCAGTTAGGGTCAGTTGTTGTATTTACTGTTGAGATATCCTAGCACAATTGCATTCTAGTATTATATATTGACAAATAAATTTTACATAGCGCAAAAAATTATTACTGATAGGTACATTCTCACCATAAACGTACAAATACTAAAACACATAGCTTCAAATTATTTTTCCAACATTTCTAGAGGAAATTAAACTTTCTGTATATTCTATCTTAACAGAACCACATTTCGCAACACATATCATTAGTTCTCTTACTCTGAAATGTGTTCATTTTGAGTTCAAGGTCAAATAATTGTATTTGTTTCTGGCAATTCACAAAATGCAACTTTTCTTTTCCTCTACAGGACCAATTTATGCTGAAATGATCCAGAACCTGCTTCTGCCAGTTCTTCAAAATAAAGAATGTAATTTGGTTCGTTACAATGTAATTAATGCATTACCCAATACAGCAGATTCTCTCATAGGGAGAGCTGCACACATTGCTGTTCTTGATTCAGAAATATTTTTAGAAAAATTCTTTCTTGTTGCTGCCCTAAAATATTTTCAGTAGAGAAAAGCATTGTAAGAGACTTGGTTATTACCTCATTAACAGATGAATTCAGATAATGTGTGGTGTTAAAGTATAGCTGCAGCTGTATTTTAAGAGATATTTATACTTTTTATATGGAAGATAATTTATATCATCCACACTTAGGGCTTTTTAACATCAACTTTACTTTCTAGGTAATGTGACTGTGCAATATTTTTTATTTTGTTCTTTTTACTTTTCTATTACTTTTTCTTAATTTTGGGTACCTAATTATTTGGAGATTCAAGCGCAGTGTGTACTTTTGTTTGGTTGGTTATTGGCTCTCAGGCAACAGAACTCGATGTTACTTGGCTACATTTTACAAGAGGCTTTAGATGCCAAAAATAAATTGGATTTTAAAATTCTAACAATGTCTTACGTGTTCACTTGTCGTATTTTAGCACTGTAGGAAGTTTAACTGGAAACGCAATGAGCTGCTAAAATACTGCCTATTTGAAAATTACTATATCTGCTACAGCTTAACAGTTTTCTACAAAATCATTACTGTCATTGTTAAATATGTTATGCCTGTGGGAATATATTTTCTACTGATCTCAAAAACATGTTAGTTTACATACTCAAATTTTATTACTGGAATTTTTGTTTTCAGAGGCAAATGGCAACTAAGGATTTTTGAATGTTCAATGATAGCTGCCTTCAAATAATTGGGGTTTTGCAAACTGTACTAAGATGGTTCCTTACTCTGTCAGTTGTTCAGATCAACATGGACAATTTTACATGGACTTCCTTGTATGTACTTAAAATAAGTAAATGTTACAAATTTCTGCAATACTTTTATGAATTTAAGCAATTTTTAAATATTGTTAAAATGTTTTATTGAGTATAAAGTATTGTAAATATAAATCAATACATCTTCAAATGAAACAATATTGTAAACTCTACCTGTTTAGTGACACAGAGAAAATGTTTTTGATATACCAGAATGTTAAAGATCTGTTGACTTTCTACTGGTGCTGAATAGCATTGTTTGGTTTCTCCTTCCTCTCCTTTTCCCTGTTTCAAACAATAATTCACTAAAGGTGGGGGAAGAGAGTAACATGTGAATTCACTAATTGTACACTAATTGTAATGAACATTTTAAAAAAAATATTAATTTGTTGTATAATGCATGTTTATTTTTAGCATTGTGTTATTGCATCTGGTGTTAATAAAATGAACAAATTACTCTAATGAAAGCAATTAAAGAAACTGAAATATTCTGCTAATTACCAAAATTCTGGGGAGGCTTCTTTGTATATAATTAATAATTTTTTACTTTTGAAATTAATATAGCAGTAATAGTTTATAATGAAGTGATTTTGCATTTGATATGGAATGTTGTATAATAGTCTTTGTAATATATGGGGGGGGTTCCCTATAACTTACAAATGAGCATCTAAGCATCTACAGTTCAGCAATGTATACACCACAGAGTATTTTTAGAGTTGTATTAGGCAAGTCCTTATGACACAAAGGTATCTTTAATACATTCTCAGTATAACAATGCCTATTTTTATTCATAGTTTTGTATTATAATGTTCTGGTATCTCAACTGTCTTTTTTTTAACAGTACTATCAGATTTGGCTACTGGCTAAACTTTGAATGTCTGTTTAAGGGAGCTACGGTTACAAAATATTCCTTGCTTCACAATGAAGACTTTAAACTGTACTTAGTAAACAAATATTTAGATGGTTCTGTCATTCTGTTGAAAAATGTCTGTCTTGCTTTCTGTCTCTGGAAATCTGAACATGTAAAGCATACTTTTGTGATCAGAAAAGCAGAAGTATCCTGACAGAAATAGCCACTGTTTTGGGAACAGTAGATCCCATCCATTTAAGGCAGCTTGAATTGTGTTTGTTCTTTGAGGAAAATGGATGGTGCAGGAAGTCATGTAATATTTGCATGTAAGTTTATCAAGGAACAGAGCAAATTAGGAGAACATTAAATTCATTCTCTACCTTAATTTTTGTTGTCCATTCCATATGCGCTCTGGTAGCCCTCTCAGTACTGTAGCTTTTCAGGGCTGTTTGACATCCCAAAGTCCAAAAGGAATGTGCTGTTTGACAGCAATGAGAGGCGTGATGACCCCAACATGATGTCCTTGAACCATAGGAAATTCTTATTTATTTACAGACTGTATGGTCATTTGCAGTTGCTCTCTGAACAGCACATGCAGGCTGGGATATTTTGGACAGCTGTGCATGAGTTGCATGGCATGTTCCTCCTACTCCTGCAGTTTTCTGCCTTCTCTTTCCTAGACTAAAATACAGACTTCTGTATAGATAAGTCAGTGTCATCTGATGCAGTAGCAGCTGTAAAGTGCTGCTACTCATCTTCTCACCACTCTTCTGTTTGAATGAGGGCTTCATCTTCCTTTAGTGATAGTGACCTCTCCTTCATGCAGGTATCCTGCTGCTGCTTGAAAGAGAATTATGCTGCTTACAGAATGAGAGGTAAGAACTGAGGTCTTAACATTCCTTTTGAGAAGTGTCAGTTTCTTGTTCCCTGAAGGCAGTAGGCTGGTACTGTTATTTCAAAAAGCTCTCAGTGATGTTATTTAGGAGATCACTGCATAAAATGACATAGTGTCTGAACTTCTGTTTCCATGTTGTGTATATAAATTAATTCCTTGGGTTGTGTTTGAATCCTTGATACAAACTAAACTTTCTGTTCCTGTAGATCTAGGAATGGCTACTTTGGAAAAAGAGTTCATGTTATACTGGAAATCACTAGGCTTTGCAGCAGAGCCAAGATATTTGACGTTGATAGAAAACTTACTCTCTGACCACAAAACAACCTTGTTTCCCAGCCAGTTTTATTTGCCTAGCCCTGGCCAGGTGTGGTGTTCAGATAACCAACGTTCTTGACGTGGTCTCAGAAGCAGAGGGAGCATTTAGAGGTAATATGCTGCCCAGGGCAGTGCTGGTTGTGGTGCTTTCCAGATAGTCCCAAGACCAGTACTTTTGGCTTATCTGAAATGACCTGCTGCAAGCTTTGTGCTAGCAGTAAGTCTTTTATTCCCCACTTTTTAGAACAGCAAAGCTATATACAATATTGTGTCATCTTGCAAGACAAGCTGCAGTGCAAGAGATAAATGATCAGTAAACAGAGGATGGAAAACAAGAGAAGAAAACACTCCATTTAATCACAAAGTAGAAAATTCCTGTGGTATGTTACATTTGTTTTTACCAGTGTTAAGATTTATAACCTCCTTAGCCAAAATATCTAGAAATGAATAATTCAGGAGTTACAAGTGAATTTTTACAGCAATACAATAAAGACTAGAAATATGTTTTGAAGACAGTTAATTTTTAGATGGATAAACAGTACCTCATTAATCTTTCACTGCTATTTCATTCTTACCATTTGAAATTTGACATGTATGCATCTGTATATGCTGTATGCATACAGGTATGATTTTCCATTGATTGTGTCAAGCAGTTTAGGAGCAGAGCGTACTATTACTTGGTGTCTGCAGACAGCTTGGTAAGTTTTTTTAAGGGAAGTATTTCATGTTCTTATTGTATTGAACACATAAATGATTAGTTCTTGGACTCTGATGAGATCTGTTTAGGTCTTTTTCTTCTTGCTTTTGGGCAGACCGTTTTTTGGGGTTTTTTTCTGCATTCATCTTTATTCTCTCTGATCTAGAGGCCCAGCATCTTGCTGTTAGAATAAAGGTAAGGGTTTCCATTATTTTTGGTCTCTAATATCTAATTAACCGTATTATAAAAGGCTGATTGTGAAAATGGCACTCATAAGGCAGTCAGTTAAATTTAATTACTGTCAGTGTGTAGGCATTGCCAGATGTAGCTCAGTAAACTCCAGGGAGTGCTGCTGCTCTTTAATTTACCAAGATTTACTTTCGTAAAGCTTTCAGATGTGAACAAAAAGTGCTATTTTCGGTTCAGATCTCCAAGTTACCTTCTGCAGTGTTAGTATCTGTGGTCAGTGTGAATTCTGTTTTATCTAAGAACAAGGTTAGCTGGAGAAGTTTGAAGAGTGACAAAAAGCCATATTCAAAACATGAACTGTAGCTAATTAACTGGAGCGCCACTCCTTCAGCACAGGTGTTACTTAGCCCAGGGTTAGGTTTATACTGAGCGTTAAAAGCAACTTCACTGGTTAAACTCAGAAACTGGAAAGAAGCCGTCTGAAAGCACCGACACTGTACATCACCGTGGTATTAGCCAAAGTTCCTTCACGTCCTAAGCAGCCTTTGTGTACTATTTAACAATGTGTAATTTTTTTATTATTAAAAAAAATAAACAAAAACCCCCTAGCTGGACTGCACTTCACATTAAAGGGAAAACGGGTTCTTGCAGCGCGAAACTCTTCACTGCATCGAAGAAAGAAGACGTCTTTGCTCCAGGTTTGGCGAGGGGTGGAGAGAAGAGTTGAAGCGTATTTCTCGAGCACCTCTATGAGCCCATAGCTGCTTTCATCGGGGCTCTCCAGGAGCCGTTCGCCTCTGTTTACCGGAGCTGGTAGACAGCCCGGGGCACGGGGGTGTTGTGAGGCCGCTGAAGCAGCCCTGACCGGGGCCCCCTTCCCCGGCTTGAGCTGCCGCCGCCTTGGGCGCCTGCGCGCCGGCGCTGCCCGCCCCGCACGGCTCCGTCCCGGCCATGGCTCTGCGGCTGCTGCGCGGCGCGCCCGGGGCAGCGAGTAAGAGGCGGCGGAGGGCGGGAGGGCCCGGGCTGCGCCGCGGAGGGGCTGCTGGCTCCCCTGCCCTTCCTCCCGCAGGCACTGACGAGCGAGGGGACGGGGCGGGCGCCGCCCGGGGCTGACAGCGCTGGGGGGCTGGAGAGCGTCCAAGATGGCGGCGGGTGAGGAGTGTGACGCGCCCCGCCTCCTCAGCCCGCGGGGGCCGGGGGGCCCCCTGGGCTTTCACGGTTTTCCCCACACCCTCCGGGTCCCTATGGTTTCCCTGCTCTTCCGCCTTCCTTCCCCACCCTCGGTATTAATATTCTCCCCTTTATTGCAAACCTACTGCTGTCGGGCAAATCTGTTACTACAGAGGTTTTCTTGCTCTGTCGTTGCTTTATACTTCTTAAAGGCGGTAAAATGCTAAACAGTGGTTTAACGTTTGAAGAATAGCTGGAGGACTCGTGCTGTGGTCCTGGAAGTTACTGGTCCGTGCCCTTCGCCTAAGGAAACTCAGGTGGTTTGTTTATGGAGAAGTAAGGCACAATGGGTAACAGAACCTGTCCCACAGGCCTTCACTGGGGCTCTTAGTCGGGTGCTTCCCTCTCCGTCAAAAGCTGAGGTTCTGTGACGCTGTTGATAGAATACTAAATTATTCCTAAAACAAACGAGTACGCAGTATGTTAATGGAAGAGCTGTTAAAAAATTGTTGATAGATGTTTGTGCTCTATTTGGCTGTCAGGTTCATGACAAGCTGTGGCTGATGCTCTAATCCTCTGAGCATCCCGATGCGTGCCCTGCTCCCACTGCATGGACGGCTTTATTAGGATAAATCACAGGCTGTGGGCCACTTCAAAAAATGGATTATTGCAGTGCAGCAACTTTAAAGATTTGGGATTTTCAGCTTCCAAGTTCAGTTATATAATTAATAAATGGGAGGGCTTTGTGACACCGTGTAAAAGAGGAGGGAATCAAAGATCAGTTTGTAGAATGTGGTTTACTAATGTTTATAGTTCATCTCGTCTTTTTCAGAGATGTTTAATGTTGAACATTTGTCACATGTCACATTTTGGTCAAGAATAACAAGTAAATCCATCAAGGAAAATAGATTTTGCCTCTCCTCTGTTGACCGAGATAATCAGTTTCATAACAGTACCTAAATCTGATTTTTATTTGAGTTTGGACCAGAATACCAGCTATAATTTAATTTTCTAGCTAACTTTTCTTTTAGCTTACTGAAGAATGACAAGAAGCTTGACAGGAGTAGAAATGTTTGCAACAGATTAGATCCTTTCCTGTTGGTTGTGTTACGTCGTGCTTAAAGCAAAAAAAAAAAATAGTTACTCCTTTGGGGCATTGGCAGCAGTTAGCAGAAGTTGGCAGACATAATAACAGTTTATGTGGCTGTAGGGTTTGATATTAAAGATGTGGTATTTTAAAATGAATGAATATGCTGATACTGGGAATAGAAGTGAGTTGTTAGTTGGTCTATAGTAAGCTGAGCCAAATTGACAGTGCTGGAGAAGGCTTCCTGATTCCATCTCCTCAGGAAAGTAGAATACTAGTTCTTACAGGTACTTTGCACGCAGCTGGTACAGGGAGGATTTCTGTTTGAATCTTGCTTCTTAAGAAATGTCAGAACTGCTTGAGGCACGTGTCCGTAACCAAAATATTTTTAGTGGATAGTTTATGCTCACTGTGGACATTTGGCTTTTTAACTAACATCTTAGTAGGACTTTGAAGGAAAAAAGTTAATTCTTTTAATGAAAGCATTTGCATGCGGTTATGTAATTGAACTTGAACATGCTCAAAGTTTTTCCTACTTTTGACTACCAGCTAAATTTTTTTACCATCCTAAGGGAAACCCAGATATCCTCTGCCGACATTCTGGGAAACCTGTAACTAAGGGAACGTTTTATTTTTTAAACTTTCCTTTGAGAAAGCAGACTAAAAAGCTGCTGGAAATGAGCCAAGACCTGGAAATCAGCAGGTTTCTTGGGGGAGGTTAGGATTTCTCCCAGAAAACAGAATGTACTGGTCTATGCTAGCATAATTATGGTTTAAGAGTCTAAAATACAAGAAAGTAACAGCAAAGAGAAGTTCAAGCAGTTTAAAATACACTATGTGACCAGAGTTACACAACTGACACAGTTTTGCCTACGTATGTTTCTTTCTAGGGCCGAAAATAATTATCGGTGCTGATTTCTTAGGTGTTCATGAGTTGAATGTTCAATAATTTTTAGTTTGTTTTCCTGCCCTTGTCTCCCTCATTCCTGAAGTAGGGTTTTTTCAGAGGTGCTCTGGACAGTCACAGCGTTATTCAGTGTTAAACTCCCACATTTATGCTACGCATGCCTGTTTGCTTGATAGGGTCGTCACTTCTTTGCCGCTTGTGGAGCAGCTCCAGCTCTAAGCCAGGAGGAATATCTCAACCTGCTAAGCAGCCACTAAAGAAACCAAAGTTACCAGTAGGTCGGTTTGATGAACCAGAGGAGTCCAGTATAGAGAAGGAACCCCTGGAAAGTAAGTAATGTTTTACAGAATTGGAAGTTGTGTTTTAAAAGCAGGACTGTGAGATGCTGTGCTGATGTCAGTTTAAGAAGGTGACAGGCATTCAGCACTCTTTAGAATAATTTTTTAAGCTTACTGGTTCTGAAAAAAATAACAGAGCAGCAGGGCAGTTGGCACAAGTTGAAGCAAATGGTGCACCAGGGAAGAAATCTTCAGAACAACAATGACCAAACATTGTAGCAAGTCAAGCAGAGAACCTGGTATTCCTCTGCTCTTGAAGACTTGCAAATCTGCCTGGGTGTCCTGACTTAGTAGCAGCCCTGCCTTGAGCAGGGCTGGAGCCAAGTGCTTGCCAAAGGTGCCTTCCACCACCACAAACCATTGCATGATTCAGAGAAATGTAGCTGGCTGTAATAGTACAGCTGTAAATGGTGCCAGTAAACTCACCAGGGCACCAGCTACTTTGTATTGTTCAAAAGGCCTGTTTTATTTCTTAGTCTACAAAATATTTCTTATTCATGCTGCATTTTGTGGCCAATATTTGTGGCCAACTGTCTTGCAGGCAGTGTTTTGAAAAGAAACAATTGATACTGAGTTTACTGAGCAGCTCGGTGGTGCCTGGGCAGACCTAACAAACTGGTATGGTTGTGTTCTGGTGACTTCAGTGGGGCTGTATGACAAGACTGAGGCACAGATACACATCACTGCTGAACTAAATAGGAGCTTTTTTGTCACATAGGAGAAATAATCTCTTTCTTTCTTCTTTTTAATTACCTATCTTCACTAAAAGCAATAGTCATGCTTTGTATAACTCACCATAGTGTGTTGTTCTGCTACAGTTCATCAGTACCAACAACCCATATTTATCTATTTTGAGGTCTCCTGGACGAGCTTTTTAATGTATTAAAAGATTACTCTAAATATCCAGATGATAAAAGGACTGAAAAATCATAGAATCATAGAATGGATTGGGTTGGAAAAGTGCTTAAAGATCATCAAGTTCAACACTCCTGCCATGGACAGAGGCCTCTTCCACCAGACCAAGCTGCTCAAAGTCCAGTCCAGCCTGGCCTTGAAGATTTCCAGGGATGGGGCATCCACAGCCTCCCTGAACAGCTAGTTCCAGTGCCTCACAGTAAAGAATTTCTTCCTAATAGCTAATCTAAACCTACCCTCTTTTGCTTTAAAGCCATTCCCCCTTGTCCTGTCACTACATGCCGTTGTTAAAAGTCCCTCTCCAGCTATTTTACAGGCCCTCTGCAGGTACTGGAAGGCTGTTAAAAGGTCTTCCCAGAGCCTTCTCTTCTCCAGGCTGAAGAACCCCAATTCTCTCAGTCTTCTCTCAGCCTATCTTAATAGGAGAGGTGCACTAGTCCTATGATTTTCTTAGTGGCCTTCTCTGGACTTGTTCCAATGGGTCCTCCTCTTTTTTGTGTTGGGGACTCCACAGCTGAACACAATACTCTAGGGGTTTTTTTATTTTATTTTATTTAAAAACAGGTATTTATGATACAAGAACTTACAAAGACGACTCAGTGCAAAGAATAACTTTTGACTATTTGCAGCAAATTAAACACAAGCTTCTTCTGACCAACATCTTTATGAATTAAGCAATAACAAGTTGATGAAATATTTTCTTCTCATTCTTCTATAAACAGAATGTATTCTGCCTTACCATGTAAGCAGGAAGCGAGGTCTGAAAACACTAACATCCTGGGGAAAAGACATAAAAACTGATCTATGGTCTCCAAAAGGAAGGCAGCAGAATGCCCATTGGAAGCAGAATTTCCTTCATCTGTAGACAGTACTTTATGAAATCCTTCAAACACATTAACATGCCCTTCTGTACAGAGCTGGTAATTGCTTCAGTTCTTGGGATGTAGTCTTCTTGGATAAACTTGGATGAAGTCATTTTCCAGAAGGGGATGTGATACTGCCTCAGGAGAGCATTGCCATTCACCTCCAGAAAATTAAAAAGTAGCGTAGCTGTCACATCTGTCAGGGGTTCCATATTCAACATTCAAGCAAGCCAGTGCCATGTATAGTTCAGGCCGTGAGGATGTGTCCCTCATTTAATTCCGTAAGGTCACCAGAACTGAATTTTAGCAGCATAAAGATGAATTATTCCTGGCATTCATTTAAGAAACTGATCTTGTTCTTCCACCTTGGAATCTTTAACTTCATATCCAAAATTCTCAGATACTCTTCCACACAAGTGCCCTCTTTCCATACAGGGTAAAACAGCACTTTTTGTGCAGCAGAGCTAAAAAAAGGTCTCCAACTCCAGAGTGTATTACCCTGAGGCCACCACAGCCATTGGGAAGCTGCATCATGGTGAAAAGCTGCTTCTGCTTCTTTCACAAATTTCTCTGCAAGTTTGTCATTGTATTATTGTATTATTCGTGTATTACAGAATCATCTCCATGCAATTTCAGATTGTGGCTCACTTGAGAACTAACTCACAGTTGGAGTTACTGTGTAAGCAGCTGTTTAGTTCTCATCTTTTTATTCCCAGGAAAATGAATGCCATCACTGCTTCATTTAAAACATGCATTATCAATACCTTTTGTTATTTGCTTAGGTATTCCAGGTTTGGAGCAAGACTCAAGGTCTCCTTAGTTGCACCTGTATTTTTTACATGAAACACCTGCAATAGTTTGCAAACTGCCTGTTGTATTATTAGGAAAAAGCTAGGAGTTGAAGCTTGATGTTAGACTTCCCACTGCTCTGTAGCCCTCGTGGAGAAATCTTTTGAGCATCTGCGTCCACTGTCAGCACATCATTAGTGCTTTGGTATTGGAATGGTGACATGTACAAAATAATATCAGATGCATTTCCACCCCTTGTACGGCCAGAGGTGCTCAGATAGTGGTGTTTCTTTTTCTGGTCTGCATCAGTTACGAAACAGGCATCCCAGTATGTCATCCTGTATAGCCTGTAGCTGCATGGATTTCCTCCATTACTTTTCTTTTTCTCTTCTGTCCAGAATTTCTGTTGTTGTCTTTTCTCATTTTCAACCCTGCACCTCACTAGTTGTGTTGCCCACTAGGGCTGAATTAGGGATATGACTGAGGGAGTCCCAGGTTAGGTGTATATATGGGAAGCTCTGGAGAATTGGCGTGACAAGGGGCATGTGGGGTACTGTGAGTTTCTGGGAGCCCCGCAGTCTAGTGCAGGATGAGAGTCAGCCTAGGATGGTGCTGTGCCACAAGTACTTAGTGACTTGGTGGTCTGAGTTAACTGTTCTTAAGAGATTACCCCTGAGATTACCCTTAAGAGATTTAGCCTGAGTAAAGGTGCACCGAGTAGTGTAAGAATGTTGGCTGAGGTGCAGAAAGCTCTGTTGTGGTTAAGAAAGTAGCATGAGCCGGCAGTGTGCTTCTCTGTTGTAGCAGGGTAGAGGTTTGGATGAAAAGCTGGGCATGATCCGTCAGTGTGTGATTGCAGCCCAGAAAACCAACGGAATCCTGGACTGTGTCAAAAGCAGCATGGCCAGCAGGTCAAGGTGATTCTCCCCCTCTGCCCTCATGAGACCCTACCTGGAGTGCTGCATCCATCTGTGGGGTCCTCAGCACAAGAAAGGCATGGACCTGTTTGAATGGGTCCAGAGGAGGGACGCAAAGATGATCGTAGGGCTAGAGCATCTCTCCTACCAGGACAGGCTGAGAGAGCTGGGGTTTTTCAGCCCGAAGAAGAGGAGGTTTTGGGAATATCTCATTGTGGCCTTCTGATGGCTAAAGGGGGTTCAGTACCGTAAAGGGGTTTATAAAATGGAGGGCTTAAAATTAAAGACTTAAACAAACAAGCAGGTGACCTGTGGTTTTAGATTTAGTGAACATAAGTACAGCATACCTGAATGGTGCCAGTTCTGGCTTGAGAAGGTGTGGTCCTTTAATGCCTCTGGACACTCAGTTGCTTCTTTATTTGCATAACCGAATATGATCATACATATTGCTGATTATAGTCAAAAAACTGAAATTACTTTTGTAGAACTCTGGGAAATGTTTAACTCAGGTTGCCTTTCAAAACAAAAAAAGAATTGATTTTGTCTTTGAAAAGGAAACTAAAAGGAAAACATCATAAATGATAACATCTTTATATTTGTCAACAGTACAGAAATTTTAATGAACTTTCCCTGTTATTTTAGAATTCCCTGATGGAATCAATCCTACTACAAAAGAGAGGGGTGGACCTAGAGGCCCTGAACCTACACGTTTTGGAGACTGGGAGAGAAAAGGACGTTGTATAGATTTCTGATATTTAAGTGTCTGTATTACTAATAAAATATTTCTGGTTGCTGAAAAATATAATGTACAGAAAAAAATCTCACCTGGATATGTCATGGAGCTTATTGTTTCTGTCATGCCACCACATTCTGTCATGTGATGAATTTTCTGAATAATGCAATGTAATTAAACGCAATGCTACAGCTCAGATTATGGAGCTGTTAGTGGCTCAGTGTCTGTCTGATCTTCAGTACTATTTACACTGTGCAAGTAAATGCAAGTATAAATAAATGCAAGTATAGTGGTGTGAAAGGCTATTTGCATTATCTTTTCTTTTGTAAGTGGAGGTGCCCTTTTGCACATGGGCTAAATGCTGCTTGAGAAAAAGACAGCGTTACTGTCTGAAACCTCATGGTCAAAGGGGGCAAATTCTGTTAGGTGATCTAATATTGCAGGTCTTAAAACTAAGTTATCTTGCATCAAACTAAATACCTTTCAGTCAGACTGTGCTCAGTTTTTTATTCAAGAATTTGCCTAGTTGTAAGTACTGTAGTAGAGTAGTAGCAGAGTGCAAATCTACCACTTGTATGGGTACTTACTAATGAGAGTAAGTTGTGATTACTGAAATGTGTGAACATGTGCTCTATTTCTGTGCAAGTTCTTTTTGATAGCCTGAACAAATGGATCTTCTCTATTCACAGAATGAGAGAAAGGTGTGGGTTTTGCATTACTCTTGCTCTGTGTGGGCTTTGCCCAGCTTTGCCTGTGCATGGTTTAACTAGAGCATTAAAGTGTGTCGGTCCCGTTGCAAATCTGCGCAGCTTCCCCTAAAACGCACTTGACTGGCAGCCAGTGGGGGAGCTCCTTGTTGAAATCTGACAGTTTGTGTATCCAGTGTGTGTGTTATGGACATAGTCTTGCTCTAGTTGTGAGTTTGGATGTTTGTCTCAGTGTGATAATTCCCTACAAAAATACTGAACCTGTTCAGTTAGAGGTTTATCAACCAAGTACCTTACTGACAAGTAAAATGAGATTAATGAAAGCCTGTTTCTCATAAAAGGTGTTAATTAGTGGTAATTACATTTTGAACCTTTAAATTCTGCAGCATGGCTTGGATATTGGAAAATTGGTTTGTATTTATATCTAGTTCATTCTAGTTTCTCTTCTGTAGTGTGACAGATCTTTCCAAAATCTATTGACATTTTCAGTTACCTAAAGATAGGCTGGGTCAGCTGTCTTTAATATATGCTGTTTGTTAATTATTTTTATTAATGTTTTGCCTTTTCAGATGCTGGTGTGTTGGAAAAATCTCACACAATATACTGCCTTTTCAAATAGGAAGTGGAAATTTTAATTGGAAGCTACTGCCTTTTCTGCATCATTATTAATAGGCTTAAAATCTTAATTCAGGAAAAGGCAGTAAAATACTGCAGTTATTTTCTTTTTTTATTCTAAATCTTCTCCATGGATTGTTGCATGACTTCATTATCTTCTCATACCAGGTTTTACCCTTCCCGGCACACACTCCATGAATGTTTACCTAGTTGCACTTCTTGGCATTGCTGATTTTCAAATGTAATTGCTTTCCTCAGTGTCGACTGCAGGTGCATTCTTCCCTGGATGCAGAATTATGCTGTTTTGATTTAGCATATGAAGGTCTCACTTTTCCATCATTTTCTTTGCATTTCAATTGGTTATCTTTGGTCTCCCTCAGCTTTGTAATTAAGGCTGACCCAAGTGCCGTCCAGGCCTCTGCTTGTCTTCTTTCATGCAGGTGATGACTGCTGCTGTCAGAGCCACAGGCAGGCAGTCCTTCCTGTCAGAGCTCAGGCAGGTCCTGGACACTCCCTGCCAGTATCCATGAAGTACGTGGATTTGGAAGATACTTCTGAGAGCGCTAGCATCTGTACCAATGAGACAGAGTATCTCATAAAGGCAGGGATTTTGCTTTCCTTCAAAAAACAGAATCACAGAATAATTTTGTTTGAAACAGATACCTAAGATCATCGAGTCCAGTCAATAACGCAGCACTGCCAGGTCTGCCACTAAATCATGTTCCTGAGTGCCACATCTACACATCTTTTAAATATCTCTAGGGATGGTGACTCAACCAATTCTTTGGGCAGCCTGTTTTAAGCTTGACAGCCCTTTCATTGAAGAAATTTTTCCTAAAATAAAAAGACTGTTGTTAACCCATGTTACAAATAGCTGAAAAAGAATTGGTGCATGGGTAATAGAGGATACCACTTCAATCTGGAGCAACTTCAGGCCTTTTTTACCACCTCCCAGGCTGGTGCCAGTAACCACCAAGTACTTGCTTAACTTGTTTATGGAATGTGTCAATAAGATGTAGGAAACTGAACATCTGAGCAAAATAATATGTAAGAGTTAAAGAGTGAATGCCAAGGGGCCCTCTGATGTTGTCTGGCAATCTGGCATTTACTAAAAAGAGGAGCTCTGGGCTCCAGTAACAGTTAAGCACAAAATGCTATGGTACTGCAAAATCTCTTGTGGTACCTGTCAAAAGTAATCATTGTTTGAATGTAACAAATGATCCAATGATATTGTAGGGTATAAATGATCATTTCTCTTTGTTTTCTTGTAGTGCCTGCAGTTAGGAAAGCAGCACTTCAGCACTTTTTCGGAGCTGTCTTCCTGTTCTTCCCAGACAATTACTGTTAGCAAGTGACTGGAATTTAGCATTAGGGTAAGAAAATGGCTTGAGGCATTAGCTATTAGATCAGCCATAGATATGTTTTTATCATAAATACTGATTGAATCTTTTTTTGCAGCTCTTTTTGTTAGTGTAAATAGTGAAAAGCAGCAGGGGTTGTATCCTAACATTTTCTGTTAACTTTCTGGGAGACAAAGGAAAATTGTTTTGTGTGTGTAAACAAATTCTTGCAGTACTGCAGGATGTTTGCTGCTCTGTTTCATTTTCTCTATTAAAAATCTGTATGTTGTGTTTCTGCAGTAGGTTTTCTCTTTTAAACTTGTTTCTGCTACTTGGCATAGATGTATTTGGTACAATCTTAAAATTATGAAGCCTTTATTGTTTGAAGGAATTGCACCGTAATTACTTTATTACAAAATACATGAACTTTCAATTTACAGTTAAAGAAAATATTTGCTATACATTGCCTTGTTTGGAAAGTATGTATTTCAGTGTTGATTTTATTAAGTTAAAACACAAATTATAAAATAGAATCACAGTAAAATTACCCATGATGGTATCATATGTTTGTAAAGGATCATAAAATGTTGTTATAAATCTTTACTACTTTTTCAGTTGACTGCAGTAAATGATGACAAATTCCAGTGCTCTGTAGCAACAGATACATTAAATACCTTTTTATGACCCTTAATTTGGTATTCTTATTGAAAAAGCACCACATCATCTTGTTCTGAAATGTCATGAAAAGGAGGAAAACTGCATTCATTTATAAGAAAAGCAGATTGGGTAGTTCTGTGGTTTTTGTAATTGTTCATGGGTCGATAATATAGCATCATGCATATCAGAGCATAAGAAAATGGTTTGAAATGTGTTGGCATATGCTGATGGAAATGAAAACCATGCACGTTTGTGGTCACTTTCTTGCTTTTGTACAATTCTATATAAAATACCTTTGCTTAGCTGGTGGTTGGTGTTTTGTATCAGACCAGCTGAGATGTGCAGGCTACATTCTAATGTGGGTATAGCTGTGCTCCCTCTTCCAGCTCTGAAACTGCTGCTTGCTTAGGGGTAGTCACATGTAATCTTCTCAAACACTTTTGTTGCAGAAAGGGTGTCCCAGTAGAAACTGAATCTTAGTTACAAAATGGCAAATCCTGAGGAAAGAGCTCTATTTAAAATGCGTGCTGTGAGCGGTGGAACTAACAAAGTTCTATTTCCTATGAATGTCTTACACCTCCTGCACATCAACCATCTTTCTCCATGTTCCTGTGTTGATTGACGTTATCTCCACTAGGCCAGAGATGGGGCATCTTTCTGCCCATCTTTTCCCCCTGAGAGGAATTATTTGGACGTCTTTCCCAGTCACTGATTTCCACAGAGCTTTCAAAATCTTAATTCTCTTGATGTCTCTCCTTGACACCTTTCCAGAATAGGTTGGAGTTACTGACTTTTGAAGTCCAGGGACAGTGCAGATATTAGGCTCCCATCCTCTGGAAAGCAAGCTGCTGAATGACTTTGACCATATGTATTTTCTCAGAAATATTCAACATCTCTGCATTTTTTTGCTGTAAGAATGGATTTTTTTCCCTTTCAAATAATCGGAAGTGTCAATTAAAGCTTACAGCAGAAAAGTCTTTGACATGCGTTCTCCAGGCATTAAATCTCCCAGTCAGCTACAGCCTTGTGCCTGTAAAAAACCCACATATTTTAATGTTGCAATTTTTAGGGTGAGTGTTCAAAGAAGCTCTTTAAGGTCCTTACTTAATACATTAATTTATATTAAAGCTGACATACTTGGCCCATCAAAACACAGCTGTAATTTTCAAATGTTAACCTCTGACAAAGTCAGGTGAGCTATTCAGTGGTGGTCAGGTTAGTTCTATAAGCCAGATACTGAACTATAGCTTACACTCTTCTAATTGACTGTTTTAAACTTTAGTGACTTACATAGCCATCTGTGCTTCCTTCCTAGTTATAATGCAGGGAGATGCCTCTAAAAGGTAGTCTTGTCTTAGTATGGGGAGAGTTTGTCATTACAGATGATGAATAGGGGTGTTTTAAGGGCATCCAATGCATTGATTTTAAAGGCTGCCTAGACAGCTGTCCTAAGAGAGATGCGTTAGGTGTCAGCACCATGGTGGTGACAAGGGAAGTCAGAGTGTCCCTGAACATGAGTGTGAAGTACTCACTTCCTCGGAGGGGGAGGGTTGCAGTGAGGAAGCAGGACCTGCAGTGCTTTTGCTGCCTGCACCCTTCCCAAACGCTGCTGGCAGGGAAGGGCATGTCCAGGCCCAGCTCTTAGACACCTTGTAGAAGGGAGTTACATTGTCTTAAAATGAGAGAAAAAGGCTGAAGCTAGTACTTTAAATTCCTTCTGCCTATGGACCTCCCGAGCAAATGCCTGCAGCATGATACAGCCAGGAGGGTAACACTGAATATACTTACAGGCAGATGACAAAAAGTATCTCAAACCTGGAAATTAGTTGGTATTTTTTCCCTAATAAGGGTGAAGAGCATCAACATAACAACTAAGTAGTCTTATCTGATATGCTGCTGAGAGGGAGCCAACATCAAAATAAAACTGGCAGACTAGGAAAAAGTCATGTATTTGCTCAGCAAACCTTTAGTCTGTGTGACTTCCTTGTGAGAGACTAAAGAACAAGGGATGGTGTGTTTCCAGTTACCATTTGAAAGCTGGGGAAAATTTCACCATGTCTTAAAAGACAGATGAGCAAGTATTGCTTAGCTTAGGGAGTATCCTGCTTTTAGCTTATGTTTTGCCCCAGGGCTTTCACTTATAAGTTCTGCAGTGTATATGTGTGATCTTTAGACAGATTTTTTCCCAGATGATTTTCTTGAGAGAGGGCTGCAGTAGCTGTTTGGTCTGGCAGGCATTTTGTTTCATTCTCCCTGCTTTTTTTTTTTTTTTTTTGGCCTGATAATGACAGCTACAGCTCTTTTATTATTAAATTGCATATTATTTAATTTTACTTTTTGCCATCCTTGAAGTGTTTTGTTTTGATAGATTGTACCCATAGTGTCTCTGTAGTAGTAACAGGGCATATCATAAAATTAACCACAAATTGCAGGTGTTTCTCCCTCTGCTTCCTTTCTTTGAAGGAAATCTTTTGATAATATGTGGCATTCTTGTATGTGAAGATCTTATTGAGAGTAAAGAAAGATAACTGGAACTTTTCCAGTTGCATTTGACTCTCAAATTTAAGTTCATTATTCAGTCAAAATCTAGCTTTTGTGGTGTCCTGGTTTGAAGGAC
>VZTR01004693.1:10570-48206 GCA_013400775.1 Chaetops frenatus | reverse complement strand
GCTGCTCCATCTGCTGATCCCAGCTCGGATCCATCCCAAGGATTGCTCTGCTCCTGCTCTTGTTAAATGTCAGGATATCCCCGTTTCCTGGAGTTTTCCAGGTCTGGAAGCTTGGAGGTTTCTCAGATGCCTCCAAACACTTCCAGGCCTTGCCTGGACCTTGCATCCCAAATCCATGGCTGGTCCCGGACCATCCAGGAGATCCCACTGGCCTCCCCTGCCCATGGAGATTTTTCCCGTGCCGGTTTTTCCCCTCAAAAGTGCTCTTTCCTGCCGGGAATTCCTTGGCTTGGGAATGCTTTGGTTGCTCTCACCTCGTGCTGTGGGATCTGCTGAGGAAAACTCTCAGGATAAGAGCGGGAATTTAGGGAATCCGGATGTGGGAATTCGGCTGAAGGATCTTCCCAAGTCTCCAGCAGCGCTCGCTGAGGGAAAAGCTCTGGAGGGAGCTGGGATGGGAGCTGGAAGCTCATCCCAGATATCTGGGAATGGGCACATATTCCTACCTGGAACAGGTGCAGGGAGGGATGAAGCAGCATCACCTCCCAGTGATGGGATTTTTGGGGATTTTTCCCAGTTTTCCAAGACAAACCCTCGCCTTCGGCCACGCCACGTCCAGCTCTGCTCACAGACCCTGCGGAGAGGCGGAACGAGGGAAGGAGCTCCCAAATCCCTGATTTTGGGAGGCAGCTCCGGCTGCGCGAATTCCCGGCTGGCGGATCCCGGCGGGAGGGATGCAGCTGACGGATGGGGCTGGAATTGTTCCCGACCCAGCTGCTCTCTGTGCCCTTTTGTTTGCTCGCGGCGGCGCTGCCGGGCTCGTTCCGAACGCGTGGCTGGCGCTCCCGTTCCATTCTCTCCTTCCCACTTTTCCCCTCTCTTTCCTCCCAAAAATAACCCGTCAATCACGGCCTCGTTTTCAGCGCCTTGGGTGCCGGATCCGCCGGGAGCGGATTCCAAAGGCAGGGATAATGACCCGCGGCTGTTGTTCCCTCTTTGGAATTGTGGGTTTTATCAAATTAGGGACTGGGGGCTCTCCAAGGCCTTTGGATCAGGGAAGGCGTCTCGTTCCCGCTCCCGGTTTGGATTCGGCTCCGGGGAGGTTGGGGAAACGCCAGGAAACCCCACGATTCGCGGCGGAGGGGGATGGGAATGGGGCTGTGGAGGTGGGAATGTGGCTCCGCCGGACCCCTTCTGGACATTCTGGCTTCTCCACCTGGAAAATCCCGCCTGGAGAAGGGGAGGGAGGGAATTTGTTTGTGTCCTGCCCAAATCCCTGGGATAACTTCCCATTCCTATAATTCCTTGGTCAATATTCTCTGGGGAGAGGGGGTGGAGAGCCCCTCTCCGTTTCCCTGTTCCCCAGGATAAATCTTGGAGCCACTTCCCATCCGGCCAGGACGGGGAAAGCAGGAGCTGGGAACTTTCCTTTGGGATGCATCTCCCGCTTTTCCACCTCTTTGTTCCTTTTCCAAGGATTTGCAGCCACGGGGAAGGGCTGGAGCCAGGGAGAGGCTCCGTGGGGGGATTTTGGGATCAGAGGGATGGGCGGGGTGAAGGGTGACGGGAGGTGGCACTTGGATCTGCTGCCTGGTGGTCTCCCATCCACAGAAATGCGTTTTTTGGGGGGTGGATTAATTCCATGGATAAACCTGGATTTATGGGCAAGAACGTTGCGTTGGAGGCCACTCACGCCAGGCTGGTCCCAAGATGGGATTTGCTCCCGGAGCTGGGACCTGGAAAAGAGGGAAGTGACAGAAGGGACACGTTTGGCTGGTGGTTGTCACCATGGGGTGTCCTGGGATGGATTTGGGAATCTCTGGCTCTTCCTGGGGGGGAACTGGGAAAGCAGGAGAGGGGCACAAAGGCTCCAGCTCAGCAAATTCCACCAAAATCCTCGGGATCATCTGGATTTTGGGATGAGGGGGATGTGGGTGAGCTCCCTGTGAGCCTTCTGTGGTGATATTCCCCTTCCTCATCCCGAATTCTCCGCGGCTGCATCTTTCCTTTGGAAAAACCCCGTGGATTGGATGGGAATTGCCTGGGAAAGGATTTTGATGGGGCTGAAATTCCCAGCCCAGCTTTGGCCCTCCGGAGAGAGGATTCCAAATCTTCGGCTCCGAGTCTTTGGAAGATTCCCAGCCTGGATTCCCGGACCAGGATTTGGGATCCTCCCGCTGCTCCACAGAGAATATTCCTGCTTTTTTTAGGACCAGCCACCCCCGTTCCCTGCGGATGGAGCAGCAAAAATTGTGGGAACACGGGATCCACGTGGGAACGGGCTCAGTCATCCCACCCTCCCCAGTTCTGGGAGCATCCCAAGAACCGGGGGTGGAATTTGGCCGCTTTCCTGGCTTTCCTCCTGAAAATAAACCCCGGAATGTTGGATTGCAGGAGGACCCTGTGACTCGGAGAGGGGTGGGAGGATTTTAGGGGGGCTGGGAAAGGCCAAGGGGCCCAAAATATTCCCAGGGAGTGGTTGGGAGAGCAGGATTTTCCATATGGGATGGGTGGATGGATAACACTGGATCTGCTGAGGGGAGGGATTTTCCATTCGGGATAAGAGGTTGGATCTGCTTGGGAGTGGGTTTTCCATGTGGGACAACAGTTTGGATCTGTTGGGGAGAGGGATTTTCCGTGATGGATGGATGGGTGGCTAACACTGGATCTGCTGGAGAGTGGGATTTTCCATTTGGGATAAGAGGTTGGATTCGCTTGGGAGTGGGTTTTCCATTTGGGATAACAGTTTGGATCTGCTGAGGAGTGGGATTTTTCCATGCAGGATACAAGGCTGGATCTGCTGGGGAGTGGGACCTTCCATGGGAGAGGGAAACACGGGATCTGTTGGGGAGTGGGATTTTCCATTTGGGATAAGAGGTTGGATTCGCTTGGGAGTGGGTTTTCCATTTGGGACAACGGGTTGGTTCTGCTGAGAAGTGGGTTTTTCCGTATGTGATGGATAGATAACACTGGATCTGCCGGGGAGTGGGATTTTCCATGGAGGAGGGAAACACTGGATCTGCTGGGGATGGGATTTTTCCATGCAGGATACAAGGCTGGATCTACTGGGGACTGGGATTTTCCACGGGGAAGGGACGGATGGATAGCGCTGGATCTGCTGGGGAGTTGGATTTTCCATGGGGGATGGATAACACTGGATTCAGTGAGGAGTGGTATTTTTCCATGTGGGATACGAGGCTGGATCTGCTGCTGGAAAAGCACCAGGCAATGGGCACATTCTGTTCCAGAGAGGATCCAAAGGATGCAATTCCCACCAGGAATGAGTGTCCCAGGGAGCCCATCCTGCCTGGAAAAGCCTCCAGCGCTCCGGCTCCACTTGGAGTCCTTCCCTTTGGAATTGGATAATGAGATGTTTTCCATAAACGCCGGCTCCTGGTGGCTCTTTTGAAGTTCTGTTTGCGTCTCCCTGCGTTATTCCGGCTTTTTTTTCCCCTAGGGAAGCGCTTTGTGAGGAGTGGAGATGGTTGGGGGATTCCTCCCGAATTTCCCCTGTAATTAGAGCAGGAGGCGAGCGGAGGCCCGGGAAGCACTTCCCAAATTAAACCCGAATTTCTCAGAATTTGCGGGGTTGTTTTTATTTAGAGCAGGAGGATCTGGGAGATTCCATGGAGGGAGAGAGAGGGTTTGGACAATGGGATGGTTGGGATGTTCTTGCCTCTCTCAGTTTTCATGGATCACGCTCTGGATCTGCTTCGTGCTTCCCCTTGGGAGAAAAACAAAAACAGGAGAAAAAAATTCCGGAGTTTTTGGGCTGAAAGGATTTGATCGGAACGATTTTGTCTTGGGGGAAGGGAAGGAATGGGAATGGGGATGGGGATGGGAATGGGAATGAGAATGGGCTGGGAATGGGAAAGGAGAACACTTCCAGCCTGGGAAAATGGGAATAGGAATGGAGAGCGCTTCCATCCTGGAAAATGGGAATGGGAATGGGAATGGAGAGCACTTCCAGCCTGGAGAATGGGAATGGCAATGGCAATGGAAATGGAGGGCACTTCCAGCATGGAAAATGGGAATGGGAAGGGAGGGCTTTTCCAGTTGTTTAACATCCCGGGCGCTCCTCTTCGCTTCGGTGAGCGGGAAGACCTCCCACATTCCCGGCCTCTCTTCCCGCCCTCCCGGGAGCACTGAATTAAAGGAATATTGGATGATCCCACGCTTGGTTATGTTTTATTAACGTGGAGCCTCAGCCTCCCGGCACATCCAGCGGATCTCAGGCTCTGCTGGGCGTTTTTCCCTCTTTTCCAAGGTCTGGCTGCCGCTGTTATTCCCAATCCCTCTCTTTGGGTTGACTGGGTGGTCTGGCTAGGACCTCCTGGAAGAGGAGGGAAATTTGGGATGAAAAACGGGAATGTTTGGTTTGTCTGAGGGTGCTCCGTGTTCTGGCGGGCTTGGGAATGGGAGTTTTGCAGCAGGAATAGGGATGGGTGAGGGAATAGGGATGCATTTGGGAAAGCGGAGTCACGGACACCACGTGGAGCCATGGAAAAATCTCCTCCCGATTTTCCAGCTTTGCTCCGTCTCAGACCGATCAAGCCAGGGGCGGGAGAAATTGCCGGGATGCCGGATTGGAGGGGAAAGATTCCAAAAAACCGCCGACATCCCAGGAGCAGAACTGAAGCGGGAACCAGGGCCGGGAAATTGCTCTGCCAGCCTTTGGGATCAGCGGGAAAATCCCGCTGGATAACGGGGCAACTCTGGAAGTGCTGGGAGAGGGAAAGGTGTTCATTAGCAGTGATTTCCCAGCGAAGCAGAGATGGATCGGGATTGAGGGAACAGCTCCATGGAGATGGATCGGGATTGAGGGAGGAGCCCCGCGCATCTTCTCCGTGAGAGCCGGGAAGTGTCGGGAATCAGCGCCTGGAATCGGGGCTGGAAGAGGGAGATATCCGTTAATCCCATTAGGGATGCGGAATTACCGGGAGAGCAGAGGGATTATCAGCCACGGAGTGTGAATCCGGAGGAGAGGGAATGGCAATCACAGTCCTGCTTTGTCCAGGGAACGGGGATGGAGAGGACGGGAAAAGCGGAGTTGGATGAGGCTGGAGCAGGGAGATCCTGAGGGATGGGATCGCGGCCACCCCGAGCGATGAGGGAGAGTTTGGGATGCAGTGCCCAGGAGAGGCATCTCCAGGCCAGGCCAGGCCAGGGCCAAATCCCAGAGCTGGGAATCCCAGTGGGAATTGTGGCTGTTTCCATGGAGGGTCTGGAGGGGTCTGTCCCAACAACCCAACCCTTCCTCCCTCCCTCCCTTCCTTCCTTCCTGAATTCCTGAATTCCTCCCTTCCCTCCTTCCATAGAAACCTCTGGAACATTTTCTCAGGAACACCGAGGGTTTTCCAGGGGAGCAGGGAGGCTCTGGGGCCTATCCGGCTGCCAAGCCATTTTTTTTGGGAAAAAAGCCCCACATCACAGCCAGAATTCCAAAAACAAAGTGGATTTTGGAGCTCCTGGGATTCCTGCCTGGACTGGGGTTGTTTTCCCTCTTCCTCTGCCTGGGGTTGTGCCTTTGGAGAAGGAGCTCAGAAGGAAAAAAAATCCCAAAATATCAAGAACGATGATCCCTTCCCAGTTCCTCCGTGCGGGAATCGATGGAAGGAGAGGAGATTGCCTGGAGCTGACAGCTGGGAGGGAGGGGGGATCGATGGCTCCTCATTTGTCACCGATCAAAAATCTGGGATAATTGGATTTCCTGCAAGTGGAGAAATAAATCAGGGAATTCATCATCCAGGTCAGGGTCATTCCTTCTCCAGGGCCACTTGGTCTTGGGAAAACCGGCTTGGAATTGGTGGGAAATCCAGTGGGGGCTTCCAAACCTAAATCCTCTGATTTTCCTCAAGGGAATTAATGATTTCCCCTCTTTCCCCATCCTAAGCCTGTGGATCTCCTGCTAAAGCTGGAAAAAGAGGAGGCTTAGGGAGGATTGGGGAGTTCCAGGTGGGAAAATTCCTTCCTGGGTTTATTTCTGGGAGCAGGAGCACCTCTGATAACCCCTGCTGTTATTCCAGGATGGGATTTTTTGGGATCTCAAATAACCCCTTGCTGTTATTTCAGGATTTTTTGGGATCTCCAAAAACCACTTGCTGTTATTCCAGGATTTTTTGGGGTCTCAAATATCCCATTGCTGTCATTCCAGGATTTTTTTGGGTCTCCAATGTCCCATTGCTGTTATTCCAGGATTTTTTGGGGTCTCCAATATCCCCTTGCTGTTATTCCAAGGATTTTTTGGGATCTCCAAAAACCCCTTGCTGTAATTCCAGAATGGGTTTCTTTTTGAGATCTCAAATGTCCCCTTGCTGTTATTCCCAGATATTTTTGGATCTCCAAAAATCCTTGCTGTCACTCCGGGATGGGATTTTCCTGGATCTCAGATAAGCTGGAAAAGGCCTCACTTCCCCCTTCCTAAGTGGGGAAACTGAGGCACGGAAAGACCTGGAATCATGGAATACTTTGGTTTGGGGTGGAATTAAAGCTGCTCCCATTCCACCCCCACCGTGGAGAGGGACATTTTCCATTGGTCATTTTTCCAACCCGGCCTTGGACACTTCCAGGGATAGGGAGCGGCTCCCGGCTGCTTCCCACTCCGTTAATTATTCCTGCTGGGATTAACTCCAGCCGTGATTAACACCCCGAGCTGTGGCTTCCGGGAGCTGGTGCCATAATCCTCATCCAGACAGAGTTGGAACAGCGGGAAAACCTTTGGCTGCTGCCGGCAAATCCCTCCCAAACTACGGATTGAGCTCTACCAAGGGCTTGGAATTTTTCCCCCCAATTTTCCAATCCCTCAGCTCCAGTTTGGGGCTCTAACAGGCAAATCCGGGTACAATAATTCCCTTTTTTTACTCTGGAATTGCGTTCCAGGGATGGATTTCACTTGTTGATGCTGGCTGGGGATAAAATCCTTTATCCCAGGTGAGGTTTTCCATACTCCCACTGCCGAGGGGCAGCATCCGGAGGGTGCAGATTCCTGGGAAAAACTCCAGGAGGATCCAGCTGGTGGTGAATCTCTTCCCTGTCAGGATGCAGAGCTGAGCCGCTGGAAAAGGAAGGCCGGGAATTTGCTGGTGTGGGGGAAAATCCCGTTTCCAATCCTTTTCAGTGTGGGATTAGGGTTCGGCCTCTCCTTCTCCTGCACGCGCTTAATTCGGGATTAATTCCACATCTGCACACGGAGCTCAGATCCCGCTGCTCTTCCCAGGGAGCTGCTCGATTAAAAATCAGGGAAAAGCGGAGCCAGGGGTGGAATTTTTAGCCCTGGGACACCTGGACATTCCGGCCCGGAGCATTAATCCAGGTTAATCCAGGCGTTGAGGGAACACTGGGCTCTGCAGGAAGGATTTTAGGGAATGTTGAGCCATTCCGGAGGAATTGCTTTGAATCTGGTGGTTGGTGGTCGCTCGTGCTTGGCAGAATTGGGATTGCGGGAAAAATCCTCGTCTGGTGAAATTGGGATGTTCTGGAGAAAGAGCAGAATCCGTGGAAATGGATTGGAGAGTGATCCATGGAGCAGCTGTGGGGAGCTGGAAAAAATGGGGGGGAAACGGGGGAAAAGCAGGAAAAATTGGGGTTTTGGACATTTCTTGAGGTTCATTGGGATTCTCTGGAGAAATGAGGAAGGAATTCCCTCCTGGGATTTGCCAGCAGGAGGGAATTCCTGCCCTGCAGCCCAGACTGGGGGGCAGAAGCACTTCCAGGTGGAAAACTCTGAGGAAAATCCATCTGATATTGAGGAAACACTGGAGAAAGAGGAAAATCCTGCAGGAATGGGGTTTGTTTATTGGGAAAAGGGAAAATTTGGGATGAGAGGTAACACCTCCCACCTGTTGGGCCTCCTTTGGCCCAAATCCATTGTCTTCACCCCATGGAATGGGAATAAAATCGGGGGGCTGCTGATTTGGGGGAGCGCTGCCTTAATTAGCTGGGGGAGGGGGGGGTTGATTGGCAGCCGGTGCTGTGGATAATCAGCCCTGATTTGCATATTTGCATAGATGCAAATGAGGGGCATGATCTCCATTTATCAAACGAGGTGTCTCAGACCCATCCTGACCCTGAGGAATTTTTGGCTCTGTTTTGGCTCCGGCAGCTGCTCCAGCATCTGGGAAGAGGCCACGAGGTGCCGGTAGAGCCATTGCTCCAAATTAGGGACAGTGCCAGGTTTTTGAGGGAATTTGGTTCTGCTGGATGCAGCTTCCCACCTTTCCCGGGATGAGGCATCGTTTCGGATTCTAAAAGTGCCCAGAATGATCCAAAAAAAAAGAAAAATCTGGAAAAATCCTTAAATAACATGGAAAAGGGGTTAAAGGAACAAGAGAAATGATGATGGAATGATGACAAACATCTGGTTCTTCCCAACATCCTGATCCAATGACCCACCCTAAGCTCTTCCAAAAATCCCAATGATCCACTCTAAGATCTTCCCAAAATCCAAACCCCATAAGCCCTCACAAGCTTTTCCCAAAATCCCAATGACCCATCCAACTCTTCCAAAAATCACAACGACCCATCCTGAACTCTTCCCAAAATCCCAACCCAATGACCCACAAGGCGCTCTTCCCAAAATCACAGCCCAATGTCCCATCCCCAGCTCTTCCCAAAATCACAGCCCAACGTCCCATCCCAAGCTCTTCCAAAAATCCCAGTGACCCATCCTAAGCTCTTTCCAAACTCCAAACCTGACCCACCAGGAGCTCTTCCCAAAATCCCCACCCAACAACTCATCCTGAGCTCTTCCCAAAATCCCAGTGACCTGTACCAAGCTCTTCCCAAAATCCAAACCCAATGACCCATCCCGAGCTCTTCCCAAAATCCCAAAGACCCATCCCAAGCCATGGCTTTGAGCAGCTGTGGGAGCTCCAGTGAGATGTCCAATGTTGTATTTTATGGGAATATCAGGAATATCAGTGGGATGAAGATGTGGAGATAAAATATTCCCCCCTCCAGCACTGCCGGGAGGCCGAGGGATTTTATGGAAATGTTGGAAGGGGAAAGGGGGGGAATATTATAAATAAAATTTCCCAGTGCTCTCATAAATGCTCCTAAACATCCTTCCCACCCGGAGATAAATATTCCATGTGTAATTTACGGCCCTGCATTCCCAGGCTGTGCGGGGATGGGGGATGAAATCCAATAAATCACCAGGAATATCAATGCAGTCACCACATTCCCGCTGATAAGCGGCATGGGTTGGGAAAATCCATCTTTTTTGCGCCGGTTGTGCCTTGACAGAGTTGATTTAAGGAGTTTTGGGATTCGGGGGGGTTTTCCAAGTCTTCAAAAGGTCTTTGATCCTTCTTCCTGTGTTTTCATGGAGAGGGATTATCTTCTGGAGGGGGGCAAAGGTGGGGGTTCAACTTTGGGGGTGCTGGGATTTTGGAAGAAAATTCCCATCCACCCCAGGGAGATACTTCCCAAATCCCACTGATCCCTGTTTTCCAGTAGTTGTCGCTTCCCTCCAACCCTGATTTTCCTGCATTCATCCTGAAATCCTCACTTTTCCAGCATCCCTGGTTTTGTAGCCACTGGATTTGGCTCTCAGGATGGGTGGGATGTGGCGCTTGGATCCACCATGGAATTACATCTCTGAGTATCCAGGAAATCCCTGGATTTTTAGGATGAGGGACCCCTTGAACATCCAAACGATGATTCCAAGGCCATTCCAGGGGTTTGTAGCAAGGCCTGGGCTCCCTCCAGCCAATGCCGTCACGGTTTTCCCTCCCAACATCCATCTTTTTCCTGGAACGCCCCATTCCCTGTGGATTTGTGCCGGAGATGTCGAACAAGCGCGAAATCGACGCCACGAGTCGAAGCCGAGCCAGGAATGGGCTCCCTCATCCCGTGCTCCAACGAGCCGGAACAGCTCCGAGGAGCTTGGAAAAAGCCGGATGAAGACGTTTGAGGATTTATTCCAGTCTGTGGCCAAGCCGCGGAGCTGATTCCGACAGCTCAGTCCCACCCGGATTCGTTTGTCGGGAGCCTCGCAGCAAAGGTGGAAAACGTTGGGATTTCCCTGGGATTAATTGGGCATGGAGAGAGCTGGACTTGAGTCATTGTGGGAAGGAAACCTGACAGGGAAAGGTGGAAATGTGGGATGGAGGAGATGGAAAGAGGCTGGAGATGAGAGTTGGGGCGATGGGGGGACACAGCAGCACTGGGAGGCTCCCAAATCCCAAATTCCCTGTGGCCTTTCCTTCCCCAAAATGCCCAAACTCTCCCTTTCCATCCGAAATCCTTTATTGTGCCGAGGTTGTGATGACAGGGATGAAAATCCCATGGAGCTGGAAAGTTTGGAACATTTATAGCCCAGCAGGATGCATTTGGATCTCATTCCTCATTTCTCTGCCGCCCCCGGAGCCGCTGCAATCTTGGACCTGATAAGAGCCAATCCCACCCCTCTGGAAGATAAAAGTGACTCAGGAGCTCGTAGTGAGGAGAAAACTGGCCCAAAATGGATTTTTCCTGAAGATCCATCAGCAGCAATCCTTGGGAAGCCCTCCGGTGGTGTTGGAGATACTTCCCATGGGCACAAGGATATTGGGAATCACAGCACGGAGCAAAGCCAGAATTCATTCTTTTTTCTTTGGACTGGGATATTTTGGGATATTTTTTCTTTGGGATATTTTGCCTAGGAGAGATCTGGGATTTAGGGGATAGGTGAAGTTAAGAGTCCTGTCTTGATGGGATTTGGGCGTTGAAATCTTTGGAAGCTGGGTTTGGGGCTGTTTTTTTTCCGTATTTTATAAAAACAGGGAATCATGGAATGGGTTGGATTGGAGGGACCTTGGATCCCATCCCGTTCCCTGCCATGGATGGGGACACCTCTCACTATCCCAGGGTGCTCCAAGCCCAATCAGGCCTTGGACAATTCCAGGGATGGAGCAGCCTCGGCTTCTCGGGGCAGAATTGATCCACAAAATTCCATCGTCCCGTAATTCCGACATGTTTTGCCCATGAAATGTGACCAGAAGCTGCCCCCAGGGCCCAGCTGTCCCTGGCATGAAGTGGTTCCCTCATTTCATCTTTATTTAAAAGGGGCCGGGAAGCCAAAGGGGCTGCACTTAATCCGTGGATCGATCCAAGGATTGATCCAAACCATCGATTCCCATCACGAGGAGCAAACAAGGCTTGGGATACATCCATGGGATCCGGCAGGTTCCGCATCCCATTAATTGGAGAAAAACAGCCCAAAGCATGGGCTGGAGGTCCCCCTGCTCTTTCCATACACTTTTCCCCAATCCTTTAAAATTTAGGAGCTGGTTTGGTCCAGCAGCCCGCCCCGCTAAGGAATAATTCCAGATCCAGCTGTGGAACAGTTCCCTCCCACTTATGGAAATGAGGGAGGGAAGTGGCGCCTAATGAGATGTTTGTGAGGGAAGAGGAATTTTAATTACCGGCTCTTAATTGTCTGCTCGGCCCGTTAATATCCCATTTTCCCGGGATTAATGCCATTCGCTCCCTGCCAGCCTTGCTCCTCCTCGCCCGGGGGTGACGCCAACCTTCCCAAGTTTATTTTAGGGAACACGCCCATTTTCCAAAAACCAGGATGATTTTTAGGAAGGCAGTGGAGAGGTTGGGGAGGTTTAACCCTGCTAGCACTCAGCTGGTGGATTTTTGGGAAAAATAAAAATTTGGAAAAATTCAGCAAAGCTGAATATCCAAGGAAAACTCAATGCAAGGCGCCCCCAGTCCATTTTTCCCACTTCCCAAAGGCCCGTTTTCCTTGGAAGCGCAGTGCCGACTCTGGCTGTCACATCCCATTCCCTGGCCGATGTTAAAGCCACACCAAATGCTTATTCCCGTTTAAATTTAAAAAAAAATAAAACCCCAGCTCAGCTTTCCAGGAGGAAAAGCTCCAGATTCAGCAAAATTCCACCGCTCCAGATGGGGCCAGCCGGGAATTCTTCACCCTTGGAGCCCTCCCGGGTTAACGAGGAGAGGCAACGCCATATTCCAGCTGTAAATTGTCCTGGAATGTCATAAATAAGGCATGGCCGGAGCCTGGAAGGAATTTGCTGCATTCCCAGGAACAACCGGAGCTGCTGAATTTTTCATGGACAAGATGTTGCAAAGTGCCGCCGGTCAGGGTGCGTTTGGTTCATGCAGTTCCAGGGGTGAGATCCCTGGATCCGCCATGGCCGAGGACATTCCGCACCATTCCGGTCGGGAATTAGCAGCAGGAGCACTCCCGGCTTTTTCCAGAGGAATTTGCACCCCTTTAGGTCCCACCTCAAGGGTCAAAACGCCTCCTGCTCTCCTTAAATCCTGGGAATTGCAGGGTATCCAGCTGTTAAGGGAGTGCTGGTGTCTGTTTTCCCATTCCCTCCTGGTTTTCCCATCCCATCCCGGCCACGGCTTGGAAAAGGCAGGTGGAGGAATGGGATGGAATTATGGATAAACCCCGTTAATCACTGGCTAATTAAAATGATGAGGTGTTCGTGTTGTTGTCGGCTCCTCGAGGATGCAGGGGACATTCCAGAGGGGGATGGAGCCACTGGATCCCAGGAATCCCCTCCTCCAGCTCCATCCCGAGCTCCCACTGCGCTCAGATCTGTTGCTGCTTCCAAGGACCATTCCTAAAAGGATGGGGCCGGGTTGGACTTTGGGGACACGGAATGGGGGAAGATCCACCCTCAGCTGGGACTTCCCCTTTCCCAGGATTTGCCCAAGGTTGGGCAGGACTTGGAGCAACCTGGGATAGTGGGAGCTGTCCCTGCCCATGGAATGGGATGGGCTTTAAGGTCCCTTCCAGTCCAATTCCAGAATTCCATCAGTCTGAAGTCAGATTTTTGGGAAGGGCTGGGAGATGAGAAATCAGGGAACGGGAGTCCTGGGTGATGTCCACAAATAAATCTTGGATTTTGATGTGGGTTGGAAGGATTCGGGAGCCCAGGGAAGATGTGGAAGGGGCTCCCTGCAGTGCTGGGATTCCTTGGAAGGCTCCATCACTCCAAGGACTTTCCTTAGGACATTCCCACCCATCCCTCCCTCCCTCCTTCCCCAGGAACCTCTGAGGAATTCCAGCCACTTGTGCCTCATCGCTGGCCGTCCCCGTGGAGTTCCCGGCTACGTTTGTGGGCAGAAATCCCCATGAAATTCTGGGAAGGGCTGGAAACGGGATTTTTATCCCGCATCCCGCACTGCCAGGGCTGGAGCAATTCCTGCCTCATCCCTGAGAGCTCTTTTGTAATTGGAAGCACCGCGCTCATTCCGATGTTCTCCTTTATGAACGCGTCACTCCCAATTTCAAAGGACATTTCCTTTATCCCGCCCTGCCCCCTCTCTATTTTCCCCCTTTTTTTTTTTTCAATCCCCCTTAAACTGGACTGCGCCAGAATTCCCAGCGTTTGCCAGCAAAAATATCCTCTCCTCCCCAGGGATGCCATCTAATCAGAGGGATGAATTTCCAGAGGGATGAATCCGATCCGGGGGAGGCCCGGCCCGGCTTTCTCTGAAAAATCTCGGATTGAAAAGAGCAAAGGGGAAGCGGAGCGAGGCTGAGAAGGGGATGCTGATAAAGGGATGCCAATAATGCCGGGGATGACGGAAATTTGGGATGGGCTCCTCCTTCGGAGCCCTTTTGGAAGAGTTCTCCCCATCCAGCCGTTCCCGTCAGTGCCGCTTTGTTCTCCTCAGTGAATACCAAAAAAAAAAAAAAAAAAAAAACCAATCCAGGGGAGCCGAGGGAGGCTTTGGAGCAGCTCTGACACCTCGCAGTTGTTCCCTGTCGGGCAAGCGAAGGGAAGGGGAGGATGAGGGATGGGATTCGCACGTCAGCCGCAGCCAAGCAGCAGGGTCTGGACGGCTCCATCTGGATTCCTGCTTTATTTTCCAGTGCCTGGCTTTGTTTTCCCAGTTTTCCCCCTCCCCTCCACGCATCCTTGGCCGGCTCCTGTGGGGACTCGGCATCTGTTTCCCTTTTCCCTCTTCCCTTCGTCTTTTCCACAACTTCTGGGCTGGTTTTGTGCGGATTTGAGCAGGGGAGCTCTCAGAGATTTTGGATTTTTCCCCTTCCAGGCATCAGCTTTCCGTGGAATCCTTGTCCCGCAGCACCGGAGCCATCAGTCCTGGAGCTCCAGGGATTTGTCTTTTCCATGTGGGAAAATCTCGGGAGCATCCTGTGGTTGCACTCTGGTGTTTTTAGGGACAAAATGTCATGATTTAAAGCCCAGCCACGCCAGAATGCCCAGGAACAGGGGTGGAAGCAGCTCCCATTGCCAGCTCCAAGTGGTTTTTGAGCACGTGGAAGGAGCAGCGGGGGGAAAAATTTCCCTTTTTGGCCATGCAGAAGATGCAGGTTAGGGATGGATTTGGAGGGGGATTTCCTTGGGAAAATGGTTGGATGGATGGATTTGCTGCATGGGAGTGGCTGGACCCACCCCAAACCTGGTTCTTTTTGACTTCAAAAATCCACAGAAATTCGGGGAATGGTCCAAACACCTCCAAAAGCCTTGGTTGCACTGGGATGGGGATGGATCCCTTTCTCATGGCAGTGCAAAGGTCTGGAAGGGAATAACGTGGATAGAGGGATGCAAAACATTTGGAAATGCTGCTCTGGGATCTCCCTGATCCCGTGGACAGGAGGGAAAATCCCTTTCCCACTGCACCTGGACTGGGATAGGGATTGTTCCACTTCCCATGGGAGTACGTGGGTCTGGAAGGGAATAATGTGGGAATAGGGACAGAAAACCTCCGGAAATGCTGAGCTGGGAACTCCTGGATCTCCATAACTCCCGGGCAGGAGGGAAAATCCAATCTTTGCTCTGGACTGGGATGGGGATGGTTTCTCTTCCCATGGGAGTGCACAGGGTCTGGAAGGGAATAACACGGGAAGAGGGATGGAAAACCTCTGGAAATGCTGAGCTGGAAAATCCTGGATCTTGTGGACAGGAGGGAAAAATACTATTTTTGCTCTGGCTGGACTGGGGATGGGAATGGTTCCTCTTCCTATGGGAGTGTACAGGGTCTAGAAGGGAATAATGTGGGAATAGGGACAGAAAACCTCCGGAAATGCTGAGCTGGGAACTCCTGGATCTCCATAACTCCCGGGCAGGAGGGAAAATCCAATCTTTGCTCTGGACTGGGATGGGGATGGTTTCTCTTCCCATGGGAGTGCACAGGGTCTGGAAGGGAATAACACGGGAAGAGGGATGGAAAACCTCTGGAAATGCTGAGCTGTGAATTCCTGGATCTCCATAACTTCTGGGCACGAGGGAAAATCCAATCTCCATTCCATCTGGACTGGGATGGGGATGGTTCCTCTTCCCATGGAAGTGCACAGGTCTGGAAGGGAATAGCATGGGAAAACGGATGGAAAACATCTGGAAATGCCGCTCTGGGAACTCCTGGATCTCCATAACTCCCGGGCAGGAGGGAAAATCCAATCTTTGCTCTGGCTTTGCCGGTTCCTCCCCGGTTCCCGTTAATCCGCCGTTGATCCGGGGGCAGGCGGGAGCTGCGATCCCACCCGGAGGCTCCATGGAAAGGCAGAGCCTTTCCGCACGCACGGAGCCTCCATCCCGGTTTCCTCGGGGCGGATCCTGCCGCGCTGCCAAGGATTTGCTCATCCCCCCGCCAGTTTTCCGTGCCTGTTGCTCGTCCCGGCATTCGGAAATGTCAAAAGCCGAGCGAGGGGAATCGGGGCAGCCGGAGAGACCTCGGCTGCCCTTCCTCCCTCTCTCCTCCTCCTCCTCCCATCCCTGCCTTTTCCATCTGCAAAGCTCCGAATCCAAAGGGGCCTTGTGCAGCCTTGGCATTCACAGGGATTTAATCCCTGATTTAGGAACAAAAATAAACCCTGGACAGGCAGGGAGAGGCTGGAAAGGCACCGGCCCCACATGGACAGGGAATGTCGGTCAGGATTTGGGGTTGCTCCCAGCGAGGAAAACTGGGATTCTGGGAAGAAACATCGCAATTCCTTCATTCCCAGCATCGTTCCGGGGCTGAAAAGATATTTAACCCCCAGACCTACTCCCAAACAATGCCACAAACTCCACTTTTTTCCCCATATTTCCTTGTGCGGAGCTGTTCCCGCAGCCCCCCGAAAGCAGCACAAAACGGGATTTTCCGGCTTTTTCCCAGTGTTCAATATTCCGGGCCACGCTGCCCTGCTGCTGCAGCCGGCACGTGTTCCCGGAGCGTGTTCTCCTGCAGGTCGTGCCTGGGATTTATGGCACAAACACCTCCAAGTTGTTTTACAAGGAATGCTGAGCCTCGGATCGCTGCCTGGGAGGCACAAAAAAAAAAAAAATCCCGGGAATTCGCCTTCCCCCCCATCCCAGGGCATCTTCCACAAAGGAATCTCTGATTTCCAGCCCTGTTTGCAAACCTGCTGCTGTTTCCTGGATGTTTTCTCGGCTGTTTTCCCGGCCTGGTCCGAGGAGTGATTTAAAAAAATGGGAATTTGGGGTGGGTGAGGGTTCTTTTTTGGGATGTCTCGGTGTCAGACAGGGAAGGATGCTGGGGAAATGCTGGGGTTTGCCAGGCTGCCAACCCATCAACTCCCAACAGCCACAGGAAAGGCAGGAAGAAACCAGGAATGCAATTCCCTACCCTACTCCCCTTGTCTGCTCCCCACTCCCGATTTCCCAGCAAATCAAGGAGGGAAAAGGGAGAAAAGGGATGGGTGGAGCTGCCTGGGCTCCGATTTTCCCTCTGGAACCAGGATGGAACTGGAATCTGGCTGTGGGGAGACGGGGAAGGAGCTGGAAAACCATGGATGAGGATTGTGCATCCACTGGGGAAGATGTTGGACTCATTCCCATTGGGAATGGGGAATTTGGGAGGGTTTTTTTTGGAAGTGCAGGGGAGAGACCTGGTGAGGGGCAGACAATGGAGGCCAAGGCAAAGCCTGGACTCTTTAGGAAGGACGGGAATTTGCAGAGGAGACGGCGGCCGCTGTGATTTTCCCAAATTCAGGAAGGATTTCCTTCAATTTGGACCTTGTTGGGATGGTTGGGACCGGCCCAAATCCATCCCTGCCAGGGCCTCAGGACTTGGCAGGGCTTCCCCTGGGATCCAACAGTGTCGTCAATCCATAAAAACCCCTGGAAAACAGCGATTTAACCCCCCCTCTCCGAAACTTCCCTGGAGCTCAGCTCGCTTTTCCTGCCCTTTTTCCCCGTCCCGTTTTTCCAGGTTATCTGACCGTCAGCATCGAGCCCCTGCCGCCGGTGGTGGTGGGAGACGCCGTGACCCTGAAATGCAACTTCAAAACGGACGGGAAAATGCGGGAGATCGTCTGGTACCGGGTGAGCTCCGAGGCCTCGGGAATGGGAACGCGGAGCCAGCCCGGCTGCTCCGCGCCTCGGGAACAGGAGGTCGAGGCTGGATGAGGCTGGAAAAGCAGACGGAGCTGGGGCTGACGGGAATTTCAATTCCCAGGAGGTGGGAGGCAGCGGGGATGGCCTTGGAAAAAGCAGCGGGGAGGGATGCGGGATAGATTTGGGATGATCCTGAGGATTTTTCCGGGTGTTTTGGGGTGGCGGCCAGGTGGATTTAGGGGTGGAAGGCTCGGCTCCGGGCTGGGTTGGGATTTGGAGGTTGGGAGCCAAGAGCTCGGTGGGTGGGAAATGATGGGAAAATAGAAGGGAATTAGGAAAATTTGGGATATTCGGGGTTTTGGGGAGGGAAGTTTGGGGTTCTTCATGGAGAGCTTTTTTAAAAAAAAATACTTACCCCGCTCCCGGAATCTTTGTGGATTTGGGAGGTTGGTCAGGAGGGAAGCTCCTGTTTTTTTGGGAAAGGGGGGATTTGGAGGCTGGTTTTATTTGGGAAAGGGGGGATTTGGAGGCTGATTTTATTTGAGAAAGGGGGATTTGTAATCCGCTTTTATTTGGGGAAAGGAAGGATTTGGAGGCCTGATTTTTTGGGAGAAGAGGCACGATTTAGAGGCCAATTTTAATTGGGGAAGGAAGGATTTGGATATTGGTTTTATTTGGCAAAGGGGGGATTTGGAACCTGGTTTTATTTAGGAAAGGAGGGATTTGGAGGCCTGATTTTTTGGGAAAGGAGGGGCTTGGAAGATGGTTTTACTTGGGAAAGGAAGGATTTGGAGGCTGCCCCTGGATCATCGTTCCCAAGCCTCAGATTCACCAATCCTGAGCTTTCTCCAGGGAAATTTGCAATAAGCTGCCCACCACAAATGGATTTATCCAGGAAAACCAAAAGTTTTTCCAGGAAAACTCCTGGAGAAGGCAAAGAGAGGGCAAGTGGTGCCGGTGGCATTGAACGGAGCAGCTGAGAATATTTTGACTTGGATTTCCCAGAGGAGAAACAGGGAGCAGCCCTTCCTTAACGCTCTTCTCCATTCCCAGGTTTATAAATAGGGAAAGGATGGGTACAGATCCCGTCGTTGGAATGCGATGCGTGCACAGGAACATTCCCGTGGAATCTGGGGATGGATTTTCCTATCATTATTCATGGGTGGACCCCGAAATGCTGGACTGGGAATTCAGGCAGGGAATGGAACCGCAAACCTGCCCCGAATCCCAAATTCCAGCTTGGAATTGGCTTCGTCTCCCCCGCCCTTTTTTAGGGAGGATTTTTTTTTTTTTTCCTGATGGCTCCTCCGTCTCCACCAGGTTTTTCCTTCCCGTTTCCACTCAGTAATATTGGATTAACCCACTTTCCCGGGAGCTGGGGCTGGATTTGCATAATCCCCCCTGCGAGGAGGGATGCGGGAGCGGCTGCTGCTCCGGAGCGAATGATGCTCCGAGAAACCTCGGCAGGAAAGGGAAGGGCAAAAATATCCCGGCTTTTATTTTTATCCCCACAAATCCCCCCTTTTCTTCCAGGGTTTTTTACCCCTCCTTCCCTCTTGCTCCTTTCCCAGGGAGCTTCCCGGGTTTGGGAAGTTGGATTTTTCGTGGAACAGCTCAGGATTTGCCGAATTCCTTCCTGGTTTTAAGTTTTCTCCCGTTGTTTCCCCCCTGTTTTGCCTCGCTCCCGGAATTTTTCATCTTCCCAAAGCTCCAGCGGCGGGGCTGGGGTGCTGGAGGTGATGGATGGATCCGGGAGAGCCGGGGCGGAGCCGCTGGAGCTGCAGAGTTCCATTTATTCCACTTATAAATCATGGGAATGTGGCTCCGGAGCGCTGGATCAGGGTCACGCCGGGCTCCTCACTCCCGTGGTTTATTGGACAGGGAGCAGAGGGAGTTCCTGGAGTCTGAGGGATCTGAGCTGCTCCAGGGGTGGGAAAGGGGGCAGGAAAAGGGGGAGGGAGGTGGAAAAGTCAATGGCAGCACTTTGCTGGGGAACGGAGTGGGGGGATAACCCCTGGGATGGATCCGTAATCCCTGGGATGGATCCGTAATCCCTGGGATGCATCCATAACACCTGGGATGGGCCCGTAACTCCTGGGATCGATCCATAACCCATGAGATGCATCCCTAACCCGTGGGATGATCCATACCACATGGAATGTATCCATAACTCATGGAATGTATCCATAATCCACGGGATGGGCCTGTAATCCACAGGATGGATCCATAACCCATCAGGGCACATCCATAACCCCACGGAGTGCATCCGAAACCTATGGGATACATCCATAACTCCCAGGGTGGGTGTATAACTCACAGGGTACGTCCATAACTCTCGGGATGAATCCGTAACTCCCGGGTGGGTGATCCATGCATTCCGAGGCCGAGGAGCCTCTTCCCACGGGTTAAACCCCACGGAGAGGCCCCACACCGCAACCAGCACCCACAGTTCCAGCAATTCCCCTGGATTCCCCAGGGATGAGGGGCAGCCAGGGACAACCCTCTCCTCCCACCGGGAAACCCCTCTGCCTCTGGAATGCAGCCGATTTCAGCGTTCCCGGGATGAGCAAAGGGGATTTTTCCCGGAATAAACAGGAACACATCCCGCGAGCGGAGGCGTTAATTAACATCCAACAATCCCAACACCTCCGGAAGGTGTGATGTTCCCAGGAACAGGTGCGAAAGCGGCTCTGCACCTGGAGAGATCCCGAGAAAGCCTTGGCGGGAGACGGGGGATGGCAGAATCTGGGCACACGAGCTTGGAATGAGGCCAGGAAGACCCAGAGCTGTTCCTTGGCTCTCTGGGGTCATGCCGGATCCCGGATTTCTGTGGTTGGTGCCGGGATGGGAATGGGGAAAATTGCTCCTTTTCCCAGTGGAGCTCAGGAAAAATAACAGGGAAGTGGGAGAAGGAGGGAAAATCCTTGGAGGATCCGTTCTGGCTCTGTGCGGGGGGAAGGGAAGCGGAGCCGGGTTGGGCTGGGCTCAGAGCATGGGAATTTGGGAATTTGGGAATTGCAAATGGGGTTTGGCAGGTTTGGGGTGTCAGACCAGGGACAGGCACCATTCCCTGGCTGCTCCCTGTGCTGAGTGGAATTCCTGGGATGTCCAGGAATGAAGGGTGGGAATGGAGGGGAGCCCACGGAGCTCTGCCTCGGTTAATTAGAATTTGGTTCTCGGAGTAATTAGCAGGAAGGGAATGAACTCCCGGCTGGAGCTGGGACTACTGGGAGCAGGGCCCTGGTGTTTCTCCTGGTGGCAGTTATGGAGTATGGGAATTGCTCCTGGTAGTATCCCCTGAGTGTGGGAATTGTACCCTGTAGTATCCATGGAGTGTGGGAATTGCCTCCTGTCGTATCTCTGGAGTATGGGAATTGCTCCCTGTAGTAACCCTAGAGTGTGGGAATTGCACCCTGTAGTATCCATGGTGGATCTTACATGGACACTATGGACTCCCCGAAACATCAGGAGCGCTGCAGCCGCTCCAGGGAATTTTCCCTCTTTCCAGAGCAATTTCCGTTTGCTTGGAGAAAGGGAATCCATTGATCCTGGATCAGATCCTAATTCCGGCCCTTTCCAACAGCTCCCAAATCCCTCCTTTCATCCCGCATCCATCACTTCCTGATGGTTTTGGATCCTCTGGGCATCTCAGCGGGAGGCTCCAGGATTTTAATGGATTTTGGGAACAGCAAATGTTCATTTCAATGGATTTTGGGGACAGCAAACGTTAATTTCAATGGATTTTGGGGACAGTAAATGTTCACTTTAATGGATTTTTGGGGACAGTAAATGTTCATTTTAATGGATTTTGGGGACAGCGCTTAGAGGGGAGGGTGGCAGGCAGAAGCTGACTCTGGAACAGCTGAGATTTTTTGGGAACGGGATTTTTCCTGGGATTTATGAATAGCACAGGAAGCAGCCCCTAAAACGTGTTCCTGCCCCCCTTTTCCCAAAATTCCTGGATGTGGAGACATCCGTTGGGACGGGATCCATGGGATGCTGCCCATTTATCCTCCTTTTTTCATTCCCCCCCAGTTATCCTCCTTGTTTTATTCCCGGCGGGAAGCGTTGGGCTGCGAGTTCCTATGGAGCTGCTCTTCCCAAAAAATTCCCGCTGGGGCACAGATACAAGGCTGGAATTAGGGCTGATCCCTGGCGAGAGAGAATTCCTGATGGGCCTTTTCCTGGGAGCCGTTAACTCCCTGGACTTCTGTCAGGGATGTGGCTCTTCCCAGCACTCCAAATCCTCAGGGAATGCAAGGGAGCGTTATTCCAGCGGAATTTTCCTGCTCCTGCCCGTGGATGGGGCGGGATTTGGGCCCTCATCTGTCCAGATGTGCTGGGAAAATCCCAAGGCTGCAAATTCCTGATCCATGGGCACTGCCACCACCACTCACGGTGCCTCCCACCCTAAAAGAAACCCTAAAATCCCTTTGGATTTGGATCCCTTCTCCATCCTGGAGCAGCTCCTGGGTTTCTCCTCAAAACCAAAAGAAAAGTCAGGAAAAATCCTTGGAAATTTCCCTGGAAATTTCCCTAGGCCGGAGATTTACAACTCCTGTCATTTTTCCTGCTTTTCTTTATCCCACATCTGTGCCAGGGTGGAGTTTCTTTCCCATAAAAGCCTCAGCCTGGGATAATAAATTGGAAGAGGTTTTTTTAGTGATGAACTTTTCCCCCTCTTTTCCACCCCTTTTTGCCATAAAAAAAGCAGGAAAAGAGGAAATTGGGAATAATGGCCCAATTTTGCCCGAGTGTTGGGTGGGGATTTGGGGTTCTGTTCTCAGGAAATGTTGGATTTGGGAATAAATCCCAAAATCTTCAGCTGCTCCTGGTTTATTTTAAAAAATGGGAATGTTAACTCTGTTGGAGCTGAGCTGGTTTAGCCCCAAAATTCCCATTTTCCTCCTTATTTTTCCACTAAGACTCCTCCTCAAAAGCAGGGAAGATAAATCCCGAAACTTTGGGGTACACAGGGAATAAATGAGTCCTAAAAGAAGTCTTTTTCCATATAAAAATGAAAATTCCCAGCTGGAAAAGGGAACTGGCGATGGAATAACGTCATGGAAAACATGGATCTCAGCAGGAGCATAATAAATTCATAAATTTCCAACTGCAAGATGCTGGAATTCTATGGATATCTAGATATGATAAAATAAATACAAGAATAATAAAAATTAAAATATAATTTTAATTTAAATATTTAAATGCACTGCATAAAAGTATTAAAANAATATATTAATTTTATGCTTAATAATACAGAAAGAAATATATTTCAATTTAAAAAAATTAATTCAAATCTAAAGAAATATTGACATATAGAAATTATATTGAAATGCAAATAAATATATTAAAATATAAACTAAAAAATCAAATCTAAACAAATCTATTCAAATCTAAAGAAATTTATTCAAAATTTCAGAGGAAAAACCCTTTGGAATATTCAAAAACGGGCCCAAGTTTCCCAAATTCGGAACACTGGGATTATTTCCCACAGGTCACTGATGGCGGCACCATCAAGCAGAAGATCTTCACCTTCGATGCCATGTTTTCCACCAATTTTTCCCAGATGGAAAACTACCGGAAGCGGGAAGACCTCGTTTACCAATCCACCGTGCGGTGAGTCCCTTTTCCCTGTTAATGCCAATTTTTAGGAATTTTCGCCCTGTTTTTGGGGCCATTAAAGGGATACCAGCAGAACCCATCCAATTTTCCTGCTGATCCTCAGGAAAAAAGGTGGGAAAATGGGGATCTCCAGAGGTGGGAATGGGCAGAGAAATCCAAATCTTGGGAAAATCAGGAGAAACAGATCAGTATTTATTTATTAAATAGGCATGGGACGTTCTCCTTGCTTTTATTCCAAGTGGGAATCACTTCCAGAATTGCAGGTTTATTCCTGATTCCACACCTGCTCTAGAACCGACACCGGAGCTTGGAGAAATGGTCAGGAGAGGTTTCATCCAAAGGGAAGAAAGCTGGGACGAAAGATTCCTTCCTCCTGGGTTCTTTCCGGCCTCATTTCCTTGAGAAATGAGAATTTCCTGATTGGATTTTCCTGGCTCGTTTTCCCTGGCGCGGGGTAGGAAAAATTCCAAGTGTGGTGGGAGAAAGCTGGGGGAGGTTTTCCTCCTGGAAATATCCAAGAACGGCTTGGAAAGGGCTGGGCCTGGCCCATCCCATGGGATGAGCGGGTGGGAAGTGGGAAGTTCTTCGCAATTCTTCGGAATTCGGGGTTTTTTGGTTTGGTTTTTTTTCTTTTTTTCTTTTCTTTTTTTTTTTTTTTTTTTCCCTCCCGCTACATTTGGAGTTAATCTTTATCCCAAGGAAAAGTGCAACTGCGCGGGGGGGAAAAAAAGTGATTTATTAAAAGGGTGGGAAAACAAGGATGGGGAGAGGAATATTATGGGATGGATCAGGAGAGGCTCAGGAGAATTTTGGGATGCTCAGGTGTTGAAGAAGGAGATGCTCAGGGGTTACTCTGGGATTACTTTGGGGATGCTCGGGGGATGCTCAGAGGGGTCAGGAAATATTCCGGGATAGCTCCGGGAATGCTCTGCAGATGCTCAGGATACTCAGGGGTTACTCAGAGAATACTCAGGGGATGCTCAGGAGGAGCTCGGGATGCTCATGAGGATGTTCAGGTGGAGCAGGAGATACTCCAGGGTTACTCAGAGGATGCTCAGGAGAGCCAGAAGATGCTCAGGATACCCAGGGGTTACTCAGAGGATGCTGTGGAGAAGTACAAGATGCCCGCTGGTTACTCAGAGGGTACTCAGAGGATACTCTGGAGAGTCAGAGAATGCTCAAGATACTCAAGGGTTACTCAGAGGATGCTCTGGAAATGTTCAGGAGAAGCTCGGGATGCTCATGAGGATGTTCAGTTGGAGCAGGAGTTACTTGGGGGGTACTCAGAGGATACTCTGGAGAGTCAGAGAATGCTCAAGATACTCACGGGTTACTCAGAGGATGCTCCGGGGAGCCAGAAGATGCTCAGGATGTCCAGGGGTTACTCAGAGGATACTCCGGAGAGTCAGAGGATGCTCAGGGTGTTCAGGGGTTACTCAGAGGATACTCAAAGGATGTTCAGGAGAAGACTGGGATGCTCACATGGATGTTCAGATAGGTCAGGAGATACTCAGGGATAACTCAGAGGATACTCAGGGATCGAACATTCCTTGTGCATGCAGTGAGGGATTGGGATCATCCCTGGAGCAGGGAACATGGAATCAACCATTCCCTGTGCACGGAATGAGCCTTATCAGCATTTTCCCAGTCCTTATCAGCATTGTCGCGGTCTTTGGTCTTTATTTGCATTATCCCGGGAGAAGCCAGCATTATCAGCATTTTCCCGGCTCCTTATCAGCGTTTTCCCACCCCTTATCAGCGAGGCCCAGCGGCTGCCAGAGCCTCTTTCTATCCTGGCTTTGAGCCGGGAGAGATCCAATCCCTCCAAGCCCGTTTTTTTTCCCTTTCCCTTGATTAAAATCCCCTCCTCGCCCTACGGCGTCGCTTTAGGGATTTCCAAATCCCTTTTATTTCCCCTATTCCCAGCTCGAGGACGCGCCAGGGAGCGCTTGCCTTTCCAGGGCCGGTTATTCCCTGTCTCCCACCCTTGGGAATACCAAACCCAGCCGGTTAAGCCCCAAAATCCGCCTGCAAATCCCAAAGGGATCCTTCCAAAAGGGACGGAGCGGTACCAGAGCCGCTCCGAAGTGGAGAGCCCCGATCCATGCGTGGATAATCGGAGGCTGGAACAGATGGCGGAGGCTCGGTCGGAAGCGTCGTGTCCACGGAAAAGAAGCAACGCTCACTTCCAGGGGGGGATCCCTGGAGCGGGAAGGCAGCCAGGGGCTGGGAGAAGGGAAAAGCAGAGCTGGAATCCCCTCGGAAGGGAAAATTCTCCCGGAAGGGATCTTTAACCTGGGTGCTCCGTGAGGGAATCACTCCCATCCTCATGGGATGGGTGAGGTGGGATGAGGCTGCCAGGGAGGAGGGATGGATCTCCCGGAAGGCGGGAATGCTGCCAGCTGGAAGGTGGGATAATGCTGGGATGCTCTTCTCCTCAACGGCGGGACGGCGGTGCTGGCTGGAAAGGCGGAACGTTGCTGGGAAGGCAGGACGAGGCTTCCGGCTGGTGGGGCGGGATAACGGTGGGATGCTTCCAGATGGAGAGGCGGGATGCTGCGAGCCAGTGAGGTGGGATAATGCTTCCCACCGGAAAGGCCGGGCGTTTCCACGGGGTGAGGTGGGATAATGATCCCGACAGGAAATGTGGGATGCTTCCAGCTGGAGAGGTGGGATAACGCTTCCGACCGGAAAGGCCGGATGTTTCCACGGGGTGAGGTGGGATGACGCCAACTGGAAATGTGGGATGCTTCCAGCTGGAGAGGCGGGATGCCGCCATCCAGTGAGGTGGGATAAAGCTTCTGACCGGAAAGGCTGGGTGTTTCCGGGCAGTGAGTTGGGATAATGATCCCGGCTGGAAAAGTGGGATTCTTCCAGCTGGAGAAGTTGGGATGATGCTGCCGACTGGAATTGTGGGATGATTCCAGCTGGAGGAGTGGGATGATGCTCCCAATTGGAAAGGTGGGATGCTTCCAGCTGGAGAAGGTGGGATGATGCTGCTGACTGGAAATATGGGATAACTCCAGCTGGAGGAGTGGAATGATGCTTCCGGCCAGAATGGTGGGAAGTCGAGGACCAGCAAGGCGGGATGGCAGCAGCTGGAGACGTGGGGTGATGCTGCCTGGAAATGTGGGATGCTCCCAGCTGGAGATGTTGGATGGGATGCTGCTGCTGTCTGGAAAGGCAGGATGCTCCCAGCTGGAAAGGCAGGATGGTGCAGCCAGCCGGGAAGGCGGGATGGTGCCAACTGGCACGGTGGGATGGGATGGTGCCGGCTGGAAAGGTGGGATGGTGCCGGCTGGAAATGTGGGATGGTGCTGCTGACTGGAAAAGTGGGATGCTGCCGGCCAGAAAGGCGAGATTCTGAGGAGCAAAGTGGGATGCTGAGGATCAACAAGGTGGGATTCTCTGGACCAAAAAAGCTGGGACACTGAGGATGAGAAAGGTGGGATGCTAGGGACAAAAACAGAGGGAATTTGAGGATCAGAAAGGTGGGATACTGAGGATCTGAAAGGTGGGATACAGAGGAGCAGAAAAGTGGGATGAAAGGTGTAGAAGGTGTAGAAAAGTGGGATACGGAGGAGCAGAAAGGGAGGGTGTTAGGAGCAGAAAAGTGGGATACAGAGAATCAGAAAGGTGGGATACTGAGGGTCGGAAAGGTGGGATCCTGGAGATCAGAATTGTGGGATGCTGAGGATCAACAAGGTGGGATTCTCTGGACCAAAACCAATGGATTCTGAGGACCAGAAAACAGGGACACTGAGGATGAGAAAGGTGGGATGTGATGGACCAAAACAGTGGGATGCTGAGGATCAACAAGGTGGGATTCTCTGGACCAAAACCAATGGATTCTGAGGACCAGAAAACAGGGACACTGAGGATGAGAAAGGTGGGATGTGATGGACCAAAACAGTGGGATGCTGAGGAAAGGAAAAGTGGGATGGTGAGGAGCAGAAAGGGGAGATGGTGAGGAGCGGAAAGGGGAGATGGTGAGGAGCGGAAAGGGAAGATGGTGAGGAAAGGAAAGGGGAGATGGTGAGGAGCGGAAAGGGGAGATGGTGACGAGCGGAAAGGGGAGATGGTGAGGAGCAGAAAGGGGAGATGGTGAGGAGCGGAAAGGTGAGATGGTGAGGAAAGGAAAGGGGAGATGGTGAGGAGCAGAAAGGTGTGATACAGAGGATCAGAAAATTGGGATGCTGAGGAGCAGAAAGGTGGGATGCTGTGGACCAAAATGTGGGATGTTGAGGAGCAGAAAGGTGGGATTCTGAGGACCAGAAAAATGGGATGATGAGGAGCAGAAAGGTGGGATGCTGTGGACCAAAATGTGGGATGTTGAGGAGCAGAAAGGTGGGATTCTGAGGACCAGAAAAATGGGATGATGAGGAGCAGAAAGGTGGGATGCTGCTGGCCAGGGAGCTGGGATGCTGCCCACCAGCGAAGTGCCTCCTGCGCAGCCTCCCCAGCATTCCCAGCTCCAGCAGCACCGATCCTTTGGCACAGTTCCTCCTCTCCTGCTTTTCCCAAGCCTGTCTAAAGCCTCCAGATAAAATGTGGACCGACGAGCGCTCCGGGTTGGCTCAGAATTTGGGATTTGCTGTTTTTCGGCCCCAATTCACTGTGCTGGGGCGGCCTGGCAGGGCCGGTGCCGAGGTTTTCCATCAACGCTCCGTGGGCGGGCGATGTCCGTGGTCACGGATTTGTGCTCCCGGTGATTCCTTTCCCTCCCATCCACTTTCCAGTGACACGATTCCTTCCCCTGGGAGGAGCTGTCAGCGCTGGCCAATTCCAACTGCTAAAGCATTCCTGGGCTCCTCCTGCAGCCTTTGGAGTTATTAAGAGTTTATTGATCCCTGTCCAATGCTGTGATATCCGGGTGCCGACCGCTGAATCCCACTGGAAAACGGGTTGGGGATGGAGCAGTGAGCGCTGTCCCTCCTCCGCAGCCTTCCCGAGGTCCGGATTTCGGACAACGGTCCCTACGAGTGCCACGTGGGGATCTACGACCGAGCCACGCGGGAGAAGGTGGTCCTGGCCTCCGGGAATGTGTTCCTGAATGTGATGGGTGAGCATCGGGATCGGGATGGCGGGGAAAATCACTGTGGGGACTCAGGGTGCGGGAACAGCGGGGATTGGGATCGTTCTGCCATTCGCTGAGGGGGTCTCAGGGTGTGGGGACAGCAGGGATTGGGATCGTTCTGCCATCACAGCAGGGATTGGGATCGTTCTGCCATCCACTGAGGGGGTCTCATGGTGTGGGGACAGCAGGGATTGGGATTGTTCTGCCATCACAGCAGGGATTGGGATCGTTCTGCCATCCACTGAGGGGTCTCAGGGTGTGGGGACAGCAGGGATTGGGATCGTTCTGCCATCCTCAGGGTGGGAATAGGGGTGTGGACGGGGGTGGGGACAAGGATTAGGGATGGGGGTGAAATGGGGATGGACATGAGGACAAGGAGAGGGATGGGGACAAGGACAGGGGTGGGGATAGGGATAGCGGTAGGGACAGGGGCAGGGACANGGACAGGGACAGGGACAGGGACAGGGAGGAGAATGGGGAATGGGATGAACATGGGGAGTAAGATGGCCATGGGAATGGGTGTGGGGATGGGAATGGATGTGGGAATGGAAATGGGAATGGGAATGGAGATGGAAATGGGGATTGGGATGGAAATGGGGATGAGGATGAGGATAACAAGGACAGGATGGGGAGAGGGAGGAGGATGCCCATGAGGATGAGGATGGGGATGGGATAAGGATGGGGGCAAGGACAGGACAAGGATAGGGACGAGAATTAGGAATGGATTGAAGGTGGGAATGGGGACGGGAATGGGGACAAGGATGAGAACGGGGCTGAGGATGGGGATGGGAATGGGGATGAGGGTGACGATGAGGATGAGGACGGGAATAGGGAGGTGGATGACGATGGGGATGGTGATGAAGACGAGGATGGCATGGGAGGTGTTGAGGACTCCACACTGACCTTGCAGCTCTGTCTCGGCAGCTCCCCCAACGTCCATCTCGGTGCTGGCCGCGGACACCCCGGCGCCCTTCAGCCGCTACCAGGCGCAGAACTTCACCCTGGTGTGCGTGGTGTCCGGCGGGAAGCCCGCGCCACTGGTGAGCTCCGGGCGGGATCCCCTCCTCCCACGGACACATGGGATAACCAAACACCCCTCTGTAAAATCCACCAGATCCATGTGCTGTTCCATCCAGCAAAACCCGCTCCCCAAATCCCGCCTTTCCACCGAGACCACGGGAAGGAGCTCCATCCGTAAGGACGCTGGGGGACGCCCCCGCCACACTCACTGTCCCCTCTGTCCCCTCCAGGTGTACTTCAAGCGGGACGGGGAGCCCATCGAGGCCACCCCGCTGCCGGAGCCGCCGGCCGGCGCCAGCAGCTGGGCCCCGCGGAACCTCCTGCACCGCGACCTGGACGACACCAAGGTGCCCAAATCCCTGGCGGCCGACGGCGAGCTGGGATTGGGAAACCCCTTCCCCACCGTGGACCCCCCTCCCCGGGGCCTGGCGGCCGAGCGGGATGCGGTGACGGAAAGCATTCCCGAGACGGTGGTGAGCCGGGAATTCCCGCGCTGGGTGCACATGGCCGAGCCCATCTATTACTTCCGCCACACGCACGCGCCCGTCAGCGACGGCACCGTCGAGGCCCGCGCCACCCTCACCTGGACCCTGAACCCCCAGATCGACAACGAGGCCCTGTTCAGCTGCGAGGTCAAGCACCCGGCGCTCTCCATGCCCATGCAGTCCGAGGTCACGCTCGGTAAGACGATGGATATGGGGCTTTCCGTGGGGTTTTGGGAGTTTTTGTCCCTTTTTTGGAATATTTTTCTTCTCTTTTTGGTGCTCTTTCAGTCTTTTTTCCCATTTTTGCTTTTCCCCCTTGTTTTGGCTTCCCACCCCCCTTTTTCTTTTTTTTCTGCTTTTTCCTTTTTTTTTTTATTTTTGGCCTTCCTCTCTTTTTTTTTTGACTCTTCTCTCCATTTTTTGGGCTCATTTTCCGATTTTTTGGCTTCCCCCCCCTCATTTTTGACCTTTGTTTATTTGTTTGTTTTTTCCTTTTCCTTTCCATTTTTTCCTTTTCCTTTCCATTTTTGGCTTTCCTCTCAATTTTTTGGCCTTTCTTTCCCATTTTTGGCATTTTTTCCGGTTTTTGGGCTTTTATGTGTTTTTTGCCTTTTTTTTTTTTTTTTTTTTTTTTTTTTTTTTTTAATTCCCATTTTTTTCTGGGCTTTTCCCCAGTTTTTTTTTTTTTTTTTTTTGTGTGTGTGTTTAAATACCCTTTCGTTTCTTTGCTTTCCTTGCACTCATTTCCTCCCTCCTTTTGTCCTTTTCCTTTCCTTTCGGGGGATTTCCAGTCATGTGGGGATCACACGGGGCTGCACCAGGATGGAGGTGGTGACGCCAAGGATCCACAAAAGTGGGGATGAGAGGAGGGAATTTGGGGCATCCATCAGGCAGAAGAAGGGATTTTCCAGGTTTTTATGGTGCCCCCAGCCACAGGCGATTGTTAGGGTGGCGTTTGCTGGGATAAAAAGGGATTTTGGGGAATCTGTGTCGGAATGAGCAGGAAGGGGGTTCCTGGACCTGAGGGGTGTCACATCCATCCACCCCAATCCCAGGAGATCCAAGGACATCCCATGACCCTTGTGGGCCATCACAAAGCTCATCCCAGTGAGAATGGCTGGGGAGGGAATTCCCAGGTTGGCTCTTGCCCATGGACCTGTGACAGGTTGATGGGATTGAAGCCAGGGAATTCGGCTCCCCACATTCCCAGGCCTCTGGAAGAGCGGAAACTCCTCAGGTTACCATGGGATCCATGGGTCCTTCTCCATCTTCCACCCTGCCTGGGGCTCCCCTCCCTTCTCCTGGTTCCCGCTGGAAGAGGCTGAGCTCTCTGCTGGGATTTCCCAGCCTCAGGACGCTGCTCTGGAAAGGCTCTCCCAGCCTGGAGCCAGGTGGAGCAGCCTGGATTTGCTCCTGGCCACGTGGAGCACTTGGCTCCTCATCATCTCCTGGAGAGCTTCTCCTCCTCGGCTTCCCAACCTCTTCGCATTAAATCTCTTCCCCAGCATCCAAAACCTATGGAAATCCTGCATTTTCCCACTTTCTGGAGCTCTTCAGGTTTAGATCCAAGGCCAAGCCCTCTTGGCTTTGCTGCTCTTGCCCAGGAGCTTCAAGACCTAGACTGGCAAAGCTCAGCCCATGTCGTCCCCTGACCCCAAATCCAGGGTTGTCCCTGCCCCCAGAGGTGTCTCTGCAGCTCCTCAGGTGCCCATCCCCTCCTGTTTTTTGGGCACCATCCCAGCAGATCCCCGTTAACCCCTTCCTACAACCACAGTATAAGTACACGCTATAAATAAATATAAAATACACATTCCCACTGAAAGAGAAGATATTCCCAATAAAAGAGAAAATATTCCCAATGAAAGCTGCAGTAAACCCAACACCAACCCAGAAGCTGCCATTTGGTCCCAGCCAGCAGGTGGTGGGTTCACCTTCAGCCCATCCCACCCTGTCCTGCTCCAGAAGGTCAGATCCCACACGGTAAGAGCACTCCATAGTCTGTGGGGTGTCCAGGCAGAGCATCCCGGGGCAGGGGTGGCCATTCCAAGGGCTTCCCGTGTCCTCCACAACAGCTCTCCGGTGGCTCTTTGTCCCTCTGTGTCCCACTGGGGTCATGTCCAGGCTCACTTTGTCCCATCCAGGACAAAGCTTGGAGGGACAGAGGTGACATACCCAAAGCACAACCTCCCTCCTGCCCGTTTCCACTTCTCCTTCCATGAAAGTCCAGGTGGCTCTGGGGATGTCCCATCCCACCCCTGGCCCAGCAGGGCCATCCCCACAACCCCAGGGGGAAGCAGGAGCAGACCCTGCATGGTGTCCCTCCATCACATCGGAAGAGCATCCCAACTCTGGCATGGGAAAAGGGATTCCCATTTTTTTCCCCACGCTGTCCTTGGGATTTTGTGCCAGCTGGGCTTTGGGGTTGTCTCCTGTGCCAATAGCACCTGGGCAGGACTCACCAAAGCCACGTGTTTTGGGAATGCTCCTCTGAGGTGTCCGTCCCCGTGGCTTCAAACCAGCCTGATCCTCCTTGGCCGTTTTTTTTCTGAGTAGAGAAGGGCTTGTTTGGGAAATAACTCCTTCCCATCAATCCACCCCATCCCAGTCATCCATCAGCCTCACACTTCTCCCGTTCTCCCGCCCGAGGGGGTCTTTCCCTCCCTGTCCATCCATCATTCCGGTGTCACTCAGCCCGGCCATCAATCCCAGAGCCGTCACCCCCCGGGCTGCCACCATCACTGGGATCGTCCATCAAAGCCTCGTTAACCCCGCCAAGGGCACTCCCGGCTCCGGGAATGTCACGTGGCCCTGACGGCTCCTCCTGTCCCCTTCCCGTGCAGTTGCTCCCAAGGGCCCGAAGATCACGATGACCCCGACGAGGGCGCGTGTGGGGGACACCGTACGGATCCTGGTGCAGGGCTTCCAGGTCAGCATTCCCACGGCCGCAGAGGCCAACGGACAGCCTTGATCCAGGGATTTATGGGCTTGGCTTGGTGGCGTCACGGTCCCTGCATTGGGATGGGTTGGCCGAAGTTGTGGCTGTTCCATTCTGGAAGTGTCCAAGGACAGGGCGGGTGGGGCTTGGAGCAATCCGGGATAGTGGAAGGTGTCCATGCCCATGGCAGGGGTGGGATGGAGTGGGCTCAAAGGTTCCTTCCAACCCAAACTCAAATCCAAACCCAAAATCGAACTCAAAACCAAACCCAAAGTCAGACCCAAGTGCAGACTCAAACCCAAAGTTAGACTCAAAACCAAATGCCCAAACCCAAACCCAGACCCAAACTCAAGCTTAGACTCAAATCTAAACCCAGACCCAAACTCAAACCCAAACCTAAACCCAAAGTCAGACACAAATCGAAAGTCAGTCCCAAATCCAAACCCAGACCCAAACTCAAATCCAAACCCAAACCCAAACCCAAACCCAAACCCAGACCCAAACCCAAACTCAAACCCAGACCCAAACCCAAACTCAAACCCAAACCCAGACCCAAACTCAAACTCAGCCCCAGCCCCAACCCCAACCCGGATTTGATGATTCCAGCTCCAGATTTGCCCGTCCCCCTCCTCACCCTTCCCTCTCCTGACAGAACGAGGTGTTCCCGGAGCCGCTGTTCACCTGGACGAGGGTGGGCAGCCGGCTCCTGGACGGCAGCGCCGAGCACGATGGGAAGGAGCTGGTGCTGGAGCGCGTCCCGGCTGAGCTGAACGGCTCCATGTACCGCTGCACCGCCCAGAACCCGCTGGGCTCCACCGACACCCACACCCGCCTCATTGTCTTCGGTACGGCCCCGCCGCGGCATCGCCGCGTCCCCCGCGGGCCCCTGCTCCGTTCCTCCCCACTAAAACTGTCTCTCTGCTGTTTGTTCCCGGTTAGAAAACCCAAATATTCCCAGAGGACCAGAAGACTCCAACGGTGAGTGGTGCTGGCAGCACCGGGATTTCCATGGGAACACTCTGGGAGGGAAGGGTCGTGCAGGGTGGGTCTGGCCTTGCCTGGGCCCAGACCCTGGGCTGCCTCTCCTTGCCTCAATCCAAGCTCTTTTCCATCCTTCCTTGTCTCATCCCAAGCCTTTTCTGATCTCTCCTTGCCTCATCCCAAGCCCTTGCCCATCTCTCCTTGGATCATTCCAAGCCCTTTCCCATCTCTTCTTGCATCATTCCAAGCCCTTTCCCATCTCTCCTCGGATCATTCCAAGCCCTTTCCCCTCTCTCCGTGCATCATTCCGTGTCCTCGCCCATCTTTCCGCGCATCATTCCAAATTTCTACCCATTGCTTCTTGCCTCACTCCAAGCCCTTTCCCACCTTTCCGTGTGCCATCCCAAGCTCTTTCCCACCTCTCCTCATCTCATCCCAAGCTCTTTCCTATCTCTCATTGGATCGTTCCAAGTCCTCGCCCATCTCTCCTTTCCTCACTCCAAGCCCTTTCCCACCTCTCCTTGCCTCGTCCCAAGCCCTTTCCCATTTCCCTGCTTCAATCCCAGCCCTCAGCCGTCTCTCCCTGGGTCATTCCAAATCTTTTCCCTCTCTCCTTGGATCACCCCATGTCCTTGCCCACCTCTCCTCACCTCATCCCAAGCCCTTTCCCATCTCCTTGCCTCATTCCCAGCCCTCCCCTGTGTCCTCAGGGATATCCTCACACCAAGAGAGACCCCCCCCAGGTGCTCCCACCCCATCCCTGACCTCCCCTTGATCCCACCCAACCCCCGGAGCAATTTTGGGTGGGGGGGATCCCCCTCCTAACCAGTGGTGCCCCCGTCCTGCTCCAAACCCAACACTGGGATGCGGCCCCGCGAATTCCCGACCCCTTTTTCCTCCCTCTCCAGGTTCACTTCCCGGCCACTGCGGCTTCAGATTCTTTTTGGCGCTCACCCTGACAGTGATCCTGGAGCTCACGTGAAGCTTCGCCGCCTCTTCCTCCTCCATCCTCCTCCTCCTCCTCCATCCGGCTCCTCCTGGCATTCCAGCCTCTGGCCATCGGCTCTCCCGCTCTTTTTTTTTTTTTTTTTTTTTTTCTATACTCTCGACAGTCTCGGTCTCTTTCCGTGTCTCGGCTTCCTCAGACGATTGAATTAAAGGGAAAAAGGAAAACCTCTTCTGGGAGAAGGTTGTAATTCATGTTTTACCTGTGCTGGGATTCCCAGCACCATCTTGGGGTTCTCAGCTCCGTTTTGGCATTCCCAGCTCCTTTTTGGGGTTCCCAGCACAGTCTTGGGGTTCCCAGCTCCTTTTTGGGGTTCCCAGCACAGTCTTGGGATTCCCAGCTCCATCTTGGGGTTCCCAGAACTATCTCTTCCCAGCACCATTTTGGAATTCCCAACTCCACCTTGGTGTTCCCAGGTCTGTCTTGGGATTTCCAGTTCCATATCAGTATTCCCAGCTCTGTCTCAGGATTCCCAGCACCATTTGGGGATGCCCAGCACCGTCTTGGGGTTCCTGGTTTCATCTTGGGATTCTTGGTGTTCCCAGCACTGTCTTGGGGTCCCCAGCACCCTCTCAGGATTCCAATCCCCATCTTGGTCTTCCCAGCATCTTCTTGGGATTCCCAGCCCCATCTTGGGGTTTCCAGCACCCTCCTGGTGTTCCCAGCACCATCTCAGGGTTCCCAGCTCCGTCTTGGGGTTCCCAGCATCAACCTGGGGACTTTCCAAAGTCTTGGAAGGAGGAGCGGGGGGATTCTGGGATTCGGGGACCAGATTTTCCCTGGAAAACCCAAGCACACCATTCCCACCGCCCTGAGACGCTCCAGGCCTCGTCTCCCCGGGGTGAGGACCCGCACACATCCCCAACCCTCCCGAGGCCGCAGAGGGGGCCCCGGGGAGCCCCAAAGCCGTGGATCACTGGGTTTATCCAGCGGGATTCCGGCTGTGCCGGGAGCCAGGGCCCGTGCGCGCCGCTCGTCCCGGGCTGGCTGAGGAATGACAAGTGACAGGCGGCTCCCGACCCCAAATGTCAGCGCTCACACTTGAGTGGGCAGCGCATCCCGTCGGCTCCGGGCCCTGGTGGCCACCTGTCCCCATGGAAACCCCATTCATTCCCGCTGTTCCCATCCCGGGATGGGTCGATCCTGCCCCAGGAGGGCTCCTGGTGAAACCCAGGTGGTTTTGCCCCTATCCTGGAGGTTTTCCTGGCTGCTTTTCCTCGCCGTGGAGCGTCTGGCTGTGGGACAGGATAGAGGGGATAAAGGATCCCAAGGATGGGATTCTCCCGAGCCTTTTCCTCTGGGAATTCTTAATCCTGGAGGATTATCCGGCCAGCCGTGCGGCGCCTCATCTTCCCGAAGCCCCGCACGAGCGCTCAGCATCATTATCACCGTGATGATTAATTGTTATTAAGCAGATTCCAGCCCTCCCCTGCTCCATTGCCAACCTTGCTGCTTTCCCAGCCTTGGAGGAGCCGAACGAACCCGGGAGCTGCTTCCCGCACAAAATCCCAGAGTTTTGTCATTTGGATTGGGAGCAAACGGATTGGGAAGGGCTGGGATGTGTGGTAGGATCGGCAGCTCCGTGTCCATCCCAAAGGAATGCCATCCGAGCACCCCAATCCTGTCGGGTCTGCGCTTTCACTCCACAGATGAGAAGAAAATCTTTGTTTTTCCAGAGGCAGCGTCGTTTCTTCAGGAATTCTCCCTGCCTCAGTTTCCCCCCACGCTCTGGAGAGCGCCTCCCATGGACCCTTCTCCCCTTCCTCATGGATTGGAGCCGCTCCGGGGGCCTCATCCCGCTCTAATTAAACAACCGCCGGGATTAAACAGCCATTAGGCCTCCTCGCCTGGAAAAAACGAGCATTTCCAGCCCGCCAGAAGGTCCATTTAAATGCAAATGTGGCGGGTTTAGCCCAGAACCGTGGAAATGAGGAGCATTCCCAGATCTGTGGACACGAGGAGCAATTCCAGCATCGGGGCCACCTCGGGACCGTCGGGATGTCCCCATCCAGCGGCTGGGACATGGACACGGTGCTCGGTGAGCCTTCAATCCCAAATCCACCCCGATACTCTGGGCAAAAATGGATGGACCCTGGATGGATCAACCAAAGATTGGGACCTCCCCAGCACCGACACAGCCGAAGATGAGTGAGGAGATTTGGGGTTTTTTCCTCATTTTGGGGCAGAGCTGCCGCCTGTTTTACCAAATTCCTCCCAAAGCGAGGGACACAAAGGGTTCCATCCCTCCATCCCACCAAGGGAAACCATCCAGCAGCTGGGGCAGGAACGCCGGGCTTGGTGAGCCTTCAGTCCCAAATCCACCCCGATTTGGGATGCTCTGGAAAAAAAAAACCCTCGGGAAAATCCCTTTTCCCAGGGATTCTGGTGTGGACGGATCGGCCAAAGGTTGGGACCTTCCCAGCACCGGCGCAGCCAAAGATGAGTGAAGAGATTTGGGGTTTCCTTCTCATTTTGGGGCCGAGCTGCTGCCTGTTTTCCCAAATCCCCCCCAAAACGAGGGACACAAAGGGGTTCCATCCCACCGTCCCACCGAAGGGGACCATCCAGGCCGTGTTGGACCCACCTTCACCTCCTGCCCCCTTCCCCATCCTCTCCCTCCAGGTAATTCCAGAGGACCCCAATTAACCCGGCCGTCTTTCCCCCCACCTCCCGTTCCCGATCCCGCTTGTTTGAGGCCCTGGCAGTGAATAATGCAGGAGGAGGCTGGAGGGGAGAGCAGCGGCTCAGGTTGTTCCATTATTGATGAGAGCTGACAGATCCGCGCCTGACAACCTTCCGAGGAGATCTGATTAGCTCATGGAAAAAAAAAAAAAAAAAGAAAAAAAAAAAGAAAAAAAAGAAAACCCGCAGCGCCTTTGCGAGGGGCTGACGGCAGCTGAAAAACCCCAAAGGAGCGGCGTTATCGATGTTCCCGAATTCCAGGGGACTTGGAAAAGGTTTCAGCGGAATTTGGAAGAGGTAATTACACTCAATTAGAGTCACAAGCGCCGAGACGTCAGCGCGCTTCTTCTGCCGCTCCCCTCACACCGCAGGCGGGGATAAATCGGGATTTATCCAGCCGATCCCGAGTTTTCTCCATGGATTTCTTTGGGATAGCAGGAGCCAGGGATGCTCCGGCCCTGCAGGGCTGCGAAAAGTCAGCGGGAAATTCGCTCGGTGCCTCACCCGCATCTCCCCCCCCCGACCCCGCCCGCCCCAACTCGTTACCGGGCG
>VZTR01004692.1:196852-245794 GCA_013400775.1 Chaetops frenatus | reverse complement strand
ATTTTACAACCCAAGACAGAGTATTTCCAAGAACATTCTGTTCTTGCTCAGTTTATGAAAAGAAATGCTAAGGTGCAGTGGTCCTTTTTAATTTTATCTGCCCATCTTGTGTTGTGTTATTTTTTATTTCAAGCTGCAGTTGTTTACAAAATATTTACCAAGAAACTCTGAAATTCAGTGACCCTGTTGAAATTAACCTATTTGCAGGCAGTGATAAAAAGCAAACAGATGTTGAATCCGTGTGCTAGAAATACATGTATTTTTTTCCTAGAAAAACTAGTGTAGTTACTGATGACATAACTTGGATAGATGGGGGCAATAAAAATGCAATAGAAGTAAGGCTGAAAAGCAATTGAATGAGAGAAAAAGTGCTGTTAAAAACTATTTCCATAAGGCTGATAATAAAAGTCAGAATTGCAATAGTGGAAGATAGGCAATGAAATCCCCTCAAATATATCTTGAAGTTGAATAATCTCCCACAAATCCCAGCAAGAATGTTTGTCTCACCTGGAACATCCTAAACAGTGCAAGACGAATAAATGATGCTCAGATTAGGCAATTTTTCTTCTGGTTGGGTGGTTTTTTTTGGTTTGTTTGTTTTTTGTTTTGTTTTGTTTTTTTTCCCCCAAGATTTTTATGGTGTAGAAAATCTCCAAAAATAAGAGACTAGCACATTTTCCTGAGCTCTTACTAAATCTTTGACCCTTCAGGTTGGTCTTGTCAGTACTACAGGATTTTATTCCACATTTTTTCAATGTTGTCTTTTTTAAATTTCTCCATCAGTATTCTTCCTTTGTCTCGGACTATTTTTTCCAAAGGAAATTATATTGACTCATCTGAGACTTGAATATGATGGTTAAATTGATGCAGAAACATCTTAAGGGGATGATTTGGATCAGTTCTGTTCAGCAGGAGGATGGAGGAGAATATTGGGATAGTATCTGGTAATGGACAGAGGGAAGAGTGACAGTAATACAATTCACTGTAAGCTGTAGAAAAATGGGACCAACGGTTTTGTCATCTTGAAGCCTTGTACATGTAAGCTTTGTTTGATGGCTGGAAGAGGACAGAGGAGAGGAATCTGCTTTACAAATTAAGGAATTCTCAGGAGACAAAAAAAACCATGCAGTGGGAAAGTTATCTACCACAGTATCTCTAAAGTATCTGCTGTTGGTATATGGTGATAAGACATGGTTACATACTCTCCTCACTAGCAATTCTAACCCAAAAGAAAATTTTCCCTTCATATTTCCGGCTGTGATCAAGATGCTGCAAGTTCTTTCCAATCCTCATGCTGTGTGAATAACCTACTGTATTGAAACCATTTGCGTTGCTTGGACAAAAAGAAATTGTTTAATATTAGTTACTCTGAGAATTCAAATAGGCTGGATTCCATTCACTTATAGCAGAATTATCAAGAAATTTTGCTGCCTTATTATTTTCCATGCTTAAAGGTAAGTACTTCTAGTTAACTTCTTTCCATTTTGTTCCATGATTCAGTGACTGACATAGACAGAGAAATAAACCCTTGAAATAAAATTACAATATTTATTTTTTCAATTCAGGGACATGAATGTATAGAGTAATGTTAGCAGTAAAAGTCATTTTCCTGGAATGATATAGGATCCTCATGTGAAGAATATACATTACAAATAATATCAAAGTAAACAAAGCAAGCAAACAAACAAATAAAGATTATTGAGTATTGCAAATTATTTCACTTAACACTACTGGAAATCCAAAACCATTTTATAATGAACATAAATGTATAATGCAACTATCCTATTTTTTCCCTCTTTTAAAATCAGTTAACATAAATCCCATATTCTGTCAATGTTTTATATTTTTGTTTGCATTTTAACATGTCTTTATTTTCCTAGGAGTTAACACCAAACCATTTTCTATAGTAAGATTCTTGATGCTGAATATATGACTCAGAATCATTGTGACTCAGAATTGCTCTCAGATTATGTCTGTTCCTGGATAAAGCAAAAATAATTATTGGGAATAACTGTGCATGCAGACCTGGAGCTTTGTTTCTATAGGATTCCCACATTAAACTTTTAATTTCCTTTCTACAAATACTGTGCTGCTAAAACACCATGATGAAAATTCCTAAAAAATAAAATAATAGATAAGTGCATGCAGTTAATAACTTTGTTTTGTTTTGTTTTGTTTTGTTTTGTTTTGTTTTGTTTTGTAAGCAGCAGTTAATTGCTTTTACATATTAGTTATTCCAGACGGTCACTGTTTGCATCTGCGAATTTGAGCTTTCCATGCTTAAAAAAGACGACAGACATGAGAGTGACATACCTTACATGATGACATACCTTAGTTCAGCATCTTCCTGTCACACTTGAACACTTCCCCCAATACACTGTGTGTTCTTGAGGCTGATCTGTATGAAACACATAAGGAATCTGCAATCATGTTATTGATGATTAAAATCTACTAGCCAACCAACCAACCAAAAAGTCACGTAGAATTTTTATTTTGAAGAAATGATTAACTCAATAACCTTTCCTCAGCTTTATAGATCTTTGCCTTTTGGCTTGATGGACTATATTTCATCAAGTGTGGTCCTGGCTACTTTTTGGTATCCTCTTTCCTTTTAATTTCTTTGTATGATCTTGTCATATATTTTGCTAGTTTATCAGTTTGAATTAATTTCTAATGTCTTCATAATATTTTCATCTGAGAAAATGAAATTGCTTTCCATGAAACATATAGTTTATTATACAAATCCTTTGAGAATAATGTTGATTGGTTTTGATTTTCACCTCTTGTTTTTTTTAACAAAGATTTATGGGTTTAAAGTTTTCTTTATAAAACTTGTCTATGTAATGCTTCCCTCTCATTCTTCCTTTGCAGCTCAGGAAATAATCTGGGCAACTTCCTTATTACATCTATTGCTTGCTGTTTGTTCTGGACTGGTACCTAATTTTAGATGCATACCTCTATGAAAAATCTTCTGAAAGGGTTCACTACAACAAATTTAAGACATATGGAAAGTAATAGTTTCTTTCCAACTGACCTCAATAACCTTTCAAGGAAATCAGTATTTTGTCTCATAATTTTCCTTTGAAAGCATTCAGTTGACTATGTTGCAAAAAATAACAGTGTAATAGTTAGTGACTGTTTACATACATGCTACTTATTAACCAGTCACAAGCAATAATTGGTTCATAACATGAAAAGCAATGTTTATGTTTTAAATCACATAGTTGCTTCTATGGTATATAAACCCACATAATGATGAAAGATCAAAAAGAAAGAACTGCACAAAATAGCACTGACATTTTAAGACTTCATGTTTTCACCAAATAAATGGATAAATAGCTCCCATATCTTGAGCAGCTCCAGAAAGAGCCAAAATTAATTTAGCTAGGCATTTATTCTTCATCCGCTAGAGATAACTATAAATCCTTCATGATAACAAAGTTAGGAGCCAGATGGAGAAAATCCCTTACATAGAAGTTCAAATGGCTTCTAATTTTATTTTTTTTAACTGAAATTCAATGCATATTTTTGCAACATGCCTTCATATTTGCTTAAAGTTGACTGCTCAAAAAGTCACTAAGAATATAACTAGTGATGTGTACAGGTCAGGATTATACATTCCTTGCATTCCCAGTGTATGGGAGCCAAGCTGCATGGAAGTGTGGAATTAGCCCCATGTGAAACTATTTTTTTTTGCGTGAAAGGTACAAGTTCAATTGAAGATTCTGGATTTGGAGAAAACAGAAGGATTTTTTATATTCTTATCCAGACAGCCTACAAGAAGTTGAGTTCCTGCATTTCCTTCCTGCAACATTACATAAAATGTGTTTTCTAGTCATTCTTGATCATTTTGAATTGATCTTACTACAACTCAAGTTAGATGTAATCAGAATAGATCTTAGAGACTGTGTGCCCACTGGCACTTGGTAAGAGATTAGTTATTTTTCCACTTACCTGTCACGGCTTACTTGGCTCTTCCAAATACCTAACTCTTGAGATGCTCAGAACTTTGGCTGTCTCAGTAACTCTGCCATCAGAACAAACACACTTCTTGTTTCTGGGCATCTTTGGGAATTAAATGATACTGTAGAAATAGTCGTCTAAATCACCCTCGGAGACTGAGCCAAAAGAAGTCCACTTAAATAAACAAAACCTAGCAGAAATCAGGCAATCTGAATAGGAAATACTTGTCATTTGTAGTTTATGATTCTATTAATTCTTCATGGTGAACAGAGAGGTTGAGTAAAACATGATTGATTGATCACAGCATAAGCCTTGTGAGCTGCAAATAATATATTGACTTCCAAAAATATTAAATATAGTTGGCAATGCTGTCTTTTTTTAAATTTTATTCTGTGATGACTGCAAAACATATATGAAACAGAGTCATATGTAGGAGTCCTTTTAAGAGTGGAAATGCCACCATATGCTAATTTCAGAACTAATTTCTGATTCAAACATTTAACCAAAGGAAATATTCACCTTATATTCAGGTGAGATATTAAATAGCATTTAGATTAGGTTAGATTTATAGCATCATTAAAAGATACTCCCCAGTTTGTTACAAGAAGCACTCAGTTTAATTACACAATTAAGTTTTAGATTATTTTCATTATGTACAGAAAGCTTATTACAATTACAATTACCATTTAACTGGTCACCTTTAGAAATGGTGTTAGATTCTAATTCATTTTCACACTAATGTAAAAACCCCACCATTCTCTAACATAAAGAAAGGTTCTGAGAACCATACAGATTAATATGAAATACATTTTCAATTATTATTAGTGATTCAACAATTCACATAACAGATGAAAATCATGCAATGCATTTATTAGAATTTTTTTAAGTGAGAGAATGTACCAATTTACAAGGCTGTTGAACTCAAATTTGTTTCTCTATTCTGTATTTTAAACATGATTAATATAAAATGTAGACCATTATTTCTAAAAATAGAAGATATTCTAAAAATTGCATTTATGTATATTGAAAGAGTAAATCTAAATAATTTTAATATATTACATATATTTATTTATAAATCCAAATATTTAGATAAAAATTATGCCATGGGAATCTAGTTTTGTTATTATTTTCCAGGGGATCTTGTAGACTTAAATAAGGAAGAAACCACAAGAGAGCTGGTGAGGGACTTCAAGAGTACGTAGTGATAGAACAGTGGGAATGGCTTTAAGTTAAAAGAGTGTGGGTTTAAATTACATGCTAGGAATAAATTTTGAGAGAAGGTGGTGAGGCACTGAATAGGCTTCCCAGAGATGCTGTGGATGCCCCATGCCTGAAAGAGTCCAAGGCCAGGTTGGGCAGGACTCTGAGGAGCCTGGTTGAGAGGATGCCTATGGTGGGTGGGCCTATTTTGGAACCTTCCAACCCAAACCATTTTGTTATTTTTTTAAATCTGTCCACAACTTACTGTCATGAATTTACTGTCATGGGATTTCAAATTTATAGATTAATATTACCTTAGGATTTTGATGCTGGGTTTTATGTTTTTAATTTTGGTGTTCCCTATTATTCTCCACCTACAATTGTATGAATCAGACAGAAAAACAAAATCCCAGTCAAAGCATTGATTCAGAACTGAATTGTGTACTCAGAAATGTCTGTTGATGATATTTTTGATTAAATTTCCTTTTCAACTGTGAAATTCCAGAATTTATAAGAAAAATGTTTATTATTAAGTAATAACAAATGGTATCAAAGTCATTGTCTTTGCTGAAGTAAGCCAGTAGCGTTCTACTGGTTCTACTAAAACAAGTGGTGTCAGCTTGATTACTGTGATTGCCACTAAGAATCTGCCTGAGGTTTATGAAAATATGGTTGGGACAATCTACATGTAGGAAACTTAACATTCAAATCAGTGCTGATTCTTGCTTTTCTTTGTGGAAAAATGAGTTGTTGCAAAACAATTAAGCCATTGCTCAGACACAGGGATGAGGAAGCACAATCTCTTTCTGATATAAGCCAAGGCTAAAGAACACAGTTTGAATTTTTCCTGCTAGCAGATAACCATTTCTAAGCTGCTGCCCTTAGATTTTTGTCCTCCTGCATCCATTTTTCTCACTGCCTTTTCCTGCAAGCAATTTAAGCCATTGTCTGCCTGTTCAGCAAAGAGGGTAGCAAGTCTTTTCTTCTGTCAGATTTGCTTTAGCCATGGGTTCGTATTACAGAGAGAATGCCTTGGCTAAGAGTAGGCATCCTCCACTGCATTATGTCTTGCCAAGGAACAGCTGAGCCTACAAGTTCACCTCAGTCTTCCTACAGGAACACAATTCCCTGCAGAGTAAAATTCAATTTATCTCACATGGACATGTAGTCCTAATATCTGAATGGTGCTTTAATGCCTAATCTCACTGATGCTGGAAGTTTCTGAAAGACATTCTGTCCAATGAGAGCTCTACTAAGCAAATATTTTTTTGCAGTTAGCTGCTATAATGTCATGAGCCTTATTAAAAATTACAAATAGATAAGATAGTTATTTCAATAGATGACCTAAAGGGAAAAGTTTCACGTTGAGCAGTATCCTGAGAAAGCCAGCACTGTAAACATGGATGTATTAAACGTAGGTATTATTTTCTAAATCATTGAGCTAGTCTCACTTCTACTGAAATAAATAAAAGCTTTCTTTGAAAGTAGTGAAAATATAATGAGCCATCATGTGAGTCCTTTGAAAAATCTTACTTTTAGTGCCAGGGTGTCTCTTGCATACATATGTGCTGAACCACAAATGTGCATAAACGTTTAAAAAAAACAACTATAATGTCTTCTTGAAATCAGATTACAATACCATCTTTTATAAGAGAATACACTTTTCATACTAATACCAGCAAAGTATGTAAAAAAAGAGTCATTTTAGGATATTAAGATGATTTTAGGAGATTAAGAGCATTCCTTTGGCTGCAGCAACAGCAGATCTTGAAGGACTATACAAGATTTTTAATCAGATCTGGTTTGTTTCAATGAAGTGGTTTTATTTGTATCTATCCATAATTATCATAATTCTGTAATCTTTTAATTGTGACATGATAAATTCCTTAAAGGTATGGGCAAATGAGTGGATCTGCCATGGTTTTTAGGTGAAGATGATATTCATTTGATCACTCTCACTGAAATTATTTCACTGATCATTTTTTACTGCTATCTGGAACAGGAATACAACTGAGCTTAGGAAGCCTGTTCTAGATGAAATTTCTGAAAACTCTCATGAGTTTGATGAATGATGTATTTCATTGCTGCTTCATTTTCTCATATATAATGTGAATTCAGAATGACAATGCTTTCAGTGTACTTTATATAAACATGTTCTGAAAGTTTTGCTTTTTAAAAAAAAGTGATACATAAAATATTTTATGCTAAAATAAAATATTTTTTTTAAATAAGAGAAAGCCAAAGCATCTGAATTTTTAATTCAACTATTCTGCTGTTTCAAAGAGTTTAAAAAGTATTTCTGTTTAGCACTAGTAATTTTATGCAAAAAGACTCCTAAAGGTTTTGCAGGCTGTGTTCAGAATCAAGGGGTTTAATTTTGCCTTCTAGTTCTCTCTCTATATGTGAGCTGATATGTATTTCTCAGTACAACCATAATAACTCTGGTTGCTCTTATCTTAATTTTCACATCCTGCTTGGATGTTTTTTAATGCTAAAAGTGGAATTTTCATAAAGATTTTTTTTTTTTTACATATCTGGTTCGATATTAAGGCTTTTACCAAACTATGTTTTTGTAAATACACCGGATACATTAAGACACCTTACTACTGTCACTCCTGTCTAATTTAGAAGCTTGTAAAAAGCTGCTACATAAAGTCTTAATGCAAGAATCTGTGTTCCAAATGATCTGTCGTTGGTATAATTTTTGTCTTTCCCTGTCACTGTATCTTAAATGCAGGTGTGCATTATTTTTTTTCTTACACAGAATAAAAGAACACATCATTTAGGTCCTTCTCTCTTTCAAGCATTTAAGTTCTTCTGACAAGTCCTACAAAATTCCTTTCAGTCCTAGTGATAGTGACAGAAAAATGAAGAAACATTTTAAATGTAACATGGAGAAGGATTTGATCTCAGAAATAAAAAGAAAGACGTCGAAATGACATTTGGAGGATGCTAGAATTTTATCAGTTCAAATTGGCAATGCTGGAGTCCCCTACACCAAAAATATATTCTTTGGATTCATAGCATAATTTAATTTAATTTAAATACTTTTTCTAAGAAAAGGCACATTTTAAGAAAGATTTTAGCATTTTTTACATTGATGACATATTATTTCCACAGAGGCATAGCATATATTTTAACTTAAAGTGAGTTAATGAATACAGTATGTAGTATACTGCATGGATATGGCTATTGCCTAAATGCTGTGCTGTCTGGTTATAAGTCATTTTTAGAAAGTGTGTGTTAAATTCTATGTCATGAGTATAGTGAGAAATAACGTCTGTGTTCCCATTTACATGTAATAAACTTTTACGGCTCATCTTAGAGCAAATGTATGTCTATATCTATAAAGTAGTTAACAGCATAGCAGGGAAAATACGTAGTTCAAGCAGGAAAGTGTAATGATATTGCCAACTTTCCAATTGCTTTTTGGAAAATAAACAAGTAAAGTCGTGTACATGCCAAATTTGTATTCACTTAGTCTAGCAGTTAGGTATTATTTCTGTATTTTGGCTGTTTAAAAACACTAAAATTCCTGCTCAATAGAACATGGCTGAGTCCAAAATTAATGCATATATTGTATATCAGTGCTGTAGTTAAAGCAAAATGTGGGTTTCCTTCATGCAAGACAATAATTAACTGCAATGTAGCCAATCATCAGCTGAATTTTTGAAACTGTAAAGCTGACGAGACATTAGGAGCAACAGCGTTAGAGCTGTAAACGTAATATCTTTTAAAATGAATATACACTAGGTCATTTTTCTGTGTTACACTTAGATGAGCAACATCACTGAGTCTCACTTGATCCTTAGAAAACTTACTTGCCAAGAAATTAGGAAAAGGAGTACTGACTGAAAATCTTGGTTCCCTGATTCTTAAAAAATTATGTTAAATGGTATTTTTAGTAAGAATCTTTGCTGATGATCTCAGAATGTGCTATCTCAGCTGACACTTACTGTTATTAATCTTGATTTTAAGGAATTTTACTGAAAAACAAAAGCAAGTTGAACCCCTATTTCTTGGCCAGAATACAATCCCGCATCAGAGTAATATTAAGGACTCTATGTCTTGAAAAAAGATCCCAAATATACTGCATTGGATGCCTGTGGCAGAACTTGGGCAAATTTAAGCCCTCCATCCAAAGCATTGCAATAAACTCATATTCCAGCAACAACATAAGTCTATTGCAGAAAGTCTATGGCATTTATTTAGAAGCATTTGGACTGCTCAGTCCCAGAAGAAACCAAATGTCCTTACGGCTTTAGGCTACATGGGAGACCCACGAGTGTGGAGAAGTCAGAAGGCCTCTCTCTGATCCTGGGGGCCTCTGCCCTTCCTTCTGCCATCGTACTACAGCTTAATGGGGACAAGGACCCCAACTCACAGAAGGAACCTGAGAAAGAGGAAGGTTCCTCTTTATCCTTGCCTTTCCTTCCCCAGACATCTGTGTCTGGGCTGCAGTGGTGCTTGCTACCCACCCAGTCTTTGTGCTTCAGCCTCATCACAGCCTGGTGACTACACATGAAGTGATCCCTCTTGCTGTTTGTCCCTCAGGCTTTGTCTGTCACAGGTATCTGAGGTATATTTGTGCTCTTCTCTGAGTGGAAATAAGAAAGTCCCTCTTTTTGTCTTTTCCCATGCATTCACTTTCCAGTTTGAGCTTTTACTCACCTCTTGTCTTGGGTACTTAACACTTATAAACCCAGTTCAAAGCCTGTCTTTTTGTGTTAGCTGGTCTGTTTACAAACACATTCTCTCACCTGAGGGAAAGAGTCATAGTAGCTCATAATCATAAAAGCTGGTTTTGGAATTAATTGGCTTGTCATTGTTTATATTTGTTATGTCTCTTACTGTTAGACAGAACCCAACATCAGTCTTTCTTTTAGAGTACTGAAGCAAACTGTCCCTTGCCCTCGTCGTTTTGTAAAAACTGATGAAAAAGGTCTGTGAGATCCTCAAGTCCAACCAGATGGACCACCACTGATGCCATGATGATTTTTTGCCTTTTCTTTTATATACCCTTTATATGCCCTTTATATAGCTTTTATCTACCCTTAGTGCTTTTAACATGCATACTTGTAATTCCTTAAGCACAATAAGTTAGCATAGTCTTAATATTCCTTTAAGCCAAGAGACCAAACATCCTAAGGCCTCACAGTTGGAGGCTGGAAAGCCCTACGCTATCCTGAGAAGTCAAGGTCCTCTCTAGAACACATCCTGTAAACTAAGATTAGGCCCATCCAGGGGAGAATTCCTCAGGATGGGGGAATATCACACTATTCATTCAAGTCTCTCATTGGGGAGTCTTTGTGAGATATGCTAATTTGCTAGGTCTGTAAAATTGTGTTCGCCATCTGTCGGGTGTGTACATTTCAGGGTCCATTTCAGCGGATTCCACCTTGGCAAAGTGGTGCACCAATAAGGATCCTTATTAAATACTGAGGTAAAAACCCTTTTTTCCCCTTAACTGTGTCTGGCTCTTAATTTTAACACCAGAAAAGGCATCACCACCTTGTTCACTAGACCATGGCACTAAGTGCTATGCCCAGTTGTTTCTTGACCACCAAACATAGTTCAAATCTGAATTATTTTTGGGATATCTGTGTCTGTGTGATGTATTTAAAAGAGAGTGAGTGTATATGTGTAGTCATTGTAATTATTAAGCCCTCTCAGGGTCTTGGACAGATGCCAGAGACAGACAAGTATCGTGCTTCTGATCTGTGACAGGAGGTCTGTCTGAGGAATTCTGTCGTAAATGAACACTGAAAACACTGTTCTTTTGCTATTTGAACGTGATATTGATGCTTTATCAGTTTGACCTGAAATAGAAGCTAGACAAAATTAGAGGAATAAAGTAGGTATTTATTGAAAGACCTTCAAAGGCCCCACCCTGGCAACACAAGAGCCCGGCGGCAGCCCTGCCAGGATGGGTCTCAAGATGGACGCAAAAAAGAGCTTTGGTCACGGGGTTTTACACTTTTATAAGTTATGGTCCATTTGCATATTGAGGTTAACTGTCCAATTAGTAACTTTGAATTATGAAGTTCCATCTTCCTTGCTTGCCCTCCTCTTTTTCATGTTGTTTATGCTTTTGGGCCTGAGGTTTGGAACTATTGTCCTTGAATCTTGAGCTGGAGAGAATTGTTGTGTCTAAATACCCTGTGAAGAGAACTTAGTAACACTTAATATGAAGCTAAGAGCTACACACTAAAGCAGAACAGAAAAAAACCTAAAAACTTACAGCATCAATATTATCAATTCGATGATCTTTTCATGAGTCAAAAGAATATGCATTGGGATACTGATACCTGAACATTACACAGGTAAAAGTTTTGTAATTGTCTTTTATTACAAATATTCTATGGATCATTACATTGCTCAGAAAACATTACATGATTGATCTAGGTCATACAGTACGATTTTCTTAGCTATTGCAATATAAGGCCTATTCTTCTCTCTGTTGTTTAAACTGTGACTTAGCAAGCTCGCTAATGTATACGGGAAGCTTATTCCAAAGGCAAAACTGGAAAGGAATAAGGCTCAGTCCTAATGAGTCGAGATAGGGGTCCTTACTACAGAGGTTTCTGAGAACCTGTTAAAAGTCACTGAAGACATGCCATGAGCAGGCTTTTTTGTATGTCAAAATAAAAACTAATTCTGTTGTAAAGAAAACCCTGAGTCTGTTTTGTAAGTACAAGTATTTTTAATAGCAGTGAAAATGAAGCATATTATGTTTGTCTCTAGTATTTGTGAATAATTTCCAAACTGGATCTGTTATTTCCTAATATTGAATATTTTTAAAGTACTCCAGGCTAATTATTTGTGCATAGTTCATTTTAGTATTCACCATTTGTGGCTGAACAATTAGATGCTTACCCATTAGGGGAATCTAATTTTATTCATTTTAAAAATTGGTTTGCTGAGTCAGAGCTCAGCTAGCAAGACCTTTTTAATTGGAAAATAATGGAGAATAAGTTATGACTGGTGCTTAATGCCACATTTTAATTAATGAACGAAAGGCAAGGATATGCAAATGTCATTCTAATTGAAAACCAATCACTGAAATCTTTTTAAATGCCAAATAATATGATCTTTGAACACCAATGATCAAATTAATTTGTTCATAAATATTATATATCTCCATTATTGTGGAGATTATTATAATACTAATCTGCACTTATGAACTGATTTTACTCCTTTCAAAATCCTTTTAAAAATGTCATAACTGTAACTCAAAAATGCTTATTTTAGTATAACTAAGTATTTTTATTAATACTGGAGTGAGGAAACCATTACAATCATCCAGAAGTTTTAGACTATAATAAAAATTTTTAAAAACCAGTTCAAATGGAAGTTTGCATTCTAAGCAAGTTTATTAATGCTTTCAGTCTCTTCTAGGGCATTCTTGTGTGTAAAAGGGTTCTTTTTTTTTTTTTTTAATTAAAAGAAACTATCCAGATACAAAACCTTTGTGTAAACAACTGTCTAAGCATGAGATAACATTGAGATTTATGATATATCAACAACAGTGAAGTAATGTTTCCTTGGAACAAACAAAAAAATCAAAATTTCATAAGGCAGGAGAGTGTAATCTTGGAAATGGCTGGTAAGGTGTGACAAGGCGAGCCTGGAGACAGGATCTGATCTCCCCTTGTGCTGAAGGCAGGGAGCTTTTTGCTATGAACTGCCTGTCCATGGTGAATGTCATCGGGCTACTCCATATTACAGCAAATCTTGTTCATGTCTTTTCAGAATCTGTCACATACCTAAGTTAGTGAGCCTTAAAAATAACCTGGAAAGGACAGTTAATTTTTTACTGTAAAGCTTTTTCATAAGTGTAAACAGAACTTCTGAGTTTTATTAATGAAACAGACTTTTTTTTTTTTCTAACCGGAAAGGTTATCATGGAATTGGTGTGTAGATAGCAGTGTCTAGCAAGTATCAGTTCTAAGATGTGATAGCTATTAGGTCTTACTATTAAATCACATTAACTAACATTAACATAGTGCTGCACTGGCATGACATCACAGCAAATTAAAAAGTGTTGTAAAATAGGAAGATTCTCTACAAAGTTTAAGTCAGATGAAAAGGTCAAGCAGACAGAATGCTTTTCTATAATCAGATTGCAATGACTGAAAATTTAGGCACTATTGCCTGCACATTTGCTGGAAGTGATATCAGAAGTCATTAATAGCTCAGGTCTAAGCAGTCAGATTTGTTTTTGTTTGTTCCGTGTTGCATTTTTCAAGGGTTGGTTTTCAATAATATATTAATTTTGTAGAAGAGTGACTTGAAATATAAAAGATCTTCAGTTAATGTCTAGCTGACAGATGTGATACTGATTTACAGCCAGAAGTTAATTTACAGTGATGGTTGTCCTCTCAAAAATCATACCTTTTTTTTTCAGTCTAAAACATATATGTGCAGTTGGCAAGGGGATACCCTCTGTTTCACAGTCGACTTTGCTCTAGGATTTACCTGTTTTGACAGTAAAACAAAGGTAAGAGTAAAAGAAAAAGAAAACATAATTCTGTATTGTTTTACAGGTATTGAAGTTATCATCTATTGCTCTTTTTTTTATTTTTATGTTAATGTCCAGTATTTATTCCTCCAATATACTGTACTATTTTTTATTTAGCCCTACTGAAATGTAGCAAGTTTGGGACTTGAAAGGGGCAATTATGGTTGTATAGCATGTAAAGATACACTTTGGAAAAAGACATTAAAAAGTAACTTCCTGTTCAAGTAATAAAAGCAAAGGAAGGTTATATAATGAAGAAACTTCAAGATTTATAAAAGATTACAAGTTGTGAAAAAAATGAAACATCACCTGTTTCTATTTGTTTTGAACCTACAGATATAAAATAAGATTAATTATTCTTCCATCATAAGAAATTTAGGTCATGTCTAAAATAAACAGAATAAGGGCAAATGTTTTTCAAAGTCAGAATCTAAAAGATTAAATGTACTTATATTGCAAAACAGTGACTATATAGAAAGTTCCTAAAGGGAATGGTTGATGATACATGCCAGCTTCCAAGCCCTGTCTATAATGCTACTATTTTCTGTATAATTTAGGGCTACTTCAATGTATATTACTCTAAGAGGATTTTAACATTTGTTTGACAGTAGAAGTAAACATATACACAAAAAAATGTTTCTGTATTAATAGAACTGTGCAAGAGAAGGTCTGCCTTCTTAGATATTTATTATAAAAATTCAGTCAGTCATTCTGAGCAAAGAGGGAACACACTGCATTTTGAAATATTAATGCAGGATCTAGTTTTTGCGTGTTGGCATTTTGTGGGTTTGGGGCCAAAATGCCCCAAAATTTTAAATCTGTTGGAATCTTTGTGCAGAAAAATAATGAACAAGATACCATGAAAGTTTAGATTAATTAAATTAAGTGTGCTATCCCATGAAGCAGGATAAAATTTCAAAAAATACTTGTGTATACCCTTCTCTGCCTCAGATGATTCTGCTTCTTGCACAATCATACACATTTTGCATGTAGCCACAAATTAACTGTAAGAAGTAACCTATCTAGCCTATAGAAAGGGTTTTGTTTAAATGTGAAGAATGATTGCATGTACTCCCACCTTTAAAATAATAACCTTACTCTATTAATAGGGCTTTGTGTCACAGTACCTACCTTCAGTGTTGATGATGAGGAGGATTTAGATGAATCTTTTTTGCTTACCTAAGGAGAAACAGAATACCAGCAGATAGACTGATTCCATTGCTAAACAGTAAAAATTCTGGAGAGCTCAAGTACATTTATTCTTCATCTGTGTGAGAAATGGAGATGTTCTCTGCATCCTCAAGCCTGAGTGAAGCAGTAATGGGTGACTTCTGCAGTCCATCTGACTTCCCATCATTGTCACCCAAAGTTTACTGTATTTTCCCATATGCATAGCTATTTCAGAATATGTCCTACCAACGCAAAAAAAGATTCTTAAAGTGGTCAAGCAATTAACAGTTCATTAGGGACATAGCAATTTTACTGAAGAATCTATTTTTTTCTTGGAGTTAATGAAAAAATTAAGGTCTTCTATTGATGCAAAGAATGCTCTTACACCCCAGGAGGTGTTCAAAGAGGATTATTAAAATAAAGGCCAGTCATCCATCTGCTCTATTACTCTAAATCTGGATCTCAAATTTTGGGCAACCAGTTCATATAATCATTGAAAAACATTATTTTTTACACATTGAAAAACAATTTTAAAAGGGCCTTCTTATTACAAATTCTGAAATAAAAAGCAGAAGAAGTTTTGCTTTGGAGTGTGGGGGGTTGACCCTGGCTTCCTCCTGAGCTGGGCAAATGAGAGGAAATACAACAAAAGGCTTGTGGGTCAAGATAAAGGCAGGGAGAGGTCACTCACCAGTGACCACTGGGGGCAAAACAGGCACCACTTGGGCAAATTAGTTTAATTTATTGCCAATCAAATCAGAGTATGCTAATGAGAAATAAAAAACAGATCTTAAAACACCTTTCCCCCACCCCTCTCTGCTTCCCAATTTTCTTTCTCTCTTCCTCTCCAGCAGCACAGGCAGGTTGGAAATGGAGGCTGTGGAGAGTTCACAACTCATTGTCTCTGCCACTCCTACATCCTCAGGAGGAGAACTCCTCACACTCTTGTCCTGCTCCAGCATGGAGTCCCTTCCACAGGAGGCAGTCCTCTGGAATCCAGCACGAGTCCTTCCCTCCCTTCCACAGGAGACAGTCCTCTGGAATCCAGAACGAGTCCTTCCCATGGGCTGCAGCTCTTCATGAACTGCTCCAGCGTGGGTCTTTCCCACCAGGTGCAATCCTTTAGGAACAGCACCTCCTCCCCTTCACTGACCATGGTGTCTGCAGGGCTTTTTCTCTCCAATATTCTCATCTCTCCAGCCTAAGAAACATATCTTTTAAAGAATTTTTCTGGAACAGTTTCTTTTCCTGCATGTTCTATTCCAGGCTCTTGATGGGCTTAACTCATTCAGTTTTTACCTCTTTGGGCCCATCACTGAGATACTTCTGTAGCCTGCATCTGCTTTAGATCTCGTTGTAGAGATTCTTTTTATCTCGTCGGCTTGGTTGGTTCATCTTCCTCATCCTGTGCCTCCAACCACTCCTCCAATATAAAGGGATCCCAAAGTATGCATTTTCTTCCATCTTCAGTGCTCTCTACTTCTCATCTTTCCCACTCGGTGTCAACTGTTGAGACAGATGATGAATCCAGCAATGCTTATTATTACTAAATTGTTCCTAAGTTCTTGATTCATCTACACCTTAGCAGTTATATTACATAGCAAACATTCATCTATCCTGTTTATAGCCAAACTCATTTAAGCATTGAACACTTTTCAGGTGGTGTAATTAGGCCCTCTGGACCCAGTTAAAACCTTTGAGTGTAAAGTTTCAGCACCATCAGAGTGCTGTAGCATACTTCTGGTTTTTTTCATCTGTTATATCTCTCCAAGAAGTTGGTGACATTTATGTCTGCAGGGAACTAGGAAATAGTTTTTTATTTATAGGACATTCCATTTTAAACTATGGGTAGGGTTCTGAGGACCATTGGTAGCACTGGTCTACTTAAAAAAAATATTTTGAGAAGACGCATGTTGGAAAATGTCTCTTAGCAATCTTCTTTCCATGTGTGCTTTTGAAATAACCTTCCAAGTATTTAAATTGTGTTTCCTCAGCGGTGTCCAGGGACTGAACTGCATTTCAACATGTGCAGTGAATTTTCATTAAGATTATAGGCATTAAAGGAAACATCAGCAGGAAGTCCAGGTGCAAGTTGTTACCTTGTGGTTTTTTTTAATTACAGATTTTCAGATGATGAATAGAAAACATTCAGATAAATACGGAAAATTATTTTGAAATAATTTCCCAATTTTTGTTTTTACAAAGTATCTCCATAAATATGAAAGCATATCTGTCAATCTAGAATTTGTCAACACCAGTAAAATGCCATGCCTACCTGTGGGAGACCAAGAAGCTTAGAAGTCATATATTTTACAAACCATTATGTAATGTAGGACACTTTTTTGTGGTTTCTGAGACTTTATTCAATAATAATATTTTTGCATTTCTACAGCTTTTTTTTTTTACAATTTCAAACCACATTTCACACATCAGTAAGTTCAGCTTTGTAATATCTGTGTAAGTCACAATTATCTACGTTATGCAAATGAGCCAGCTGAAATATGAAAAATCAAGATATGGCATGGAATTGTGTTCATACTGAAACTAACACAAATATCCTCATGGATCTTTATGGAATTAAGCTTTTGCCATCTTTATGCTATGTAGGCAATTGATACATTTATATTTCAGAGATTTTTCAAAATAGTTTAATTAGTGAATATTAATGCTTCATCTTTTGCTTTCACAAAGGGTACAGAAATGTTAATTTTAATTACTGTGCAAAGAGCCTGTTATCATGCACTGCATTACTGCTGTAGTGCTTTATTTTAGTACACAAACATTGATCATCATTCTATAGTTCTAGGTAAAAACATGTAGCAGAGTCCTTAATAAAATTTCTTTTTCTTTAGAATGTGCTATGGAGGTTTAAATTCTCTCAGCTCAAAGGCTCATCAGATGATGGGAAAACAAGAGTAAAGCTGCTTTTTCAAAATCTAGACACCAAACAAATTGAGACAAAGGTAAGCAATATCCTCTTCTTCAATTTAGTTAAACATGGCATTAAATTACTGTCAAGGCATCAGAAATCCCATTTACTGGGATATACATATGGTGAACACATCACAGCTTGTCCTTTTTTGCCAGTTCTTTAAAAACTCCACAATAAATGAAAGCAATGTAATACCCATAGATTTATTACATTATTTCTACAAGCCTGTTATAAAGTTATGTTATGATGGTATTTTACTCTTTCAAAAAGATAATTTCTCTGAAGTTATTCTGTCAACGTATAGTAGATATAATGTCTAAAAACTGCATTTAAAAAAGATAAAATAAAATTTCATCCCAAGCTTGCTGTTGGATAAAAAGGATAGACAGTTTTTCAATTACGTGGTTTTAAAAAGAATAAGGAGAACTTTGGTGTGATATGACATAGAAGAGGAAGATAAGAGTGTGGTTCAACTGGGGTTTTGTAGAAAAAAGCCAGTGAAAACAACAGAAAAGTTTCTGAAGATCTGTGAAAGTTTTCATATACTCTTACCTGGAGCTGTACAGGTTAAAGTCACTTATAAAGTGTTATTTTTCCATACGCAAAAGACATATATTTCCTATCCTTCTAATGTTTAAAAAAACTGTAAGGAAGAAGTCCATAACCTTCCTTATTTATCATAAAGTTACAGCACATGCAATATATCTTTCTTTATACATCTGTATTAGTAAATTATTCAGGATTTTATCAGCAAGCTTAAACTGAATTGCCTCTTGGCTCTACTGTAAAAGACATTATGATATTGGTTACAAAAGGTACAATGTATATAATTTGTCTAGTAGCAAGCCATTTCTACTTCTTTTCTCACAGTAGTCCTTGGAGACAGAAAAGGACTACTGTCTTCATTTTATATGTGACCATCTGTTGCAGAGAGCTTACATAACTTGTTTCAGGTCAGACAGGAAGATTGTATTCATGCAAAAACTACTTTGTGTATCTCTGTGCATTAAATCATTAGATAGTCCCTGTGTGTGATTAGCCCAAGACTGCAATTCCATTGCTTGTAATGGAATTCTATAACTTTATTACTCTATCATTCCTCTTTCTGTTGTGGTAAACAATCTGATTTTTTAAATTTTATTTTATTGTTATTTTTGTGCAAATTAGATTGTTTTTAATTGGTTTGACCTGATTTTATTCTTTAGATGGAAAAACTGTAAATTTTGGCATTTTTATGAAAATTTGATTATCTGTAAAATTATTATAAGTGAGTCATTAGGATAATTTTGCAGTAAATTTTGTTCAGGAGACATATTTGTTAAAACATTAAAAATTATTCTTTTAGATAACTCTAATGAAAACATCTTGCAACTGGCAAAATTCACATGAATGTTTGTGAGGTACCTTGGAAATATCAGATGGAAGTTGATATGGGATTTATTCATAGAGAATTTTTAATATCTATGTACCTAAATGTACATGTGTGTTGTAAATATTGGAAGATCCCAGAAAAGCTCATTAAAGGCCAGAGGAAAGGCTGATACTAAGTATCTGGGGATGTATCAGCATTTCAATGATTAGACCTTTTACAACTGCCTCTGCAAAGGGCAATGTACCCACTAGGATTTCACGTTAAATGGGACTGGGACACAGCTGTGCAGCCTCTCCACTTCAGATAACTGCTGTATAAAATCAATTGTATGCTCACCACCTAAATGGTATGATTTCTTATACTTGAGAGTTACAGGCTGGCTGGAAAATGCCCAGCACTAATTACCCATAGTACAATCTAGTATTTGCCTCTGCTTATTGTACTGAAAGAGATTTCATAGGGCCAGATGGTGCTATACAGTGAAATGTAGCCAATAACAAGAAACAGAAATGTTATCAAATAACAGAAGTTTCATTTTTCCTGAGTAAATGAGCCACTATGCATGAAAGAAAGCTTGATGGAGATGACTTAGTTTCCCTTGGCAGAAAACAGAGAGTCAAGTTGCAGAAGAATTTTTCAGCCTATGTCTAATTTTATATTATTATGAATTCTTGGGGGTAAAAAAAAAAATCACATTTGAGAATTTTATTTTTGCATCTTTTTTACTAGCTAGATGTGAGGTTTCTTCTCCTCCTATTTTGCCTTCTAAATTTTAAGCCAAGTGCTTCCTCCTGTGCACTTTAGTTTTAAGTGAACGATACTTTCCTCCATTTAAAATATTTCCTGTTGAAACAAGATAAAAAGGCAAAGATTCCTGTCAGTTGTTTCTCTTTCAGGTTCTTCATATTCTCTACAATTTCTTATAGTTTCTGACTTTAGTACTTCCCTGAACTTACCCTGCCTTTAGTATTGAGAAATTACAAGTAATCTTAATAATAGTAGATATTCTTTACCCAAATTTTCAAGGTTGCTCTAAAAAAAGAAAAGAAATAAGATTAATACTTTCAGGTTTGTATTGATGCTTTATTTCCCTTTGCTGAACTGTACCTATATATCTGGAAGATAAGACATTTTTCCCAACCATATTTTAATTGAGCATTTCCCTTTTCTTTTCATCTTAGTCCCAAACATTTATTGAAGAAAGATAAGAAACCATTGTGGTGAATAGAGTATTGTGAGCCATGTTGAAGCTTCAACTAGATGTTGCTAGTCTCATAAACTTCTTGTCTGTTACAAAAAGATAATTTAAGAGTCCTGCATATTCTTCTCATCCATGATATGGCAACCAAGTCCTGCTATACTTGCTGAGATATAGAACCAAATTTAGAATTTTGGTTTCCATTTTGACTTTGAAGTTTTCTGGAGCTAAAACCTGTATATCTTTTTTTGGGCTCTTGAACAATACAGTGGTAATAGTTCTGCTCTTGTCAACAAATAATATACATTGAGGCTTACCAGTGTCCTTAAAGTCATGAAATGCACGGGGCACAATAACACTATTTGTCAGCATCTCTATTATTTGCCTTTTATGTGATACAGGCTCATGTCTTGTTCAAATAGTGATTCAACAGCTCTCAGAAGTTATCAATAAAATTGTGTGCATAGTAATAACGCAACAGGCCTGTCAAGCTCTTTATGATATGCAATAAATCCAACTTTCCTAGTGGGTGGATGAAACAAGAGCATATATTCTTCTTCCTTGGCTCTGCACATACAGTTAAAGAGGTCAGTGCAGTGTGCTCATATTTTATATTTTCAGTACCAGCAGGAAGTTTTGCAGTCTTTTCCTCCCACTGTTTTAATCCAATCTTTTGTGTTCCTCTCTCAGTGTCTTCCTTCTAGTGCCTTTGTTGCACTTAATCTACTTATTACGGTACATACAGTAAACTGAAATAGCTTTGGTTATTGAAATATTAGACATGCACAGATTCTTCTTAAAAACTGTCAGTCTCAATTAAAGAAAAAAGCAGAAAACTCAGATAAGGAAAGTAAACATGAGGGTGCTGTTAGATGGTATAGTGCAAATAAAATGATCAGTTATTCATCTGCCTGAGTACAGAGAGAAATGCTACTTTAAAAAAAATAAACTATCATAGAAATATATTTGTTTGAAAGAAGTGTCATTGGTTTTATTTTTTTAGGAGGAATTCACATTACATTTCAGAGCTAAAGAGGCTGAATTTCCAGCTATAAAACTGTATTCAAGATAGCAGAAATGTATTGTGTCCCAGTCTTCAGACTATGCAACATCTACATTTTCCCGAGTCAGAAAGCCATCCTTATCTTTTACTAAATTCATATTGTCAAACTAACCCCCAGTCCTCTTACCCTTTCCCTGTTGCAATCTACATGCAAGCAAATCCCTATCCCATCTTATCCTTAGATATATGTGACTATTCCTCATTATCTACACCTGACTATCCGGCTGCAGGACTGCAAAGGCAGCCAGCACAGGCATCATACATCCTTCAGACACAAAGCTCCACAGCCTTAACCCATTAGTGGTCTTCTGGATCAAATGCAGCTGCTGGTGCAGGAGGCCTCAGATGAGCCCCACTTCTCTAATACCACCATAGGTGACCACATTTAACTGAGGCCTGCGAGGCAACATCTCCAGAACTCTGCTCCTGTTTTATGATCCCAGAGAATTTCTCATCCCCGCACAAACCTAACGTAACATAGTGAAGATGTGAGAGATAAGAGGAGTGGACTAGCTGGTAAACTGCACAAAGAGTGCTTATACGCCACACATTTTGCTTTTCAGCTTTGTAATAACTTTCAAAATTGGCACCGCTCTTGAAAATAATCCAAAAATGGGGGACTTGGAGTATTAATTGCAGAAAATAGTGTTGTTGTCACATAAAACATAGGTTTAGTGTTACTGCTAGTCTTCCACCTCTATGTAGATTATATCTTACAGAAACAAGAGTATATTGGTATTCAAAAGGTTATTCACAACAGATCAGACAACTTCTCTCAGATACAGAGGAAGGGCTACTACAGTTTGATCCATCCTCTGAACTGTAATGGAAGCAGAGAGGATTCTGCAGTTGGGACATTGGGAAAGACTGACTCAAGGGGATGCTCCTGTCTTTGCTGTTTTCTAAACCCAAAGCTCTCCAAATAATGTTGTTAGAGCAGTCTGAAATCCTGTATACAGTCTGTGTTAGGTTACCTCTGTTTGCTTATCTCCATAAACATTTATTGATGGGAAGTGCATAAAGCTGGGGTAGAGAAATAGAAACTCTGTGAAGAGCTCCCTTCTCTCAGTTTGTTTGGCTGTGTTTGGTCACTGTGTTGAATGTCACAACCTAAGGTGAAATTTTTTGGTAATTTCAGTTGATTTTGGAGCAAATCTAAGATTAATGTGAATGGTCATGTTTTTGAATTTCTTGGTTTTGAAGACTGAATTTCCGTAGACATTAAACTGTTTGAGCAGAGAACTTATGTATAGATGCCTGTATTATTTCATATTTCATTAATAATCATGACTGTATGCATCATTTTAGTTTTATAAAACAGATAAGGAGAGTTAAATAGTGGTATTGTAGGTGTTTTTTGCTGGAAGTGTTCATATTAGTTTATATTAATATTTCAAGTCAATATCTGCTGTCAATAAAATGTATTTTAAGAAACTTCCTCCCATATTTGCTCCTCACATGTCAGTTAGAAAGTAAAAAATAGAAGCTTTTTGCCTCCAAAATTTAAGACAAAGATGACATGGGCTTAAATACACTCATGCTCTCCTTTGCTCCACTATAGCTTCTCCATCAGTTTCAGTCCCTTCAGGGATGTTACCTGCTCTGCCATGGAGCACCTCCACTTCACTGGCCTTGTTACCTTTTTGGGGAATTTCCTGCCCTTTCTCACATGTGTTTACCCTGATGCACGGCTGCCCTTTCTTACATGTGTTTACCCTGATGCACAGCTGCCTCACTGTGTGGCTTTGCCATGCCCTGTGGAGCATTATTTGGACCTGGCTAGAACCTGTTGTATCTGGCACAGAGCAGCCTTGGCCTTTCCTTGAAGAGGCTGTGCCTGTAGGTCCCTCCAACCCAAAAATTTCCCAATTGTGCCCCTAACAGAGTCACAAAATCATGCCCCTTAAGTACTAGAGAACAATTCATTAGTAGTAGGACCCCTTGTGCCTAGTAAATACCTGGCCTTGGTGTGAGGGTGAGATTTTCTGGGGCAGTAAGTTTGAATTCCAAATACTCTGTTTCAGCCAATTTTGTTTAGAACATACTATAAAGTTCTGTTACAGAAAAAGCAGTTCAGTGCCTTGCTTTTTGCTTAAAAACAAGCATACATGGTGTGCTTCAATAAACAACTACTTAGCCAATAGATTGTTGAAAATAGTCTTCTCCTCAAACCAAAAACTGTCTCAAGAGTCCCCACAATATACTTACCAACTGCAGACTTTACACATAATGGTATCATTTAAATTGAACTTGTTTTTTACATTATATTTGTTCTCTATATTATATTTATCTGTCATTGTGTTGGTCTATCACTTTATTACTGTCTATGTTCATAGGGAAAAAAGAAAGCTAACTTGTGCACAGAAGATGAAATATGTTGCAAAAAGTCAAGTGAATCTGAGAACTGTTTAGGAATAATTCTGCCTTTCTTTCTGAATCAGGGCCTATGAATTTCATACCAAGACACGTTTGTTTCTATCATTAGGGTGTTGTGTAACTTCACCTTATCTTTCACCCTGCCTCTGGCCTCTCATCTTTCCTTCAGAGGCTGACAAAAGATGTGACCTCCTCACCATGCCCTACTTGATACCCCATCATCCTCAAACAGCCTTAACTTGTCAAATACTTCAATAATGTTCAAGAAGGCCAATAGACAAGTCCTGCCCTCGTGTCTCAACAACCCCAGGCAGCTCTACAAGCTGGGGCAGAGTGGCTGGAAAGCTGCCTGGTGGGAAGGACCTGGGGCTGCTGGTTGACAGCAGCTGAATGCGAACAAGTGAGCCCAGGTGGCCAAGGCAGCCATAGCATCCTGGCCTGTATCAGCAAGAGTGTGGCCAGCAGGGCCAGGGCAGGGATTGTCCCCTGTATTCAGCACTGGTGAGGCCACACCTCGAGTCCCGTGTCCAGTTCTGGACCCTTCACTTCAAGAAGGGCAACAGAGCTGCTGAAGGATGGGGCAGACCTGTCATTTGAGGAGAGGCTGAAGGAGCTGGGGATTTTTAGACTGAGGAAAAGGAGTCTCAGGGAAGGTTTTACCACTCTCTGCAACTGCCTGAAACATGTTACAAGTGAAAGTATGAAAGGAAATGGCCTCAGCTTGTGCCAGGGGAAGTTTAGATTTGATATTAGGAAAAATTTCTTCACCAAAAGGGTTGTCAAGCGTTGGAACAGGCTACATAGAGAAGTGGTTGAGTCACCATCCCAGGAGATAATGTCAGGTGGAGATGTGGCATTTAGTGGCATGGTTTACTGGTAGGCTTGGCAGTGCTGGATTAACAGTTGGACTCAGTGATCTTTAAGATCTTTTCCAACCTTAATTATTCTATGTTGCCATATTTGAATGTTCTTGCAAATAGGCTGATTTCATTGTCCAAGCTGAGTACAATGTAAACAATAAAGTAGCACAGAGTGAAAACTAAATTGACACATGGCATTGCCAGCAAACAAAATATGGATATACAGTTTTTATTCTTAACAATTTTAACTTTACAGTTTCCTAGAAAGATTAAATTTTCATGGTAAGGCCATTATTGATTTCTAACTAGTCTGCTCTGTATTCATGTGAAATGTTTATAAACCTGAACTGAATTGACATTTTCTCTTTTTTTTTTTTCTCTTACTTCTTTCAGGAACTCGAATTTCAGGATCTGACAGCAGTTTTACACTGTATTCACTCCTTTATAGCAGCAAAAGTGGCATCTGTGGATCCAGTATTCATAGACAGTCAGAGTATTGCAAGAAAATATATGTACAGTAACTGATACTAGATTATATGTCATGACTATGGAAAATAAATTATTTTCTTAACAAAAGTAGTTATTCCATTCACAATATTGCAACTTGGTGATTTTATAAGAAGCCTATAATTGTGTTATCTGTGATGTTAAGAGTTTTCACAATCTGATAAATATTTTGAATCTATGAGTTAAAAAATACTGTCAGTTTGTTATCCTCAGCATTAATCTAAAATTCTAAGTGAATATTCATTCAGTAGTACTTGTAGAGTCATTTTGATTTCTGCTCTCATGATGACACATTCTCCCCCTTCTTAGATAGTAATGTGGAGTAATATTTGAGAAGTGTATGTCCAAAATTTGGCCTCTAAGTCTGTTTGGAAAAGTGTTGGGCATACAGGCAATTACTACAGTGTTCACTAGAAAAGAAGTAATTATTGAAGACAGTTGCTGTAGGAATTGAACTTTCATCTTCCTTCTATATGTTTGAAAAATTGTAGTTCCATGGTTGGGTTCTATCAAGGCCTCAGAGTTTAGCTCTTGCAAAACAGTAAATACTCTATTTCAGATCTAGGAATATAGTTACCACACACTCAGCTCTAAGAATACTCAGTAGCCCCAGTGTATGCACAAGGTAATGTTAAGTGTGTTTTTAAGTATCATGGCAGATCAACTGTGAAGTGCTTTAGACTCAGCTAAGAAGCCTGGCCATAGACACTTAGTTTTAAGAAACTTGCCATAAGGTTTTCTTATCTTTTAATAAAGCTTCCATGACCCGTTCATTTATTCATTCATAGATTGACTTGACATCTATCCTTTGATGTAATGCTCTGTATGCTTGGGAACAGCTTTTATTTGGAGGAACATGCTTCTAAGATAAGATGAACATAACAAAATATATTTTTCTGAGACATCTGCCTTTCTTTTCCCTGTAACTTTAACCTTGACTTATATTCAAGCAAAGTGGATTTTGTCCTTGCAGAGGAAAGAATATCGTTTTAATTTTGACATATGCCTAACCTTCTTTCTGAAATCATAATCTTATATGCACAAATAATTCTTCCTGCTATTGAAAAAATAATTAGAAAAGAAGACATTCTAGTCTTAGGGCATATTCCCTGTAAGTCATACCAAATATTGTAGGTTTTTGTGATAGAAGTCTGTTTTTCTCACTTGCACTTTTGAGGCAACATCAAGAAAATAAAACAATCAAAATCAAACAAGTAGAATAACTTAAGTAGATGCCATGGATAAGGATTGAATTCATCAAAGTCCTTCCTAAATTTTAGAAGTCTTGTCATGTGTCCTGCTAATGTTAAAGCCTAAAGTTGCTGTAATCTAATGAAAAGCGGTTGGTGCCTTTCAAAGGTCTCAAGTGAGGAGTGTTTTTTACATAAACTCAGTGCTTAAGTTTAGTCAGCTGAATTCTCTCCTTCATGTCTTAAGCTGTCTTGGCAGAGTGCAGTGGGGCACTTACTTCAAACAGATGCTTCTCTGTCCACCTGAAGCTTGGGCACAAATAAGGTTCCTAATGCAGGTGATTTAATCTTGCCAGGAGGGTTACTTGGTCTGTAGAGAAACTAATTTGAACAGTGCTGACTCTGCTTGTAATTCTAGTGTTGTTTATGGGTTCCAGTGTTGTTTGCAATGAGGCATAGTAGGAGGGCTAACTCCTGGTAAAACAATATTTAGCAAATGTGATAAATATTTTTATTAATTTTAAATAAGTCTTTGTAGCCATTATTGTACTTTTAATATACATAATCTCAATTTCATATTAATTTTATTTTTTTAAAAAATTTAAAACCTTTTTCTTGAACATGCATTTATTGAAAATGTTTCATTTATTTCTCAGCTTTCTTTTTTATTTTCAGCTCATTGTATTTACCAAGGTTTTAACATTCACAGATTATAGCATTAACATTAGAATATCTTTCTTACAATAATTTCTCAATTCATTTTATTAGCATGAACAATTAAAAATGTCACAATTTCTATAGGATGAAGAACTAGAGAATTAATTCAGTTTTGTTTTCCTAATATTTTATCATAGACAGCGTTCAATACTCACATCATAGTTACAGTAGAAAACTGTACCAGATAGTACTGAACTGGTCCTACAGTCAGACATCTAGACTTAATGTTTTAAGAATCATGTGAATATAAACTAACATATCTCCCAAAATACTGTAATGAAACCTTAAAAGAAATCAGGCCTAGTTTATTAAGTAATCTTTCATTTCTACCAAGAAAGTTCTGCAATTCAAAAAGGCATTATTGATTTTTTTTTTTCCAAAGCAGCTGGATATTGCACTTTTTCATTAGAACTTTTAAATCTCTTATATGAAGTTACTTATGATGATCTTAAGTAATTTTGTTATTTGTTTAATGGTATTTCTAAATTTTTTTATTCTTTTGATGAGCTACTGTTTTTGCTAGATGGTAGTTTTCTTCTGTATGTCCAAATCAGTCTCAAGGAATATTAGAGAAAAAATTCTTATAAATTCACCCTCTGAAATTTAGCATTGTGTTTTAGAAATAATTCTCCAAACATATTGTTAATGAGGAACTTGAGGATCCCTATTAGCTCACTTGCCTTTTCCTTTGTTTCATATTCTGCAACAGTCTCAAGCCAGGGACTAAAGGCCGGTTTTTTGAGGAAGTTACCAGAGCCTGGAAAAGCTAATGGATTGCTAGTTACTCACTGTTATATAGGCTGTGTAGGACTTCAGTACCACCTTGCATTTCTTAGTCATATACCTCATATTTGAAAATGTTGCATTCCCAATTTGTTTGGTTGCTTATGTTTCTTTGTCAAATTTTCATCAGTAAAGCATATTAGTTTGTCATTGCCTTCAAAATGTGGATCATATATCATGCATATATTTTTCTCTGTCAAAGTTTTTAGTGTTTGCACCACATTTGAGCTCACCAAACACTTCAAAATAGGAAAATATTAGGATTCACAAATAGATCTGCTGGTAGATACCTTCCACAGCCACCCCTCAGGAATCGCAGGCTGAGCCAGAGGACACCTGCTTTAGGCAGCTCAAATGCCAAATATTAAATTGCTAATGAGAACATAAAAGAAATTTTAATTTTCTTTGCTACATACTTGTGATATATTAAGCTTTAGTCTTACTATCTCATTATGTATTTGTGTATACTTTTCCTTTATTTTTTCTAGGGGGACAAAGATGTACCAGAATTGAATAGAGTAGGAAAAGACAAGCATTTGCTAAAGCACCACCATAAACAGCAGGCTGGGGAAGGAAGCATACAAACACAGACTTATAAAATTGGTCCCCATCACAAAATCAAGATAGCCACTTGTGATTAGAAATGAGTAAAAAGAGCACAGTCTGTGTTTGTGCAAATTATCTTTATGCCTTTATTTAAACTCAAGACTTGGTTAAAAGGCTGAAAATAATCCCATCTATAATGTGATTTTGAACAAATGGGTAGTATGTTGATTTAAATTAGAACAGGGCTCGTCAGTGACTTATAAATTAAGGAGTGGTACAGCCTGGGCTTAGGCACTGGACTTGAATCATACTGATGGCTTATTAATATAATTTGTGACATTTTTTGCTCTAAGATGATTAAAATCTGCAGAAAAAAATCCTGTTCACAATCAAGATAAAATCAGCTCAGCTCTGTTCTCAGTGTATGACATGGTTGTGCTACCCTGTTGAAAACACCAGAGCATTTATTAGAGGGAACATGGCCAGGCTGTGGCAGATGGCCTCAGGGATAAAAAACAGGCCATGACAATTTTAGTTATAAATTAAGATGTTACCAGAGTGTTTCACTGACTTAATCTGACCCATAGTATTTAGTTTTATTTTTGCCTGTAATCATAAAGCCTGTGAGGCTGAGGCTGCGCTGATCCAAAGCTCAAGTTGTAGAAATCTGACTGAATTCTTCTAAGGTTAGGATCTTAGGAAAAGTATTTCAAAATTATTCTCAATCTTGAGCCAGTAGGCCTGAAGCTTAAGAAATAATTTTCTGGGGGAGGAAGACTAAGCTCTGACAAATTTTGCAACCATTAATCTAAAATCCTGTATTATATCTGAACTACATTAATTCATAAGTAATTTCAGACAAGACATGCCTTTTCCACAAAACCTTTAATGTGTAGTCTGATCTTTGTAGTGGCCTAAGCAGAATTTAATACTGCCTGAATTTCTTTTAAAGTACATTCCATAAATCTTCTATCAAGATACTGTCAGTATTTTATAACACTTTCCTACCCGCCTGAGTATTCCCTCTGTCCCAGTGCTCAAAGTGAGGTGTGTATAGTGGCAATGCAATTTTTCTGCTTTTTTTTTTTACTTCTGTGGTTTATTTTCTTTTAATATAGTTTGCCTGTGTCCTCCAGTAAGCTTTTTCAAGGCAGAGAGGGTGAATATTTGGAAGGAAGCACTTTCCTCCATGCTCCAATGAGAGTCAGAGTGGTGATAGAATTCTGTCCCTCTTTCCCATGTATGAGAAACGGGACAAAGCGCTGCAAAAATGGAAGCAGGGAGGGATGGACAGACAGACTGTGAAATCTTAAAAAACTCCTTCACTTAGGTATGCAATCTAAAAATACCTCTTGGAACTCATTTTACTCAGTTCTGGAACTTCATCAGGAAATTCATCTTTCAGTGTAGTTCTCTTACTTTGAATTGGTATTCGTTAAGTTATGGATGCTGAATAGTTAAAGACTGCAAAGAAAAAATGCAAATTGTATCATGTAATAATCGGGTTTTTTGGTTTTTTGTTTGTTTTTTTTTTTAACCTATGCTTCAAAAATGTTTAGGTACTTTTGTGTTGAAGCATGTAGGTAAGCAATTATCATATGTGAACTAAAGACCTTGTAGTAAATCTATAAAGTGCAAAACAGATTTGTGTAGTACTCAGGATGAAATCAAATATGTATTCTAATATGGTTCAATCACAAAAAATTCTTAAGTAAAATATTTTCATGAAATTTAAAGTTATCAAATTCCACAGACATGAGCCAAAATCCACTGCTGTTGTAAGTCCCAGTGACTTATACAGTACTTTGCCTGAAACAAAGATACACAATTTTAAATAATAAACAGAGGAAGAAAAATTGTTTGCTTTTCTAATATTCCCTTGGTGCCCAGCTGCCTACATATTCACTTAAAGGATTCATTCTTACTGAAAAAACTGCTGACTTTTCAGTAGGGAATCAAAATCAGCTATTTGGGCTGAAAGCCATAATCTTTTTTTTTGGAACAGCTGTCATGATGCCCTGTACAAGTTGCATTTATGCAGGTATTCCGACCTCTAGTTTAAATGGATCACAGACTTTTTTTCATTACAAAGACATGATCTATTGTGCAAGTCTATACTTGCACATCATGAGATGTGCGTGGCAGAAGCATCTCAGCTGCATAGATCTCTAGGACTACAAGACAACCAAGCAGGGAAAGTTAAATGTAAGAACTTTATTTTTCTTTCCTCACTATCAATTATTCTTGGAACATTATTTCTGTTATATTTCTAGGCTAACTAACTGACTGTTACAAGTCTCTGAATTCCCAACTACGATGGAAATGTCATACTCAATGCTTATCAATGAATGTAGAAATTAATTAATGTAGAAATTAGGTGTCCAGTCTGTGTTAATCATCTGGTCTCAACCCCTTAACAAGTGGATAGAAACCGGCAAATATAAGAAGTGCTTTATTCCTTCTGCAACAGACGCTTAAAACCACTTGATTGAATCATGTTCTGAGAAGGCATCTTTCTCCATCAACAAGCTGTAGTACCACACAGAGTTTTGACAGCTCAATTTTCTATAGATAGGTTTAATATCAGATTTATGTACCAATACAAGAAAAAGTAGCAATCATGAGCAGGATTGCAGGATTATGAGAATAAAATAAAACAATCCTGAAGTGAATGAAATTTCAATCAGAAGTTTATCATCCTGTTTAACTGGCAGAGGGGAGAGAAGAAAAGGTCTTAGCCTGTTTTTCCAGCTAGCAGTTGCTTCCTGGGTCTTAGTAGAAAATATTTCTAAGATAAGACAGTAGAAATTGTATTAATTCACAGATGAGTTCTATGTCTCAGGGGATGCACTGACTCTTGGAACACAGAGCTACTCATAAAAAAAAAATGATAGACATTCTACTGTGTCTTTAAGCACTTTGTTCAATTAACATTCAGAACCAAGCTAAATTACTGCTATACAACATCCATAAGCAGCGTACATAATCAGCTCATTGTTTTCTTTTTGTGCAGAAGATGGACAAGTATTCCCTTGTGGAGTGAATATGAATATTAAATAGGTTTTAGAGATAAAACTTTTCCTGCGTTTTAAAGTAGGAGTCCTTTACTGAACCAGTGTGTTATACTCTTGGATAAAACTGGAAAAAGCTGCTTCTTAAATTTTTCACACTGACTGAGAGAAGTGCTATATAGTTTTGCCTATAACTAAAAGCACAGTGGCTTCCACAAAAGCCCCAGAAATTACTAGCACATATCACATCATGGTGCTTGAGATATATTGATACTTTCAGAGAACTCAAAAAGAGAAATGTGTGCGGCCAGAGAGAAGTAGGAAACAGCAACATCCAAATTACTGCAGGGTTGGATGTCACAGATGTTTCTGGGCTTCAGTTCTTTATTCTTGTCAATAATTTCTATCAGCATTTATAGTATTATTAGAGATTTATTCTCCCCATCACTGGGATATTCATAGAAGGATGAAATTTCACATTCAAAACCAAACTTATATTTAATTTTCCCTTCACCTTTCTTTCGACCGAGGCACTGCGGAATTTCAGTTAACTCACTCCATATGGTGGGTAAAAGTGCTCTTATGACAACATCAGATTCTGGGCTCCTGGTCACACAGAGTTCATTTCTTCCCAGTCCTGCAAATAATCTCTCTGAGTTTGCTTGTTGTGGTCTTTTGCACTTCAGAGTTTTACTAATATCTCAAAATACTCTTAACATTCTTTTGTTTCATTACAATATTTGTCATCCTAAGTCTGTAAAGCCAAGTGTTTCTCATGCCTTTTGTTGCCACATTAACCATTTCTATTGTCTCAATATTTTTTCATTTCCTTTTAATTTCTAAATAAGTTTCTCACTCAGTGTTTTATACCCTGTAGAGAAATATCTGCAATTGCAATCAGGAGATTATCCCTAAAAAGAGGGTTTCTGAATACTCATATGAAAAGGATGTAAAAAAGGTTTCTCTGCTTTAGTCATGAAGACCTTTTACTGATTTTCTTCTTGGAAAAACTTGCACCATACTCCATTTTTGTCTGGTATGTCATAGTATGCACAACAGTGTAGTAGGTCTTTGCCATGCTAATTATTATACAGCCTTCAACAATATATGCCTTTCATCAGTAGTAAATCCATTTATATGGCATGCTTTCATGTGATTTTACTTAATTGATCTTAAAGACACATAAGTTTCCTGTTTTGTTTTTTCTATATTTAAATAGCATGGACAGTCACTAAGTGGTTCTTTGCACTCAGAAATGCTTAGCTCCTCTGCCTTCAAAGAAAATATTCTTCTATTTTGACATGACTGATATTTTGTTTTGTAACCATACAGTCAAGCAAGTAAGGTATAGGTTGGTTTTGGTTTTTTTTAATTATTTTCAATAAGCACAGTATATTCTCTATCATCCAAAGCTGCACTACTTTTCCATTAGGCTGTGTGGTAAACTGTGTCTAACAGTGAGTCCCATTTTTGCCTAATGTTTTTTAATCAGTTTCTTCATTTCTATTGAGCATTTTAATCTGCAATAAACACTACTGTTAGATTTATCATACCACTTCCATTTATCAAGGTCATTTTTCTGAAAGATTATCTGTTGTGTTCATTTGCCACAGGTCTTTCCAAAAAAATCAATCAAACTATTTATTTCACAGGTACATTCTCATCTCTTGGTTTGAAAAAAATTAAATTGCCTGGAAAAAAAAAATCTCTGTAGTTTTTCTCCAACAATTTGCTTCATTTATGTTATTTTTCTCTTAATTTTTTTTTTTTTGACAAAAGATTAGAAGAAAGTTATATTTGGAATTTTTAGTTGCATGTTCCGTCCTATTTTTCTTTTTGCCACATTCCTTTTTAATTCTGATATTTAAAACAGACCCAGAATTATATCTCTGTGGCAGGAAAACGCGCCATCCAGAAACAAAAATTAAGAATTCAATCTGTGAAATAACCTCACAAGTACATACATGGGCAGATTACTGTACACTATTGTTTGACACCAGAATTTGGAAATTATCAGAACTGTGTGCAGCTCTACTTTAATTATCTGAACTGCAAATAAAATTGCAGTTGAGAAAATGGGTGTTTCATTAAACATTGGAAAAACTAGGAACATTTCTAGCGCATAAGGAAGAGGGAACATTTTGGTATCAGGCATGTGGGTTTTTTTTATATTAAAATGTCTTGTGAACCATGTGGACATAACTACCAATTTGTGTCTGGATGGTTTCTTATCACCTAGAAAAGCCAGGGACCAGTAAAAAATACATAGTAAGGAATTTCCCAGACTAATTTGACTCTTCAGATAATTTCTTGTGTAGACAGACCTCTTGTCTCTGTCATTTTAAAGCATCATATACCAGACTTTAAAAACTGAACTCTAGCATCTGACTATACAACCCAAGCATTCACTGGGTGCTACTTGCAATTTGCAGACTGTAGGATTTTCCATCAGAGAACAACTTCCATCTAACAAAGAACAAGCAGATGATGTATTTTAAACACCTGTAGAAAGGATACAGAGCTTTTAACCAGGGTAAGGTAGGGTCATAGAGTCATCAAGATTGGAAGAGGTCCCCAAGATCAAGTCCAACTGCCCACCCAACACTTTCACTGTAATCACTAAACCACATCACCAGGTCCGGATGCATCTTATAAACACATCCAGGGATAGTGACTCCACCATCTCCCTGGGCAACCTGTTCCAATGCCTGGCCACCCTAACAGTGACTTTTTTTCTTATAGCTAATCTGAATTTCACCTATCTCAGTTTAAGGTAATTTCCTCTTGTCCTCTCACTGCAGGCAGACAAGACCAACCCCCACCTCACTGCAGCCTCCTTTCAGCGACTCGTAGAGAGAGCGATGAGGTCTCCAAGTCCCTTTCTGCTGAACAGCTCTCAAGCCACTCCTCCCCCAGCCAGTAGCACTGCAGGGAATGGTTGTGACCCAAGTGCAGAACTCTTCACTTTATTGAACCTCCTGCAGTTGTCCTCAGCCCATTGATGGAGTCTGTCCAGGTCTCTCTGTAGAGCCCTCAATCAGATCAATGCACCCTCCCACCCAACTTCGTATCATCTGCAAATTTACTGAGTGTGCACTCAGTAAATAACAGCAGAGCTTTGGGGGTAACCAGTCAGAAACTGAGAAATACCCTTTTTCATCGAAAATTCCCATACTGCAGATCAGGGCAGAAGCACGTTCACTGTTATGAAGCACTGAAAACGAGAGGTGCCTGAATCTCCTCTTTCTCTTTGTGTTCCCTAATCATCTTGGTTCCATATTGATTCCATGATTTTAGCTGAGTGTCCTCAGCTTTTTCATCACCATGATGATCACAGCACCCACCACTGTTGAAAATGGTGCCTGTTGATGCCAAAGACGTAGAGCGGGGCTAATTCACTGCCTAGAATTTGTGCAGTTGTCCCTTGTTCACCTTGTAAAGGCAACAGTGGGCTAATTTTAAGTATATAAATAAAGACCAGTCTACTGGAGCGACTTGCCATTAAGTTTCAAACATTTATTACATAGTTATTTTTTTGTGTGTGAGAAGAGTAGTTGCGACGCAATATATTATTACAGTCATAAATGCAAAACTTATGTAAAAACCATCTTGTAAATGAGATAGCTGCATTCACAAGGCTCTTGTCTGTAGAACACAAAAAACAAAAGCACGTATAAGTGCTTCTAACCACCAGAAGTGCTTCTACATGGATAACTTACTGCTGTTGAATCATTTTCTTTATGCCATAGCTGCAGCAGTGTTTGAAATAAAGAGCAGGACCACATGCTCTGCTCTATAAACAGTTAGGTGCATCACTGATACTTAAAAGTTATTTTAAATACTAATTCAGTGGTGGGGAAAAAATATATATTTAAACTGTAAAAGCACCCTCTCAAATGAAAAACTTGGGATGTGAACAGAAAACAAACAAACAAAAAAGCAAACTCAACTGGAACAGCATGGAGCCAGGTTCTTGGGAATATGCTGAGTCCTGAGAAGCTGTTATGCAGGCCAGAGTAGTCAGCATACATGGTTGCAAACGTGGAGAGCAGGAAAAGAGAATTATTCAACAATTACTTGCACAGTGTGAGCAGAAATACTGCTCAATTGTTATGGAACAGTGGTCCTATCAGAGAAAGTGAAATCTTTGGGTTTTGGTTTCCTTTTTGTGCTTGTGAGACATTTTGCAAGTGCAAGTATTTTCCATATATATTCTTGAAGCATGTAAACATATAACTCACTGTCCTGTTTCTCAGATTATAATATTAATTATGCCTTTTGGAGAAAATTATAAGCATTCTCTCAGAGGATGCAATTCCATCCCCAAGAGGTCAAATCACTGCTGGTCACTGAAAATTTTCTCATGTCATTCCTCTGCATTCACTGTGCCCTCAGCAGGTGTCTGTTCACTAGACCTGTTTCTGCCATCTACTGTATTTTTTCACCAAGCATCCTTGAGTGGATGGGGTTTTTTCATATCTGATATAGTGCCTCTGGAAATCAAATTTTGTGTTCTCTTAATCAATTTAATCAAAACTTCTTATTTACAACCATGATTTTGGAATTCTTAAATCTCTCAAAGATGGAGATAGGAGTTTTAGCCCTATTTGGAATTTTCTGATAGCTTACTATATTGACAATACAAAATGTCAGTTATTTCACATTTTTACACTGCCATGACATTATCAGGTGTACATAAATGATTATTCATCCTGATTGCATTCTGTTCATTCCATTACATGAAAAAATTGAATATTTGTTATATAAGCCCTGATTATTTTTTAAAAGGGAATAAACATTTATGATGCTAGATGTTCAGATCCGTATTTATCTTTGTATCCACTAGAAAGCAAATTAAAAAAAAAAAAAAAGAAACCGTTTGCAGTAACATTTAACTATTTTGGCATATTTTGTAGCATTTGAGTTGAGTATTAGTCCTGTTTCAATAAGATCATGACCAATGACTTATGTTGGTAGAGATAACAATCTATAAATCACTCATGGCTTAAAGTAAGGTTCTCAGGATGTTCTCAGGTTATACTTAACTGTAAAAAATGGAGATGAATTTATTCTTTCTGAAAGCACTAAGTGAAAAGAAGGGAAAGTTACTTGACTTTTTATTTGAAAAAACTAGTTGTTACATGTCCTTGAAATTTGTATTGGGAGCATTCCCACATGTACTTTGGTATCAATATTTCCAAGAATTGCTATCTTAAATCCAGTTTATCCAGTGTGGGTGGCAAGCACTATCAATAGCTGAGGCACACAGTACATCTGTGGGAATTTCCATCCCAAAATAATCAGTTTGAAATATGCAGCTGTTGCTTCTCTGGCCCTCCATCATGCAATCTTGTTTGCAAAGTGAAAGGCAATTGCCACTTCTTGGTGAAAACTTACAAGAATATATGATGGAGGAGAAGTGTGGAGATTTTTAATGAAATCAGTGCTTTTCTCCAGTGTATGAGCATCACTGGCAATTATGTCCAGAGCTGGTTCATATTCTGGTCAGTAACCCTCAATGTGGCATAAGTCTGACTCCTGACCACTGTTGTTCATGGAAAAAAAATGTGTATATTTCAGATACTTTTGCAGGTTTTTTTTCCCCCATAGAAGGAAATGATTTATAGAAACTTTATAGGAAATGTTTCAAACCATTTCCAGACATGCCTTTGAAAGTCAGTGGGCATTGGCAGAATTCCTTAAGAACTCAGGGCTCTAGGATTAAATAATCAGTGGTGACATTAATTACTCAGGTAATTAATAACCTCTAACTGCCATTTGTTTTTATTCACACCCTGTAAATCTTTATTAAAAGATTATCTTTATCATCTTTACTTCAGTAACTGACTTAAGTTTCAAATAATCAAGTATATTGCAGTCTGTGGAACGGCAAAAAAAGTGATCTGCAGCAGGTAATTAGCACAAGATTTTCAGTTTTAAAACTTTGCATAACATGATCTCAGAAGTTCTTTTTGAAGAACATTTGAATTAGTATACCCTATTGCAGCCAGTAACTAAACCTTATTAAATGTTTCCTGACAGTTCACTACCTCTGTCCTAAAAATGCATTAGTTCAGCAGTTCATAATAGAACCAAACATAAATAGGTGTCAAAATTCTATACAGACACATAAAGACTGTCTGAATGTTGTTCATCTTTGTCATGTAGTAATTAAATGTTTGTTGAAGCTCTTTGGGGTTTTGCATATTGCAGGTTTCTTTCCTTTTTGGAGGAAGGTGGTACTGAGGGCTATAATGCAACAAAATGAGGCCATATATGTGATCATCTCAGTATTCGGAACTACTTTCAGGTAATTCTGTAATGATCAAAATAAAATTAACAAAAATTTTTCATACTCATAGTGTTTCACATCTAAATGATATTCATTATTTATTTTACAACACATTTTATGTATTTCAGTTGGCAAATTAAAAATGACATCTGAAACGCAGCATTTTTGTGTGTGCAGCTTTGCTTTTGTTCCCCTTTTTATTGGAAATGCAGCCTCGCAACACGTGCATGATGATAGACTTGTATAGTGTAAAATTACTGTAGTTTTATCTGTTCAGGAAGTCAGAAAGGGATTTAATACATAGTAAAAATTAAACTAGGGAGTAATATAAAGGCAGAGTGTATATATTTTGCACTTTTAAATAACCTTTTATAACAAGAATCTATTATCATACAGCATACTGTAACTCCACTTTGTAGTGATACTCTTGCTATTGTCACAGTATTGTCTTTAAATCTGGATATAAATGGTTTGTATATGTAAACACTTCAAAAGTGATTTCTACAATGGAATATGTGCTCCCTGTCACTGTTATTAGCATCCAACTGGAGAAATATTCACCAATTATTTTTTTTATGAAATATGAATGTACAGTGTAAATTAGCAAATCAAATACTGTAGCAATGAAGAGATGCACTTTAAAAATGTAAAAGTGTATATCTCCAAGAGTGTTATTTTGTATAGATGTTTTTGAATAAATAATTTATTGCTCATTAGTGGGGTTTTTTGTCATTTATGAAATAAATATAAGTTATTTGATAGCATCTCTTTGAGTTTTATATTTAATCATCAGTGATTTTAGTAGGTTTCTTACTTTTTAAAATTAAGTTTTTGTAATTAGAACAGTAAAGCACTTAGTCACATTTTCTTTTCATTCACTGCTTGATGTAGTTGCTGTTAGGAAGCCAAGGTGTAACCCATAATCAGCTCCCAGTCCTTTTGGTGATCAGCCAGCAAAAGGCAATTGCTGCAGTGTTGCAGTGTTCGGTTTGCCTTGGTACCAGGCTAAGCTGTCTGTCAAACATCTCTACCAATGAAATACAAGTTACATCACTGGGCAGGTATTGTTCAGGCTATAAACCCAGCCAACGAGATAGCAAGGCACCAACTTTTGAAAACCCCACTTGACAGAAGGAGAACCACAGAATAAACTTTTACTTTCTTTCTGCTGCACACCACCACAAAGTCTGCTGTCTTTGTCTGTTCCCACACCCACACCACAGCAGCTTCCTTCAGTCATCAAGACCCATTTGGCCACAGAAATCAAGGTATGGAGAGGGGGATACATAGCAAGGAATTGGAAGCACTTCTATTTTCCATGGTTTAAATGCAGCCAGTTGATACATATTGAAAGGCATAATGACCACAGTATACATTTATTTCAGTGAGAGATCAATGCTGAATTCTGAACTGAAAAGTACCAAACAGCAAAATGTCTGCAGCCTTCAAAGCTGGGCATAATTCAGATTTGTAATCTGAGATTTCTTCTAGATTCCTTCCGTGTTTTGCTAACAGCTTAAAAATATGGCACATTAGACCAGGTTTCTTCTACCAGGAAGATGTTTTGAAAAAGAGATTTCAGGAAAGTTTTGTAAACTGGGGTTTTTTCTTTTTTGATGTCCTCTAGTATATCTAGTTTTTAAGAAGAAAACACATCTGTATTCTGAAGGAAAAATATAAATCCTGAATTTAAACCTAAACCAAAACCAGTGTGTGCTTGTAATGAAGCTAGACTTGCTATCTCAGATAATGACAATAGCAGTGTCATCAAAGACAACCTAGAAATAGTTAACACATTTCAGTCACCCCTCCTCTTAGTCTTTGAATCCAGAGGTGTGCTAGTATCATAAAATTGAATCTGAAGTAAGACTTGGACAACTAAACTGAAAGCACTGAATGAGAAAGCAATCACAGAAAAAGCCTTTTGTCCATAGAGGCTATAAATCTTTGCACATCCTTAATGCCCCAGATTTCCCATGTATTTTGATGTGTGCTCCATATAGGCAGAGGTCAGCTGGGAGGAAGGCTGCTTGGTCCTCAGAAAGGCTTGATGCTACAGTGCATTTTTACAGTGCAGTCAGCCTCCCCAGAAGATGACATGGCAGCTCCAATTTCTATTAAAATATGTACTGGCAGGTGGGGAAAGGCAGAGTCACACCATCATTTAACTGCCCATTGATTACAGCACTGGACCCAAGGGGAAAATGTTCTTTTAGTAAGTGAGCTCCTAGAGCAGACAAATTTTTAGATGCCTGCCTGGCCCTCTTTTCTGCTCAGGGCTCCCCCTGAGAAGAGGCAGCAGAGGAGAGTGTGTACCTGCATTGTGGGTGGCAGTCTGGAATTTTAGGTCCAGCAGTCCCTGCAGAGGTCTGGTTCAGTGTCCAGCCTGGGGGGAGAAACAGGGCAGGAGGGGCAGGGGGACAGGGCAGGCAGCTGAGGGGTTGTGTACTCCTTAAGCATCAATTTCTCTTTGCATGTGCCCAAGCCCTTGAATGCAACACCGTAGCTGCCTTTATTATCTCCGGAGGCTGCTGTGAATGGCAGCGCTTTCTGTCCTCCTGCTAAGGTTGTGCCACTGTGGAGGGGAGGAGGCTGATTTGCTGGAGAAGGAAAGTAAGCACAGGTAAGGAGCAAGCTTTGGTAACCCAGCAGGCAGGGCAGTCATCTGGGGAGGTGTAATCCTGAGCTCTGTTTCCAAAGAGAAATATGCAGAGATGTGAGGAAGGTCTCATTTATGTGCAGCTTAAAGTGCATTTTAGTATGACATATTGGACTTTCTCACTTCCCCATGGTAGTAAATTGTGCTTCTCATGGCAATAGATGTAATTGCTTTGCACTAAATTATATTAACTATTTCAGGTAGTTTGCTCTACTTCATGCTTGGAATGACAGAGCTGAATTACTTTCTTTAGTATGTAGCTCAAAAGAGAAGAAAACCTCTTGATATTGGGGGGNGGGGGGGGGGGGGAAGGGGTTTTTTTTCAGCTGCAGAAATAATGTTTAGACATTGGCAAATTTTAAAGTATTAGCATTTATTATTTTATAATTATTTTTACTCCTGGTTGGGGTTAGTTTTAAATGAGTGATTTTTGAAAATGAAGGGAGCTCTTTGTCGCAGTTCATTTTTGTTGAACTAGGTTGTAGTCAGTCTGCACTGCAACTCATGGACTGGGACTAGCAGCATTGCACCTGACAGAGAAATGGGTGAGTTAATTTTTAAGTACCCAAAGAGGAGAGGTTGTTTTTCTTTTCTGAGAGCTGGACTTTGTTTTTCATATACAGCCTTGTTTAATGATTCAGGTGAAGCTTTTGTGCATCCAAAGGGGGAACTTTACTTGATGGTGTCAAAAGTAGAGCAAGAAGAGCTTGAGAGTACTTGTTCTGCATCTCTGACATCTGTGAAGTTCCCATTGCATGAAATACTTATAGCCTATTCAGCACAGAGGATTTCAAAGCAGGTAAATCCCTCCTTGTTCTATAAAAAATTGTGATGCTATTCAAGAGAATGTTTAAGTGGCAATTAAAAGAGACCCACAACAGAAGAACTAGGGTAAGAACAAAGAATATTAAACAAAATAGGGAGGAAGGAGGAGACAGAGGGAGAGATGAAGGTAGAAAGGCTGAATAAATGGAGGGTGGGGGCATGGGAAAGTGCTGGAAACTGAAAATAGAATATGATATCAGAAAGTAGGGTGTATATGATCACAGTGAGGGATGTAAAGGTTGGAGAGATAAGGGATGTAGGGAGGGTGTCCTTGCCTGGAAAACTGGCCAGTGCCTGTTCCTTTGGTTGAGAATTAGAGGGGTGCTCCCTCTCAGACATTAATACTGAGCATTTGGAGGTGTGTTACTGGGGTGAGAGAGCAGGAAGTAGGATGGGAACTCTGAATAGAGCTGGGTAAGTTCTTGTCAGGTAAGACATTTTCTGGTGATGCAGGTAATTTGATACAGTTCATTACAAGCATAAAATTACTCAAAATAAATAGAAAAAGATCAAAGCTGTAAGAAAGGACATTAAAAGACTATGGTCTCATATTTTAATATCTTGCCTGGAATATTTAAATATTATCAATTTTCAGAGTTATTTGTTATAATTTGTGCTCTTATCTAACTCATTTCAGACATTAGGTGTACCCACTTTAGGGAACGGATGGGACAGTTATATCTCAAAGCTTTGACCAATGTGGGGAACACAGAAAGAGGAAACTTCAGGAGATAAATGAGATCAAGGTAAAATACAGCTGGAAAGAAAAGAGGAGAAAGTTACTGAAGGTCTCAACAGAAACTAGTAAGGAAAAGCAAAGTCAGAGCAGTCTGTTAAGAACACAGACAGCAAAGCTGCCTGAACCTATTGGCTTACACACATGGGTCAGGTTATTGTTGACTCATAAAGCAGGTTTAAACGACAGACCACAACTTTATTTTTGCAGAAGTATTGTATCTAAGCATATCCAAAGCCTCTTGAATAACTGTTCTTTACCATTTAATTCTTATCTATTTAATTATCTGAGCATTTTGTTCTTGAGATCTACTGTAGTTGATCAATACAAAATATTCTGAAATATAAAAAAGTAATATTAGACATAAGATGTTACTAATAACATTTTAATTAAGGACCTTTCAGATTTCTGTAAGAGAGCCCATGTAACTATGGCACCTTGTTCCCATGCCTCTTCAGCCTTCCAACGTTTTCTAAAACAGCATCTGGCCTCCAGATCTCAGATTCAAAGTCTTCAGTACCCAAAACTGAGTAAACCAGTCAGTTCACTGCATAGGATTAGCCACAAAGTATTGGGGTCTTATAGGAAGAGATGAGTTCTCAGTCTTCTGCAACTTTTCCTTCTTAAATACCTACATTGAATGTATATATCCCTGGCATTCACAGGCCTGAAGGAGCATATGTACACCTGTGTCAGGTTGTACATACTGGAATATCTGTAGCTTCATGCACATCTTCTTCCTGTCTCTCAGAGAAACATTCCTGCATCTGCTGTCTTGCAGCCAAGATGAGGCATCTGTTCAACCATTACCCAGACCTGGCACATGTACTATTTTAAAAATAATGTTATGGCGCAAGCAGTGGAGTGCAAAAGTCGTAACAGACTTTGGTCTCTGTGGGGCTCTAGCCATCTGCTTGCTAATTACATGTACCACAGCCTGGCTGTTGCACAGAAAACAAACATTGCTGCTGGCAGGTTTGTTCTGCCATATAATTACTGTGACTGGCACAGGCAGATTTCCAGGAAAGTTATGTCTTTTTCTGCCCATTCCTGTTGCCATTTTTGTGTGTCCCCCCTTTAAAGGATCCACATTTTCTTTCTGCCACCTTGTACCTTGTTCTAACCTTGTTCTGCTTGCATCTGCCTTTCCCAGCCTGTGCTAATTACTCTCCCTCTGACAGTTAAAGTGCATCACATTACCTAAGACATGCTTGCTATGTGGTAAGAACTTTGTTCATATTAAGGTAGTGTTGATATAGCAGGGGAGTATTTAGCATCTTTGTTCATACTGAGCTAATGTTGATATGTCAGTGGCATATTTAGCAACTTTTATGCATCCTTTCATAAAAGTCATCTTTGTAATAAGGCAGATATTTTCACTGCCTGGGCAAATGAAGCTGTCCTTTTTGTTAGATTAGATCTCAAGAGGTGACAGTTAAGTCAGAGCAATCAACTCTCCTGTGTGGTCACATTTCCATGAACTATCAGATTTGCACTCATCAACACTTTTCTTTCCTCCCCACTGCTTTTCCCTGTGAATAGCTCTCCTCTCTGCCCAAGCAGTTGTTAACAGGACAGCCCACTGCATTCATCTGTTACAGACAGGCTTGGGACAGACAGGAAAAGCTCATTCCCACAGGTCACAAGCTTTTTGGGCTGGTGTTGCACTGCTGGCTAGTTATTCTTTTGCACAGCCACACAAATGTGATGACTGTAAATTACTGAAAATTCAGGCACTTGGGTGCTATCACATGCAGCAACTGAAAAAAAATAGGAAGGATCTAAACCTCTCTGTGCCTCAAGGGGAAGAGAATATGCACATCATTCTTAGATTTATGTATATTAAAAAAGCTACCTGGTGTCATAATATTATTTGGTTTTAAATGATATATGGAGATTATAAACATGTCTGTATGAGTTACACACCCAACTTCAGACCCTACTTAATAATTTCTGCAGGGAGAGGAGTCATTTCTTATTCATGGTCCTGCAAGAGTATTACATTATATTTGTCACATCCCAAAGCTTCTACTAGTCCTGTCATCAGTGTGTTCTTGTTTATGAATGGGTACCCACAAGAAATTGATTAATCATGTCCTCCTGTTAGAGCTCTGGGAAGTTCATTTTGTCCTTCAGAATGGTCACCAGGAGAGCCTGGGACCATTCTATCACACCGTGAAGAGTCTGATATGCTTCTGTTTTCCACAGTGGCCACATTCAACCACCTTGAAAAATTGATTAGAGAGCATCCTTTATAAACCAAGCTGTTTCTCTAGTGAAGATCTTTTCATTGCTCTGATACTAGTAAATTAAACTATATAAGGAAATGGTTGAGATTTGGGTTATGGTTGCCCCTAAGGTAAATTTGTGAAAATTGTCTCTGATATATTTTTTGCCCCAGGCCAGTCAAAAGCGTGCTGAAATGCCTCTAGGCATGGCTGAAGAATTAGCACAGGGCAGATGCTGTTTGTTACAGGCTGTGTAACCACACTCACCTGGATTTGGAGATCTCCAGTAGTACAGATGAAATCTATAGTGTTTCACACACCTTTAATTCACTCTACAGAAGCAGCTTTCTGTTTCAGGGACTCCAGTATTCATATACGAGCTCCAACATATGGCATTGGTATCTTGTACCAGAGAAAAACACCCATGTCTTCCATGCGTGCCTTGTGAATAAGTTCTTTAATTTTTGATGACTTCGTTGAAAACTAGAAAAATCCTGGTAGGGTCAAAATCCTGTAAAATTGCACAGTATAATCATGGTATGGACTTACATTACAGTAACATAGATGTGTGTTTTGGGGGCATTAAGCAGTGCAATGAAATAAGGTTAGAACTCTTTTTGGGAGCACATGTTGCCAGGGTGCTACAGCTGCAAAAGCCACATCCCATGAAAGGACATTTCACTCAAGTGTTTATTCCTCATTAACACAAATATTATTATTTCTCATGGAAACTGTGATTGTCTTAGAAGGCAAACAATTCTGCTGTCAAATACCATTGATCTGAATTGTGCATAGATTTTTTTTTCTGTTGAAGAAGGGCTACTTTGGGCATCAGGGAGCAACTGAACACCTGAAGAAATAAGGGGTACATTCTTAGGGAAACCTGACATAGCTGGTTTTCTTACTGTGGTACCTACAACAGTATGCAAAAACATCCTGCAGGTTTAGAGCAATGAGCAGATCTGCCAGACAAGAAAGACCTCGTCCCAGATTACCCATAATTAATGCCTACTTACCATTACATACCCTGCAATGAGCTGCTGTGTAAAAAATCAGCCAGACAGGTGGTCATGGATGGGGGATGCCCAGGCAGAGCTTCTGGCTGCCTGCAGAAGAGCAGGGCTGGGAAGCTGGGCAGCAGCACAGGAAGGGCAGCAGGTAAGTGTTGTGTGCCAGTCTGCAGGAGAGCTAATGAGAAGGTGGGGGAGGGGGACCACAAATTTCGTGTTCTTTCTGTCAATTCTTGGGTTTGTTCTCTTTCTCTCAAAGAGCTGGTGTGACAGTACTGGCTACTGGGACCCAGGGGAATTGTATGCAGGAGCCCTAACTAAGGCAGGCCTGGGGGGTCAGGTGGAGAAGGCTTTCCTTCTCTTTCTTCTTCACTCCACATCCTTGTAACCTCTCTCAATTTTTAATTGTATTTTTTGCTATTTGCAAGCTATGCTTTATTTCGTTTCCAGGGTTGTTTAATTCCAGTACAGCTCATTTTCTTATACCTTTTCCTGCAGAAATGGAAACCTGCTTCCTATAGAGTTTTTTTTTAAAGTGTAAGTGCTGAACCACTTATAATGACAAACTTCAGCGTTTTCACACCAAACAAAGCACCTTCACTCTTTTAAGCCTCATATTGTTAAAGCTTACTCATAGTCTGCAGATCTCATAAGTGGATGTGATGGACTTCTGGTAGAGTTATCAATTCCAAATATTGACACCAGGTGTCTTGGGTTTTTTTCTTTTTAATTCTCCTTTTACATCTCAGGGACACACATTACTTTCTCTTGCCAGAGCATTAACCTGAAAGGTCTGTTGAGAATCAGTAATAAATGATTACTTTATATCTTTTTCTTTCTCCTGATTCACAGCTTTTCCAGATTCTCTTATCATATTTTTATTATCTATAAAATTTATTTTCAAAGACAGCACTTTATATTTGGCCATATAAAATATTTTTGTTGGATTTTTCAGTCTACCATGTTATCTATTATTAATTTTGCCTCAGCTCAGGTATGAAGACTTCAGTGAAAAATGAATTCTTTTGTTGCTTCTATATATCTGTGTGTGTGTGTGTGTGAGTATATGTATATTTTTTTTTATGTGTATGTACATACAAATACACACACATACTCTTCCCTGTTCCTTCACTTATTTGGTAACCTCAGATTATTTTTCACAAAGGATTGATTGTTATTAATATTTATTTAATTTAGTATTTTCATTCATGCTATTAGCTACTATTTAATACTGCATGATTATTAATTCTTATGTGCCTTTTGCATATAGATGTTTCAGCACAGAAAAAAGAATGCTGTAGCACCTCCTGTTTGTTCAGTCTGAGAGTTTTCTTATACGTACTTTAGCTACAGCATGCTTCAAACCCATCAGGGCATTAAAAACACCAATTCAATTTTTGGAACCTTGACATGACGTCAAATAGGCACGATGTTTTTATTAGTCAGTCATAAGGCTCACTTGAACACTAAATATACCAGAGAGTAGTGCTTTGTGACCTCTTAATGTCAGGACTCATGAAGAATGTTTCATTTTACTTCTTCAGATCATTTACTTTCCTGATTTGTGACAGACTAATGGAAATTTGGAGATTGATTTGGAAGCATACTCATTTGCCTGAGTGAATATGAACTTGGACAAAACAGTTCAAGAGTAGCTCATCAGATTTAAAACGTGGTTTTCAATTAACAAAATGTGTTTATAATGTAGGATGTGTCTAGTGAACAGTCCATTTAATGAGCTGGTAGCCATCTTGAGATCATCAAATGTCACTGGCTGTTTGTTTCCCTTTACTACCTCTTTTTCCAAACTGATAACTCCAATGCCAAAATGATTTCTTACTGTGTTCATATCTACCACTGCCTTTATCTTTGAATTGATAAAAACAAATAATTAAAAATTAAATAATAAATTTGGCAATTCAGTGTCACGCCTGGGAAAATACAACCCACTAGGCAGGTCACTAAAGCAGAACAGCAGAAAGCATTTAAGCATGAGGAGGAATTCAATCACTGCTCTCCAAGTTATTGCAAAATTTGTGTCTACAGGGGGGCTTCCACATCACAACCACCTGTAATGCCTCATTTTGGGGATGGTGTACAGTTTAAAAAAAACCAGGTTTTTTGGTTTCAGACAGTGCAGAGAGAGAATTACACTCTTCAGAATGGACTGTACCAATACTGTCCTACTGAGATATCTGACCCAGCTCATTAGAACAGCTGAGAGAGAACATACAACTACCACAAAACATTCTTCATGTTATAGCATTCACACTGATATGCAGGGCAGATTCTCTCTCCATTATGATTCCCTGTTCTTTTTTATAGATGTCACTTCCTTTTCTTGAGCACTTTGACTACATCACCTTTTTTTCTTTGAAATGATGGGTACGAAATGCAGACATTGTCATTGCCTGGATTTTTCCACTAAGTTGGTCCTGGGAGGCAGGAGGTCAAAGACATTGGTTCAGATCCTAGTGCTATTGAAAGAACTTTTAAAGTAAGATATCCATTTTTCATAAATCCTACCATGGAAATATTCACAGAATATTTCACTACAAAAGCAGGACAGAAACATCTGCCATCCTTTGAGTATGGTAATGAATCACTGACACTATTTTCACTTCCCAGTTTTCCCTCTGGAATCTTTAATTATTTTGTGGATTTGTCACCAGCCATTCTGAGAGCCTCATTCACAGGGGGCTGAATACTAAAATTGATCTGTCATAATTTTATTATGTGGTCATTGTTTTTGTTTTGCTAAATCTATTTCTGTTTTCTCCTCAGTTACAAAAAATCATGTCTTGTTAGTATTTGATCAGCTTTATGACTATATGACATATGGTGTATCTATTGACCATCCTTAAATCCAAGACACAAACTTCATCCTATGAAACTGCAGTGGTCTCTGCAAGAAGGACATGGAAGAAGGCAGAAAGTTCACCATTAAGCTTGCAATTTAAATGATCTGAAAGAGTCTGAGTTTGGTCCGAAACCACTGCTCTATGAAGATGAAAGATTAATTTTCTGTCTCATTTTAAAAGGAAAAGTTTCTGTGATTCAAGCCACTGAATTTCAGACCTTCTATGGACCTTAAAAATTGTTCATCTGTTCCATCCTTTCATATAAATCACAATTTGCTCATTAGTTGAGGCAGAGTTTTCAAACAGTGATATACAGGACTTGCAAGAATTCAGACACAGGAAATTGAGTAGGCTCTTCTCTGCAGTTAAATTTATCTTTATATAGTTTTGTTCTGCAAGTTGGGTTACTCCAAAACAACAGAATATCTGAGGGATTCTTCCTGTAACCAGTTTTAAACGCTTGCTTGCATGAGGTAAAAAATCTATTTGGTTAAAATCAACATTTTAACAAGACAATTTCGTGTTCTATACATGCTACATTCCACCTGCTTCTGAGAAAAAAACATTTATCTGAGAACATTATTTCAGCATGATACACAAAAATTAATATGTTATGACCAAATCCAGCTCTGACCCAGCAAGTCCAGATCTCTCTAGCTTTCTACTCTCCAGCAGATCAATACTCCCATCCAACTTGGTTTTGTCAGCAAACTGAGAGAGAGTGCTTTCAATCTCCTTGTCCAAATAATTGATAAAGGACTGGCCCCAATACTGTGCCCTGGGGAACCCCACCAGTGACCAGCCACCAACTGGATGTGGCAGCATTCAGCAGCACTCTTTGGGCCTGCCCATCCAGCCAGTCCTAAGAGCCAGTTAGCATTAATTTTTTTATTTGAAAAAACAAAACAAAACAAAATCCCAA
>VZTR01004692.1:137274-196820 GCA_013400775.1 Chaetops frenatus | reverse complement strand
AAAAACAAAAAAAAAAAAAAAAAAAAAAAAAAAAAAGGCACTCCAAGAATAGTTAATGCTGGGAGAAGCCTGTGAAAAAAAGGATAAGAAAAATTCCAGCCATGGTTAATTTATGATTCAGGGGTCCCTGTTGTAAATCTTGTGTTTCATAGGCCTTGATATCTTTTTGTTCCATAAAATTGTGAAAACATTTCTATGAACTTATATGAGATTTTTTATCAGACACAAGCTGTTTCATGGTATAGCTTTTTGTTGTCTAAGTAACAGTACTTTTTTTGGTTTTGTTTTCAACCTATGTGACCTTTAATTCTCTGCTGGAATATACAGTGAATAATTGTTGCTTATTCACCTTCTTCATCCCATTTCTCGTTTCAGAGACCTCTACAAGGTCTTCTCTATCTTAAGAGATTAATAGCAAAAAAAACCCCTTCCAGAAAAAACCTAAGTTCTTAAAGTAACTAGAAGTAATGAAGGCATCATTGAAACTGAGCTAAACTGATCTTTCCCACTAAACTACTTTTCTTGCACCCTTTTATTGCCTTTTTTGACTTGTGACATTTTGCTCAACATATTAAAATGAGGCTTATTGCTGTTGCTTCTATGTTGTTAAGCTGGAACTTCAGCAAATTTCTTCTGTTGAAGTATTGTGCAATTATATGCACTTTTTGCCTCTTCTTTTGCCAGAGTGTTCCTAGAACTTTAAAAACCAGAAGGGATTAGAAACTAATTTTTCTATTATAGATTAGACATCCATATTAACACTGTCCTTCACGCTTTGCTAGACCCCAGGATTGTCAATAAACACTGCAAAACAGTGTAATCTGCTATCAAAAATATCTCCTACAGCAGCACAGATTTGTGTTGGAGGTTTCTCATTCTAATCCAATGCTTGTAAGAACTGATGATGCCCCAGAGAGCCTGGCAGGGCTGCAGGCTGTTACAGTGCAAATATAAGTTGTTTCGAGGTTATAGATTGTGTCTGTTTCCTGTATCAAACATCAGTTGCAACTGCATAATAATTTAAGTACCAGCTAATTTTCTAAAGACCATAGTAGGTCTGCAGAAATTCATATATGTGAGTAATCTGAAATTCTATTGCTTTGGGGTATTTCCTTGAGCAGAATTTATCTTTTTATTGTCAACTCATAGATTTATTTTATAGATCGTTAACTTTTAAGAACATAGATACAGCATTGGTCTTCATGTGCAGATTTAAATCTTGGGAATACAGGAAACTGAACAAGTCAATTTAAAACTTAATAATATTAATATGGTTAACTGTTAAGTTTCACTGCTGCTTTTCTCAAGAGTGTTATTTAGCATGAGGACTGTTTTATACTGGTCTTGTCCTCCATGTTTAGACCATCATTTATCTGTGCCATTCACTGCTGGCCATGAAGGTCTGACACTCTTTCTGCAGGAAGAATGGCTTAAGGCAGACAGCTAAGAGAAAATCTGGAACAAGGGAGATACATTCAGCAGGATATTAATCGAAATTTTCTGCACTTACCATAGCAATATGTGAATCTCAGATTAAAAAAATTAAGGCTATTCTTGAGCAACTAATTTTTACCCTCTTAATTCTCTTTCATCAGATTTCAATAACAGGATTCTGAATGAGCTCCAGTAAGAACAGGAATTCAGCTGTGCCTGTCTGTGTGAGTCCAGTGTAATTAAGACTTTGCACAGATTTTAACTAAAACTGCATTTGTGGCTCAGCAGACAGTTAAATATTCATACTCAGAAAGACATGAAATAAATGTTGCCTTTCAATTTTTTCATCACAGACTAGTTTACTGTATATAACCATTTAAGGCCCACTGTTGACAAATACTTAAACTGCAACCAATGATCAAATGTGGAGAGCGCTATTCAAACACACCTTGATGTGGGTATGCTCCTTTTGAACAAAATGGGGAAGCTTTGATTTTTGACTGTGAAACAGAAAAGAAAATCAAACCTATTTTTCCCTTTAAGAAAGCCTCTCATCTCTCAGAAATTAAACCTGTAGTACTTGTGAAGTATATGAAAGGATATCATGTGAGCTTCTTATTCTATTAGGTGTTTGGAATGGATCTGCTTTTCTCAAAGCTTTGCTGTGCCTCAGAAGAAGTCAATCTTTTTTATACTTTCTTATGTAAGGAAACATAATCTTAAAAGATTTAAAATTTGGAACAGGATAAAGAGTTTGACTTCTTGTCTGCAATCCAGCCAAGGAGCATAAACCTACTTTTCCAATAGAGGTCTGTTTCCCTTTGCTCTGTGGTTACCTCTCAAACATGTCCACTCATCTTTGCAGTGAACAGGTTGTGGATGATATTCCCAAACTGCTGTAATGACATCCTGGAGTTTGTCCTCCAGTCAGTTCACAACCTCCTAGGTTTCCTTTCAGCACTGTGTACCACAGCCTCACCCCCCAGGGCACTCCCTGCTCCCCACCCCCTACTCACCTTATCCCCTGTGGCAGAGGTCAAAGCACTGATCTTTGGCTCCACCTTGCCATCTCCCTGTCGTGACCAGCAAAGATTAAATGAGGGAATCCTCAATACTGATTCCAAATCTCTGATTTTGCTCTGTCTGCCTCTATAGGAAACAGGGAAAAAAACCCCAGCCAAATAGATATTTTAGGTCAAACTACTGACTTCCAAAGAAGCAACAGGGCTGAAAAGTGTAACTAGAAAAAAATAGATAGGCTCAGAGAAAAAGGCTAAATAAAAAGTGCTGGAAGGAAGTTGGTGGGCAACCTGGGGTTTAGCATCTGAATTCAAAATGGTTATTTTGGTAAAGCACAAATTGTAGAATGCATAATATAGAACACAAAGATGTGCTTTTTTGTCAAATAAATTTAAAAAAAATAATGGAAAATAGTTTATTTTACTGTATAACATGGCAATTATAGATATCTAATATGAACTTTTTTCCCTTCTCATTTTCTGGAAAATAATTCTGATGTAAGAACTGCCTACACAGTTTTCTTTTGGTTCCTAGCAGGAAAAAATAAACAAGTCAAGTATTAACGTCAGTTTCTGCTTTGTGGGAACATAACTGTGGCCAAAAGGATTTTGAAATAATTTGCACTGTTAAAGCTTGAGTGAGTACCAGTGCATAAAGCCTGTAGCATAAACTGGGCCCCTGGAAAGTGCTTGGCTTTCATACTCCAGACCAGTTACTGCCATCGATAAAGCACAGAAGTACAGAACTGTGGAAGATAATCTCCTCAGCAGACTAAAGGTCAGACAATAAAACTTTTGCTTGCCATTTTCCAGAAGAAATTCATCATATTAACTGTAAATGTAAAAGGATGGGGTGTTTTCACATGGCATTTCTATGGGAAATATAGTTTCTCTGAATTTGCAGATGATTTTTTTTTATTTTGATAGGATATGGAGCTAAAAATATTTCAAATCTTTCAATTTCCAGTCAACATAGTGCACATGAAAAATTATATCTCTAAGAGAGTTTATATATTTGCACTGCTGTAAGAACTGCCAGAATACCAGTACTGAAATGGAGAATGCAGCACACCTCAGCTGAATGAGCATATTCAGTGTGCTGCTTTGATATCATAGTTATTTATGGATAGGAGCATAGATTAGGGTCTGATTAATTGTTATTAGTTTGACCATTTCATTATCTTATGTGCAATAACTAATTTACAATCAAATCAGTCTAGTGCACAGAGAAGTTAAAAATGAATGGGGAGTAAAATATTGATGAATTTCTAATATATAGGCTAAGTGCTGCTGATATTGTGAGAATATATAATGTTATAAAGTAAAGTTATGTGTATCATTGTGCTAGAAACTTCTCAAAATGTAAAAAAAAGGTAGTAACTAAGGAAGGGAAAAAGAGAAAGTGAATTACTTTGAACTTCAAAAATACAGTCAAATATGGCTGGAAATCTAATTTTAAAGTAAAATTTGCTGCATATAGAAAATTATTTATAGTCTGGCTTATAATTAGAAGATGAAGGTATATATATTTTCAACTGTTATCTCTTCTTTCTTGTAGATGAAAGTTTTCATTATTTTGGGATTTTCAGCAGCTATAGCCTTCACAGCTGTTTTCTTTTCTTTCCTTCAAACAGGGAAAGACATCATCTTTGGTAAGTAACAGTAAAAATACATGTTAGTTTCTTATGTTGACTGTTCAGGTGAAAATACACTGGCACTGCAGACAGCTTAGCAAGGGCAGTATAGCTCAATCTCTTTTGTGTGCAAATTACACTATCTGGCTTCTCTGAGAATTATTCCATGGAGGTTTTCTTTTAAAATGCTGTATCACAAACTCAGTAAGTAAAACTTTTGTATGCGTAATGTATCTCAATCACTTCTTTGACTAGGAGTGATTTTACTTTCTTAGTGACATTCATATGTCAGATGACACGTTGCCAAGCACGATTGCTGGATTTCTCTCTCCATCTGCTAATCATCCTGGGCTAGAGGCAGTTGCCATAGGATGTCCCATCTGGCACCCTCCTGCTGTCCAAAAGGGTGCTTCTCTCATGTGGATCTGTTGGCTGCTGGCAACCTGTGGATTTTAGAGCATCTCAGATTGCAGTATTCCCTATGTTTCAAAAATGTAATCTTGTCATTTTTACCATCATTTGCATCTGCTCAATTTCAATCAGTTAAATCTAATAAACTAGAAGTGTAGCAGATACTAGACTGAATTTTAAAAGAAAACTGCAGAAACTGATTTTACGTGAAACTAGGGCAGATAAAGTAAAGAAACAGGATTTCAAACCATAATCTCTTATATTGTACAGCTGTATACATGATTCATAAGGGATGATGATATGATTCCCTAGGAAAGTTTTCACCTGAAGTTAGTGTAGAATCAAAAATAAAATAAAATTATATGAAAAACAATTTAAATTAAAAACAAATTCCAAAGCTATTACTTCTTATGAGGAATTTTTTTTGTACCATCACTGCAAAACAGGATTTCTTTCAGGATTTCTTTCTATAGTGGTTTCTTTACTTTGATCTTCCATGCAAATTGTTTGGAAAGATAAGGTCTAACATGACCACATTATGTTGTATGTTAGTTAATACAAAATGAACCCAGGAATAATGGAATGATTTAGGTTGGAAGGGACTTTGAAGAGCGTCCAGGTCCACAAGTTCTGCTATGTGTAGGGATGCTGTTCACTAAACCAGGTTGCCCAGGGCCTCATCCAATCTAGCCTTCAACACTTCCAGGAATGAGGCATCCACAACTTCTCTGGGCAACCTGTTCCAGTGCCTTACCACCTTCACAGTAAAAGATTTTTTCCTAATATCTAATCTAAATCCGTCCTCTGTCAGTTTAAAACCATTGCCTCTCATCCTGTCATATAAGAAGTCCTTCTCCCTCCTCTTTATATCCTTCCCTAAGGCACAGGAAAGCACCATTATACATAAATACACATGGACTATAAATAAATAAAATAAATGAAATTTGGTTCTTTTTATAGTCAGTGTTCGTGGTCTGGTGAGACAGTACAAGATAATGTTTATTACTCAAGAACCACATTTTTGAAGACCTTGTATTGGTACCAAATTCATACTACTTACTAGAAAAGGAAGAGAGACAATGGAATTTAAGTACAGCAAGTGGATATTCTCTTAGATCAGAGTCTAAATCAATATCACATGATTAGCAATACTTCAGCATATAATAAGCATATTATATTTCTCAGAGCTAAGCCCCTTAAGAGTAATTAAAAAACATGCTATATTAACTTTTAAAATAATTACTTATTGTATGGCCTATAAAAATCAAACTTGCTTTTTAACATAGACTCAATAAGGTTTTCAGAAGCAGCAGAAATCCAAATGAAAACACCAAATTAATCGTCTGAATATTTTATTATGCATAGGTGAAAAAGAAAAATAACTACTGCTATACTTAGATACTGAAAAGTTTGGTGGAGTATAATTTAGCCTAGGAGATATTACTCCTCATCACACATTTCTCTTCCTTGAGCTGAGTGCCCTATTCAAAAAATGGATGATAGAAATTGCACAATATGAACTACAGATAAAACCTGCTCCCCTAGAACTACACTGTACATAAATGATGAACGATTGTCCATAAATGATTGTTATTCTTTTTTATTATTTGATTTCTAAGAAGAAAAAATGGGCCATCACACAAAATTTGGGTAGAAATAAAACAGTTGGACTTTAAACATGACTGGCTCTTTTATTAGAAAGCAACATGTACACAAAAGACGGACAAGCTAAGCCTCATGATAGCACTATACAAAATAGCACAGCTGAAGTATTATTACGTTCACGTATATCTTTCCATCAAACATAGGTGAAGAAATGTGAATAGAGCTTTCATGCACTGGCTCAATCCCAGGTCTAAATTTTGCTTGAATATGGACTTGAATTCTTCATGTGGGTCAGACCAGCTCATATTACCTGAGGGTCAGGTTTGTCCTGTCAATCCAAGGAAAGTTTGATGAAAAATGCATATGAATTCTCAGGAACACAGCTGCATACAGAGAACACAACATGTCTCAGCTGGACCTATTATATTTGGTCCTATATAACATATCTGTAACTGGATTTATGCTTCAAGCAAGGAAATCTAAATCCCCAAGTCTAGCAAATTATGGAAGACTTTACTACTCTTACCTTACCTTTCAGAAAGCTCAAAAGCCATAACATTAATTTCAGGAATAAAATATGGAGATGGTTTTAAAAGGCAAAAATTGTACCTTAATATTAGAAACTTGTATATTTTATCATTGTAAATATTTTAACTAATATGAGATATATTCACTTATTTATCTTTCTTTCTTTTTGTTTTTTCCCTGTCGAGAACAAATTGAAGATAACTGCATTACTAAGGCTATCCAGAAGGGTTCTAATCTGGTGGATTATGCTGCACGTTATGAAATTAAAAGGTAAAAAAAAAAAAGAAGGGAAGAATCTATTCAGGAAAAAAAGCATTCATAACAAAAAATTTTGATGTCAATCTTTCTGTTTCTTTGAGAACTCATATAAACACAGATTGTCTGCTCCCATTATCTTTGAGGGATCTGGTCTAGAGGAAGGTGACCCTGCCCACGGCAGGGAGGTTGGAACTAGAGGGTCTCTAAGGTTCCTTCCAAACCCAAACCATTCTATGACTATTTTGTTGATTATCTGATCCAATATGACCTTGAGCATTATCACCATTTAGGTTGCTCTCTTAAAATGTGAGACAAAGTAAGAAACACAAAAATAAATTCAGATGTTCTTCTGAACTAAATAGCACAACAAATTCCATTAACACATGGCTCAAAAATCATACTTTTATGGCCCTATTTTTGAACTTTAATTATGTTTTTGCCAGTGCAGAGTGAGATAGGAACAGCTCCTATGGCATCAGGAGTCAAACCCTGTTGCCTTAAATTGGACTGTTAAAGTGAATAACATATTTCCCCTTCCATCTACAACAGATGTAAAAAAAAGGTAAGGGAAAAGAAATAAAACGTTTATCTTGGACTGTGGATAGGTAAAAAACTAGGGAAAGCTCCTTTGTGCTTGAATTATAGTATGAAAGTGAGCTCTTTCAACCATTTTCTGACTAGATTTCTGTGCAACACAAACGTAATTTCCCTCCAAAATTTGGAACACATCAACTAAGTTTTACAGGGAACAATCCCCACATTTTTGCTTAGACTTTCCTAAAGACTTATCCCTGTGATTTGAAAATGAGTCATAATTTGCAGAGCTCTGTGAGTGTTAACCGTTTATACAGACAGAACTTTTCAAGAACTGTTGCCCCTCTGTATGTAGAGACTGAGGTCACTGGTGCTTTTTAGTGCTAGTATATTGGTGACAATCTTAAGGCATTTAAATTTAAAAACATAAGTCTCAAGTTTGCAGTGGCTCAACTGCCTCATGTAATAGATGGAGATACTGATGTTTATCTGTCTGACAGGGTATTGTGGCAATTATTTGGTCAATATCTTAAACATGATAAATGGTAAGAGATGCTAAAGACATGCTTAAAAAGTATTCTTTCAATTAGGAATTGAAACTTTATTAGGAATAAAACTGAGACCACTTACCCCAGACACCAGACTATTAAGCTTCCTTTGAAATACTGTGTATGTGGATATAAAGACTTTAAAGAGAATTTAAGAAGTCCTATCAATGATTGACTATGGTCTTGGGTATTAAATGCTAAATGAAAGCAAAGCCTACTCACAGCAGTGAGCTGGGAGCCCTCTTTGTGACTATCCTGCAGAAGGTCTTCCACTTAATGCTGCAGGCTCTGCTCACCCCAGTAGTTTCTTTCTCATCCTAAAGTCTTCCCACAAACTGAACTCTTGTGTGCATCCAGCAGAAGCACAGCTTCTCTTTTAGAATTTTCCTTGCAGAACAAGGCCATAAAACAGTCTTCCTCTTTGCTTTCCCAGTGTACTCTTCAACCAAAATATATCTTAAAGTTACAACATATCCAGCACAGGCAGCTTTATTGTTATGAAAAAGTTCTAAAAATAATTACATTGCAAAACCTTCTGTATTTATCTCAGTTATAGAAAGATCCAAGGAAGTGGAATAGCAACCCCTACCTTGTTACTGGCTTTCTCAAAATTTCCTGAACAGGAGAGTCAAGATATTTCCCAAGCAGCTGAACGAATGGAAATGTCAATTCAGGTGCTGAAACAAAAAGTTTGCCAGAAGAACAAACGTTCATTGCATCCAACTGGTAAATACAGTATATTGGCATTGGTAAACACCCTATTGATTTGTTGAATGGTATCTTTTCGATTAAAGTTGGGTTAAGTTCACTTTTATTTTACTTTTGCACTTTCTTTTGTTCTTGAAAGCACCTCAGATAGGTTTACATTTTTCTTTAGTGGAGTGTGGGTGTTGTTGAGGAGGGCAGCATTACACTATTGGCATCCTGTGAACCCATGACTGTGTATTTGTATTGTCTATAAATCAGCCTGCATATTCTCAGCATTGCAAGCTTCTTGTTTACAATGAAATATCTTTCTTCCCCATTAGTTTGGGTTTAGTGCTTGATCTTCTGTCCCACTATGGCTTGGCATTTTCAAACACACTTCCTCCCAACATATGCATGCCCTTCTTTTAAAAAAATATGTTCTTATTTCCAAAACTAATTTTATAATGCATTGCTGTTACACATTTATTTCAAATTTAAGTGGGTTTTTTAATATTAGATGGGGAAATAAAGAGAGATAGTCCAGAAAATTCAATGTTGTCTAAGCAAAATTACTGCTTTTAATTAGAGATTAATTTCAAAATATCTGTCTGGTGTCTGGAAGGCTCAAAATATCAGAAACATTGACTTTTTTGCCTCCGTAATTTAATTCTGTCACTTACTTGAAGTGTTCTATCTGAGTATTATAACATTTTTTCCAAGATATAAAAGCATTACAATGCTGTAGACAAACATAATGCTCCATAGTTATTCTGTTATCTTATTTCTTTGCAGAAATATCTGGCTTACTAAACTAATGGAACATTTGTAGAACTAAAAATATATCTCTATCTATATGTGTATTTCTGTGCATATATTTATATACACACATACACCACCAGATACAATTATTTTTATGCTGTGTGATTTCAAATGAAATTGAATTTCTAAACTGCAGAAGTGCACAAAGCTCTTGTTAATTTTCAGAGCTCAAGCAACGTTAACAGAATGTGAATAGACACTGTACAGCCTATGTGTCACAACAGAATAGTTTTATGTGAATTAAAGAACTAAACTGGGTTTAAAGAAAACGTGATACTCTACCTAGGCTGCCCGGATAACTGAGAAGCTGGACTCTGAGTATAATTTTGAACTTGAACTAACAGAGAAGTACAGCTCTATTCACAAATTTGGCATGAGTTACTAGTACATAATGACATGATTATGTAGCCAGCAGAACAACCTATTCTCTGTTCTCTCTACTACTTTGTACAGGTTCTAACTGCTCACCAGAACATTTTTTGAGCTGATTTGGCTCTTGAACTTTTGTTTCTCTGGCTTAATTTTTTAGTTTGAACAATGGACTAAAGCAGCTTACTTCAGAATTGAATGTGCAGAACAAACAGATATTGGGACTGGGTGAAATGCATTAGCCAGTGGGGAGACAAGGGCAAGAGTTATATGTTACCTCTACCCTCATCTTTCATCATATGCTGGTTGCAGTCACTTTGAATGCCAAGGATTCCCTAAGTTCAGGAAGGATATTCATAGAATCATAGAAAGTTTTGCGTTGGAAAGAACCTTAGAGACGCCCTAGTTCATCTTTCTGTCCCACAGTTTTCCTTCATGGTGAATACTTTTGTTCTTGAATGGCATTTTTTACACCTTTGTTGTAAACACAGGGACCAGCCAAGCAAAGGACTACAACACAGGGAAAGAAGGAAGCAGCAAGCAGATCAACCTCAGTTCTCAGCTATTGCTGGACCTCTTTCTTCTCATTCTCTATGCATCAGCTAAGAAAACCAGCTCTTCCTCTAAGTCCCTGAGACAGCCTCTTGCAGCACTTCTCACTAAGTGCTCTTTCCAAGGAAGAGGTAGAATTTTGTAGATGCAGGACAATAATGCCTTTTCTATCTAGCAGCTAAATACAACAGAACAAATTGCTTGTCTGGGTTCTTCCTTTCAGATCGTTTATCAGCTGATCTGCTCACTATGATTGCTAATATTTCTGGATGTCTGCCCTATATGTTGCCACCACAATGTCCAAATAATTGCTTAGCCAATAAATATCGACTCATCACTGGTGCCTGCAATAACAGGTATGTATGATAAAAATTGTGTCCAGAAAAACCCTTCTTTCTCATTCTTTAAACCCAAGCAGCTGTATTTACTTTTTCTGAGGAAATTGGTGAAGGAGGACTGACATTAATCAGTTAATTTTGGCATCAACATGTCTGTAAAGGAGGTGGCTGTGAAAGTTCCCAGAGGAAGAATTCATCATTTAAACTTTGGTACACTAATTTTTGTAGACAGGCTCTCCCTCTGAAAGCTTCTATGATTATGTGAGGTACTCTACATTTAGGGAGAACTGATTTAGTAGATGCCTTCTTCTATATAAAAAGAAAACTTAATTCTAACCCAGTATTTATTTTTAATTGAATTGGATAAAATTATATGAAGCAGGAAAACAATATTACTTCCCAAGGAGAAATATTTTTGTATTTTCTCACAACTCCAATAGTTAGCAAGCGTGAATATAGAAATTCCAAGTGTTATTTTAAATTTTACATATCTGTTTGTATATGTTTAGTGGCTTTTTTTTACTACTAGTATCTATTTTTGCCTAATCTATGTGACAACTGTTTCCTGCAAAATCCAACATAATAGATGTACCTGTCTTTTCAGAACCCTCCAATGCAATGAGAGTGTAAAACTGAGACTGAAAGCCCTTTTAAGCAAACAATATTTGTACTCAGCAGCCTCTGGATACATAGACCTAAGGTCACACACTGAAAAGTGAACTGTAGGTTTACAAGGGAACTGCTACAGAGATGAAAATGGAAGGCCGTAATCATTGTACAGGTTAAGGTGCTTCGCAGTGTGGTGAATGAAGAGCAGTAAAATTCTGCAGTTTTATTATTCAGTGAGTCTGGTTTTATGAGATGAATCTGTTTTGCTACATCACAAGTCATTTGCAAGGAACATGCCTAATAGATTCTTTGCTGAAGGACACAATCTGATATACATCAGTGTTATAAATCTAACTATGTGGGTATCCATAATTTCCCCCAGGCATGTTCAGAGTTGCTTGGGATCTGAACTAGCAGCTAGCACAATATTTGCACTGACAACTCCATCAGGGCCTGAATACATTGGCCTAGAGTCATACAGCTGAACATAGACTCATGGCTGAAGATCTTAATTTACAGGCATGGCTGTGTAGCCTTTCTCCCTACAGATGGAGAGAAGCACTCTGCTATAGGTAAGGTAAAAGACCTATTTCTCTTCAGTGACTGATAGTACTAGGATGTGTACAGGCGTTTCAGTCTGGTATCTAAAGCTGGGTAGGGTAAATACAATTCATTGAGTCTGGTCTGTAGTCACTCTGTTCTACTTTGTATATTTTTATGCTTCTAACCCATCAGAATTTAAACCCACCACTCATATTTGGTGGTATTTTAGGCTCTTTGCTCTAATAGTGTAAAAGGTGTAAGGCAATAAAAAATCCTCCAAAATCAAAGGCTTTGAAACCAGTGAATCAGATTTTAACTGAGTCTAAAACTTTGTGAGCCCCTTGAAATTCTTCTAGTCCTATTGAAATATATCAGCTTAAAAAGTCCATTATACTATAATGTAAATAACATATTCTGTGATGTAAGCCAGCTTCAAAGACTTCAGACATTAAATGAAATACCAGTCTGTGCTTTTCCTTGCTTTACAGCTTCTACTTTCAGGCAGAAAATATATCAAGACCTATGTTGCATTTGTACTTTTGCTCACTCTGTTTGAATATGTAGCTGTACTGTAGATCAGTAAATGCTGCATTTCATGAGTGAAATTTAGAACAAAATTTAAAGTAAAATTGACTGTGTGCCCACAAGAAAAATCTATTTAAATCTATTTAGAAGTGAGCAAAGAAATGCTCTACAGATGTTCTGCTAAATCAGTTTGCATGTTTGGGACAAATCAGATCAATTATAAAGGATTTTTTCCACAGCACTGAGATTGCTTTGTTTTAGTGTGCACCTACTAGAACAAAGGTGCAGCAGAATAGCATAAACATGACCTTCTGTGGAGAATATTAACATAACATCAGACATTCCCAGCAGAGTTATTATCCACTTTTACTATTAAGAGATATTAACAGATTTTAGTTCCTTTCTGCCTAAACAAACAAACAAAAAAATTGCATTATTTTAAAATGAAGAATAAGGAACAGAAGGAAAATCCAAAGAGCTATTTTTTTCCCATTGTTTTAATCCCAACTAGCTAGCATAGGTCTGGATTTTTTCAGTGTCTAGTACAATGAGAGAAATTAAGGGGTGAAGGAATTACAGGTACTAAAGGAATGTACTGTCACAGTGCAATTATCTTCACCTAATCTTAGCTTTCAGAGGTCGTTATATGTCTACTGCAAGGCTGCATCTTTGACTGTTCCTGGTAGTGAGAAATAGACTGGAATGACAGGATGGCACCCAGGAACTGTCTGTCTTTCTGGCTTGATGAACAGGTTGTTAGATGACTAGCTTACTTTTTGTACACCTAATATTTGGGGCATCCAGGAGGAATTTTATCTGCAGCATTTCTATTTCATTACTGTGTCATTAACAACTCTCTCAGGTAAGGACCTGATGCTCAGTCTGGAGGTCCAGTACCAGCAGAGTCAGGAGTATGGGTATGGCTCACCCAGTGGAAAGAACAAGCAGTCCTGACTCTGAATCCATCGACTTCCATGAAAAGGAAATGAGGTGTTTCCCTTAGATGAGCTACTTCGCCTCAATGCAAGTTAAGCGTTCAGTTAGTAGCAGGCTTATTTTCCAGAAGTATCCCATGTTTCCAGAAGTTACATACATAACATAAAACATCACAAACTCCAATTATTAGGTTGCCATATGGTGTTCATTCCATCTACTTGAAACTAGGCAGAACATTAAAATAAGATTCAAAAGATAAAAATCTGGATAGTGAATGGCAGCTTAAGACTCCAGCTTGCTTCTCAGGCAGCCAAAACAAAATCCAAATGGTAAAATTCCAGTATTTCACAAGTAAATGAAAACTCCCACTTCCCATAAACAGAATATATTGTAATCAAATTTGAGTACTCTATAAAGCTGTATTGTAGCAAAATCTCATTATTTCAGCTGCCTTTTTAACTCAAGCAAGATTCCAAGACATTAACATGTTTAATGCAATAATAAAACGGCTTATGAGAGGGGTTTTACTAAAGTAGCATTCATGTGATCTGCTAAAATACAAAAGCAATCAGGATAAAAATCACTGGTTAAGCAGCTACATTAACATTTCATTATTTTTAATTGAGTGAAATAGCACTGCACTATGTGCTGTATTTTATGCAATTTTAATAAAGGCAAATCAACTGTAACTAATTTTAATGCTTTATTAAAGCATACTTCAACCTTCAAGTGTGAATTATTGTGGATAATTAAGTGTATTACTGTACCATATAGCTTGGCAAATTGAGTCTCTTCAGTGTGCTGGAGATCAATGAAATATTAATATAATAATTGTTTAGCATCCTGATAGACATATAATTGTATGTTTTAACACTATATATTTCTACCAACATTCCAGAAATGTTTCTGGTTCTTGGTGACTTACTTTACAATTTTAGTCAGCAGAGTGTGTTGCAAAAAAATTATTTCTTCTTTTTAGTGTTGATATATATTTAACAATTGTTAAATATATTGAACAGGACATGTTAAAAGACAACCGAACAAAACTAATATTCTAATATTCATGACAGAGGGAAAATTAATTGAGTCAAGCCCCAGACTCACTGACTATACTAATAAATGGAAATCACCAAGAATCATTTGCTGACTCTCAAATTAAGTATGACCCAATTCTTGCCACCCTCTTACTTTTACATGTTTGTCTACACTTTTTTACTCCCCTTGCCCCTTCCAGGTAGGCTGGCTGTGGGATGACAAACTGATATGCAATGACGCCAAGATGTGCTCAGGCAGGGGACATTCAGGGAAATGCAAGTTGTTGTGAGGAAGAAAAATAAACTACAGTTATTCCTGAGAAATCAGCAGCACAGTTCAGTGCCTGGGCTTGTGCACGGGCCCTCCCAAAGGTGGATCCAAGAAACTGGTATAGCTTCAACCAGAGGGAGCATTGCCGCTGGACTCAGCTCCCATCGCCTCAGTCCTGGCTGCTTTAGTCTTGCTAAATGATATCTTCTCTATGACTAGTGTCCATTTTTCATTTAAGGTTTATTCACCTGTGCTCTAGGGTTTCTTAATATTTTCCTAAGTTTTGATTTTCTCACTGTTGCTCTAAACAAACATCTTTTTAAATATGCTAGCAAAGGCATTTTAGAGTATATCTGACTTTATGGGGAATGAGGACACTATCAGGAACTCACCTTGCAAGTATTTAAAAAATTTCAAAAGGTAAATAACTTAGGTTATAAACATGAGTAAAATAGTAATAATTCATTAGCAATTTAAATTTTCATTATTTTAGTTTTCAGTAAAATTAATATTGGCATACATGAAGACAAGTATTTTATGCCCTTTCAAAGATTGATACATTAACATCTTATTGCAATGGTGTATTGCTCTGTGGCTGATGATTATTTCATATTAATTTATAATTATGTTTTCGACATATTCAGAGGTTCTGCTGGTGCTGTTGCTTTTAAGGGATTTTTTTGTCTTGTTTTTCTTTTCACAGGGAACATCCTAGATGGGGAGCATCCAACACAGCCTTGGCTAGGTGGCTCCCAGCAGCCTATGAAGATGGCCTCAGCCAACCTCGAGGATGGGATCCCAGTGTCCGATACAATGGATTCCAGCTACCCTCGGTTAGGAATTGTACCTCAAGATCACTTGAAGCACTAACACAGGGCTATCACCATACCTGCCACCACAGATCTCCATTTGCATCAGTAAATGAAGCATCTGTGGAGCTCAGTTAAGGAGCCAGTGGCTTTGCTAAAGCATAAATTCAACCACATGGTGAGAGGTCCCCTGCCCCTGGCTGGGGTTAATCCCATGGATCAGTTCAGGAGGCACTGACTGTCCTCCAAAAAGTGCTGCAGGGGACAGCAGGCAGGGCAGGAGCCAGCCAAATGCCTGGCCTGGCAGGCACCAGGGCAGCCACCAGACACAGAGTGATGATTGCTCCAGTAGAGAAAAGGTGCACACTGGACCTGATTTTGACCTTCTCATGATGAAACAGTAGAGAAGAGGGAGGTCTGCAAGGATGCACACTGCCATGGCAAGGGGCAATGGTCACAAGTTGCTCCACAGAAAATTTTGTCTTGAAACAAGAAATTAAATCGGTTTGTGAGCCCAATTAAATGTTGGTTTTTGTTGGAATACGGATTTCATCTGGGAGAACTTCTGGCATATCCCTCATGGGAAATACCCAAGATCTGTCTTTAAGGGGCTCTCAATAACCTAATCCCTGGTTTCAATTTAAAGTTGCACGTTGTGGTCTCCAGAGTTTCCTTCCAGCCTAGACTTTACAGTGATTTTATGATTCTTTGTTCTAATAATGGCACCTTTATTCAGGGAAGGAAGAGGGGGAAAAGAAGGCTGGGTGCTAACTAAACAGATATAAACCACATAGATGTGCTAGACTCTGTGTAAGTGTGTGCATGTATGCCATTCCTAACAGGCTAACAAGCCTTAACTGAACAGGTATTGCTGTCAAAACACAACTTCATTTTTTAGCTAGTCCAACTTACTGTGCTTAGAAAGTATTGCAATACTTATGGATTTTAGCACCTCATATACTTAAAAAATAGCAGACCTGCCCTAAAGGGAGGTTTGAAAAAAGAATATTTGCACAGAGGACTGGGTGAAAATTTCCCCAGTGGAGTGTGCAATGATTTGGGCTGGATTTACAATTTGTGATTTGCATCATTGCTTTGAAACCTGACTTTTAATGGACTCAAAGTCTTGTTATTTTAACCACTGTATGTTTAATAAGGATAGGCAAGAGAATTTAGTGTTAATGTCACCTGCAACTCATGTTATTAATTAAATAACGTTGTCTCTAAGCTGCACAATTTAGCACTCAGAGATGAAAAGCTGACATTTACACAGGCGAATTTCCAGTAGATAGTACAAACTGTCTTTTCCTAGATTCATTAGGGTACATGTTTGTAAAATAAAACACTCTAAAAAAAGGTTGTATAACTGTACCAAATCTGACCATCAACGTCTGACCATCAGCAAGGCTCACTGCTTCACTTTGGAGTAAAATAGGATAAAACTAATGTCATAAATATTTTTTTCTTTCTCATTTACATAATTGTCCCTTTTTGTACTTTAAGCTATATAACTATATCCTTTTTAAAGTAATGTGAAAATGTTGTGAAAGTGATAGATAAATGTGAGGATTACTATAAAGCAATACTAGATCACAGTGGAACTGTGCAATTTAACACTGATAAGAAAACTTTACTAACTTCAAGAAAAACTTTGTGCTTTTTTTTTTTGAGGCCAACAAAGCTATTAAAATACTGATCTAAAGACTTGAATTCCTGATAAACTGTAGGTAGTTTGTTCTCGACTGTTTCAGTATAAATCCTGATGCTCCTAACAAGTCCCATGTTGACTGTTGTCCTTACCAATACTATTTAACTGAACCTGCCTTACACATTCATTATACAGCTCTCACATTTATTACAGGTTCTGTGAGTCTATTTTATGTGCTGCCCTTTCAGTTGCTTGACTTCCCAGGCAGCTGTTATATGCCAGGGAATATTTTGCAGCATGAGGAAGGAATCTGTGAATAATGATACCCTTAACATCTCCACAGAGTGCTGATTTTGCCCTGATGGTTTTGCTTGGTTATTAACATAGGCTGGACATGTAGCATAGGTATCTCCATGTGCTCCTCCTCAGAGCATCTGTATCTCTGTGCATCGTGCACAAAACTGTGTCAGAAATATGTTTTGGCTTCTCTCTGCCTGGGAAAAGGAAACAGAACTTTCAGCTACTATGTATTTGCAACTTACCTCATGTCCTGGGCTGCATAAACTCCTTCATTTATGTACAGAGCAGCTCAGGCCTTCTGTGTATCAACAGCAACTTGAGATTTCCCAGCAAATCCATTTGTTTAAGGAGGAGAAAACAGAATAAATAGAAAGAAAACTTTTAGCCAGTCTAAAAGAAATGTGTGGTTCTCAAAGTTCCCTGGAAAGGAAAAGATCAAAAATATGCTGCTCACTGGCAAACATATAGAACATATAGCTGAAACATCTTTGAATCTGCTTGTGGCACCTGCATCTCAGCTCCTGAACAGAAACAAGAGCCTGATAGAGGTTGGATTTATATTGTTGTTGGGTTTTTTGCTTTGTTTTGTTTTTAGGCAAACCATTAGAAACACTCTACAACACAAAGCTGGGGAGGGGGAAGATTGCTTTTATCACTGTTGCCCCTTACATTTTAGTGTTTTATCATTTTGTGAGAAGTAAAAACTGTTTGGCACTCCAGGTAAATTAGTTCTCTCCTCAGGTTCGTGAAGTGACAAGAAAAATTATTCATGCACCTAACGAGGCTGTTACTGAAGACAACCTGTATTCTGATATCATTATGGTATGGGGACAGTACATAGACCATGACATTGCATTCACACCCCAGAGCACAAGTAGAACCACCTTCCTAAGTGGGATGGAGTGCCAGATGACTTGTGAAAAACAAAATCCATGCTTTCCAATAAAGGTAAGAGTGTTACTTAAATTCTTCAAAAGAAATTCCAGGTTCTAAACAGGTGAGTAACATCAAGAAACATTAGAGCAGACAGTGATAGAAAATTAGAAACCAGTACAATTATTAAATGAAATAGGTAGACATTTAATATTTTTTGTAGAGATAATAAGCTATAGTTAATGTACTTAATAAAAACATCAAATTTTTTACCTAAGGTTTATGTTGCAGAGAAACCTTATTGGTACCTCCCAATATTATTATTCTCATGCTTTAAGGTTTTTAGTTCCATTGGGAAAAATAGGAAAGTAGTCATTTTCAGCCAGGTAAAGTGAAAACGTTACTCATTGAAAGCAAAGATACTTTTTCCAGTCAATGCAAACTTTTGAAGAGTGCTATCTTTTCAATGTACATATAAAAATTATCTTCAGGGAGCTGCTGAAATTTACATACATCACATCTTTGCTTTGAGCAGATGGAAAACATGAGTTCAAAGCTTATTGGAGGGCTAGAAGAAACATAAATAGGTATAATATAGGATACTGTATTTTTGATTACTTAATTTAAATGTATAGTCCTTCTTTCACTCAAAAAAATTGAGTAGCAAAGTAAAACCATGCTTTTGTTCCTCAAAGCACAGCCTGTACAACTCAGGCTACAGGAAAGCCCCATGCCCATCACAGCTCTTGGTAATGTTCAAGTCAGAGCAACCTAAATTGCTTTCCTTAGTGTTGGAGCTGGATTATTGACCAGCTTCTCTATGTATGGCCATGTAGGGCTTATATAAAAACAGAAAACCTTTTTTGCCTCAGAAAACTGTAGTTGATAAACATTCCAGTCTCCTTTTGCTCCAAGTGCCTCATTCCTCTTTCGTTAAACATAGAGGAAAATATTTGGCTAAGTGTAAAGAGAACCAAATCAGCTTGTGTTAAGAGGTGGCTCATCTTCCACATGGTGAGAGAATTTAAAATACAGGGAAGGTTAAGTGAAATTAATGACTGCCTACAATTTCACTACAGGCAGGTAAATCTAGTCCCTTTCACCCTGGAAATATGGACTTTTGAAAGTTTGCAAACATATCTTGAGAGCATTCAGAAAGAGCATAGGCTTCTTGAAGGACCACATTCTTTCAGATAGTGAGCAACTGAGAGCACTGGGTAACCTGGGTCAGCCATACCAGCCCTAATTACTAAGAGTATGCCATAGTTCTGACAAAAATCTCTAGTTTGCTGTGTTTCAAATTTCCATCTGGAGCAAGAAATTGTTTTTTTCTGTTTATGTTTTTAAGTAATAGCTTTAGAAACATTGCCATTCCCGAATTCTTACCAAGTGAAACTAGGATGGACATCCAGTTCCTGACAGCAGTGCTTTGTATGATGTGAAGATGGATCTATCTGAAACATATACCACAATATATTGACTCTCAGTTTTTAAAAGTCTGTTTGCTGTAGCTATAAAAGTGCAAAAGTCTTCAGAAGTCGTTTGTGTTTACTATATATTCTTTGAAATAGCACAATTAGTATTGATTTTTAAGTGCAAAACCCCACATTTTTTATTACTACATGGATTTTTTAGATTGAGAGGAGGCTCATACTGTTTCCCATAACTTGACTGAAATGTGGATCACAGGGACCATAGTGGTCTAACCACTGAACCCTGACTAATTTAAGCCTTGAAATCCAATCTACTTAAAAAAGAGACAACATAAGGGATCCTTAAAAAATACTCCAAGTCTAACATTATTCATGTGGTAGAGGCATTCAGTGCAGAGGAATAAAAGGTGCAGAGATTGTCATGGCATAAACTTGCAAGTGCATCCTTCAGTGCTGTAAAAAAGGCACAGACTTGGATTTCTGTCTTGGAGCTGTGATCAGATTTAGAGAGTGTTTCAAGGATGCTCTTGAAGGTGAGTTATATGAACATGTACTAAATCTATCATTGAGTATTTAACATGTAGCTAAATCTAGCACATGATGCTGCTCACGCTCAGCAGTGCAGCCCAGGAGGAGAATGGGTCAAGGCTACCTTCAATGTAGCCATGATTGGCCATGGCAGGAGACATACAAAGAAATTCAGTCACAACCCTGTAAGTATTAGATAATTTTACCAACTTGTGGCCCCTTTACATGATTACAGTCCCATGAATTTTTCAGCTCCATTTTGTTATTAACTTGTTATTCACAGCTTAGATGGACAAAGATGGTTGTTCTTTTGCTTTTTATTTTGTGACTGTTTTTTCTCAAAGACAGAGAATAGATCCTGTATTTTAAAAAAAATAAAAAATAAAAAAGAAAGGGCTGTTGCAGTAAATAATGTGATCAGAGGAACTAATTTTTGAACACCAAAACAAAATGCTATTACCCTCTAGAACTAATCTTCTTCCAGAATTATTAACTAAATAAACCTCTACATATTGAATATTTGGAAAACCACCTCAGTTAGTTGTATACATTAATTTTGTATATGATGGAACTGTGGCTGGTTTCCAAAGACAGTGAAATCAATAGCATATTATACAACAACGTAGACACAGAGGCTACAGTTTGCACTCTTGCTGTGTTCCTACAAAAGCAGCACCCAAGGGAGAATCCACCCACAGAAAAGGATAACTGTGCCTCCAGCTGCACATCCTCCGCAGCAGGGAGAGGAGGGTCCTGACTGCACAGGTTAGGGAATGTGCCTGGAAAATATTCAGTCAGTGTAATTCAACAAAGGATGGAAAGCTGCAATAGTGCATTAATATTAATATTAATATTAATATTAATAAAAAGTGTTGGTAAAGGATTCATAGGTTACTGGGAACCCTTGTGATTTTCTGTTCTGGACATTTCTATAATAAATGTTATAGAATTTCTCTCAGCAATTCTCACATAGAGCCTGTAGCTTCTGGTAGAGCCTAAACATTCTTTTTTCTGTATATTTACAGGGTCTCCTAATGGGAAAAAAGAAAACTCCAAACCCACTAGCTTTAGTTTACACTTCTTTTGTAACAGCTTGACATGCAAAACAGGGTTGTGGAGATAACTTGTCATTCCTCAGATTATTATTCCATCTTAGGGCTGAGACATAATGAAACATTAGAAAGACTTTCATAGGAGAGCTACTGACTTTATTCAGCATTAATTACATTGCTGCCAATAAGTTAGACACAACGCATACACTTAGCATGATGAAATCCAGAAAAGCTTTCAGTTACCTGAGATACAAAAAGGTGGAAAAGAAGCTGAGTCACAGAAAAGTGAGGTGTTTTGAAAAAAGAAGACACATAACATGACAGGTTACTGTCTCAGCTACAAATAGATCAGTCGTCTGCACTCAACAACCAGCAAAGTGAGTCTCTGCCTGTTCTTTCTGTTTCAGAAGCAGCAGCTCACTGTCAGATGGGATCATGGACTCTTCTCCAAGTTTCCACAAATAAGCATTCATATTTTCCTTTCTTTTAAACTTTCACAGACAGATAGGTTTTCTTTTAAATCTACAGCAAAAAAAACCTTTCCAAGGTCATTTCCCACAGAATAAATTCAGAAAAAGAGAATTTTTTCTTTAACTGAAATAACAGTTTAGAGATTGAGGTACACTTAAACAATTATTGCCTTTAATTTTCCTACACATAGAAGAATTTCACCATAACTAGGCTTGACCATATATAATAACAATTTAAATCAACATGCAGCTAGTACAGGAAAACTGTTGTGTCCAATCAGGGTTTTGTTGCGATATGCAACTAATATAAACTAACTATGCAATACAAACAGAAAAGAACCATACGAATTTTATTCATTCCTTTTAAAAAAAAAAAATTATTCATTATGCATTTCAGCAGAAAAGGGTCTCTTCACACAGATTGTTTTTAATGTCTTTGAATAATAATGTAAGGAACCTCTAATTTACACATTCAGCTGCTGGCCGCAAACCGCTTATCCTATGAAAAGGGAAAGGAGAGCATTATACAACTCTGCCAGTCCCTTAATGTTCATTACTGCTGTTTTTCTCCACTGGGGAGCAGAACAGATTGAATTGAAATTGCAGAGGCAGTTAACTAAAGATTATTCAGTATGAACTTCCTTCAGTGTTGATGTGTTTTGCTGTAAGCCGTGATGTTTAACAGCTTAAAGGCATCTCCTACATTCTTTTCTCAGTGATACCTGAATTCTTCCTGAATAGCTCCTGGTAACTACAAGCAGGAGACACTCAAACACATAGAGGGCTGTGGCTGTCAAGTTCAGATATTTGTAGTATGAGATGAGATTCCATCTTACATTATCAGCTGAAGGGAAAAAGAACCCACACTAATAACAAGACTTAATAACAAATACAAAATAGAAAACACAAGACAGAGAAATTATTGATTTCAAAAATCAGTGTTAGAAAATTACTTATTTTCTTCAAACATAACCTACTTGCTAAAACCTAGGCAATGGAGAAATAATGGTAGAATTTCTTCATCAAAAAAATTGAAAAAAAAATTAAACCATTTCTTAATACTTACATTAAGATTGATTTGTTGGTATCAATCCCTGACATGAGTTCCTAGTAGTAAGAAAATTTTACTTGGTATAATAAATGAGGTAACGTTATTATATCAAGTTAATTAATTTCATGCCAAAGTTGCTTTGTTACTGTTAACCCCAATTTAATGACAGTTCTATCTTTGCAGACTGATCTCTGTATTATTAGAAAAATGAAGAAGAAATTACATTGCATATGCAGCATTCACTGTCTTCTGCCAGAATTCTGAAAAATGAAAAGAAAGCAGATAGAATACAAATAAGGGTTAACTCAGGTGTCTGTACAAAACATTTATTTTCTCTTAGTCAGATTTTTGAACCTCATTATTTGACCTCAGTGGGGATCAAACCAATAATGCACTGGGCAGTCCTTCATTTAGCCAAATCTATGTGCAGCCTTTGCATTTTATAAAGATAGTCAGAATTCAGTACTTGTAAGACATGTGTTACTGCAAAATAATGTGGTAGAAGACTGGTGGTGGACTGACAGGAAGCAGAATGAATATTTACATCTGTCCTTTTCAGTTAGGAAACTGGATTAGGATTCAGTATTGAACCAAAGCTTTCACAGCATGCTGCTGCAGACACTGAAACTCCTCATTATGTTTTTATGCATACAGGTGAACCTGCTGTTTCAGTTGCTCCTCAGTAGAACAAAATTTGACCAGATGTTCATGTCTTCACTCTAACACATTTTATGATTAATTTTGATTGTAAAGCCAGACTGATTTACATGTATATACATTGTATATACATGAATAGCTTATGATGGAGTAGAAGTTTTGGGGTTTATTTTTCTTTACTAAAAAAAGGTTCATCTCTTTACTTAAACCTAAAGAAAAGCAATCTATGCAGATTTAAAATATGTCACTCCAGTAGATGAGGGCTGAACAATGAAAAACTGAGAGAGTGAGTGCAGCATCCCCAACTGTTCTCCTTACCTCAGAAATTACCCTTGTTTTGTATGCAGGTGACCACCAATGATACATTATCTGCAGGGATGGATTGCCTGCCCTTCTACCGCTCGTCTCCTGCATGCGGCACTGGTGATCACCATATTCTCTTTGGAAACACATCAGTGCTAAATACAAGACAACAGATCAATGGCTTAACTTCTTTCCTTGATGCCTCTACAGTCTATGGCAGTACCCCTGCTGTTGAAAACAAACTGAGGAATTTAACAAGTGAAGAAGGCCTTCTTAGAGTAAACTTAAAGTATTATGATAACCATCGGGAATACCTGCCTTTTACAGACCGGCTCCCATCCCCTTGTGCACAAGACTCCAGAGCAGGCGGAGGTGAGAGGGTGGAATGCTTCCTGGCCGGGGACAGCCGCTCCAGCGAGGTCACCTCCCTGGCCGCCATGCACACGCTGTGGCTGAGGGAGCACAACCGCCTGGCCCGGGCCCTCAAGCGCATCAACGGCCGCTGGAGCGCCGAGACCGTCTACCAAGAGACACGGAAAATCGTTGGTGCTCTGCATCAGGTTGGCTGCTTCTTTGCTTATCTAGACATTGCAGTGAATAGCTCGGAACAGAGCTCACAAAGCTTCAAACATGCTTCTGTGAGCAGCTTTCGGGATCACATTGCCTCTTCTCTCCCACCTATTTATGTGCTTCAAATGTGGCACGTTTAAAGTTCATTTTGCTTTCCACTCTTCTAAGTGCAATGTCCCGATGCTTAGTTCGTCCAGGCAGCCCAGTGCTCTGATTTTCATGACAGTTTCTACTGAGACACATAGTTATGCAGGCTTCTCCTGTGTCTGTTTTGTCTATTAANTTTTTTTGGTAAAGGAAATTATTTAAAAGTAATGTCTCTGTATTTAAACAAGGTTCAAAATGTCTACTTTTTCATAGGTATTATAGAAATAATAAATTCCCTGTGTAAAAGTGCCTGTCAACTTCTCAATGAAGTAGTAATGCACAGACTTCAGGGGCTCCTGTTGACAGGAGAGAGGAGCAATAAGTGTGGTAAAATACAGAAGAGTCCATGAGGATGTTTATGTTAGACATGTTTTCTGACTCTTACAGTTTTTGTTTTTCAGTACCAAAGGAAACTTTTTTGAAGATAAATCTGGGAAGGAAGCAATAAAACTTCACTTTTTTGATAAAACACTTTTCCTTTCTTCTGCCATAATTTTTAGACAGTGAAATAAAATACAAAGCATGTTTCCTTTAAGAAACCACCTGCATCATCTAATGCATTGTTACTTGCACTCAAAGCCATATAGCTTCAGAGAAGTAACATACTTCACTTAATTGTATTTAGTCAGTTCTTTTGAACTGACTAAATTTTTAAATATTTGGCTTTTTGTTTATTTTAACCAAGTCAGCTCCTCTGCCATAAATATGACATTTTCATTAAAAGAATGGCATTGACAAGTCAGAATAGTGGTTAATACTTGTTAGAAGAAAAGTGCAAGTCCAAAGGCAGGCCTCTGTGCATTCATATCCTTCAGATTTATGTCCACAAGCACGAAGGCCTGAAAGAAACCACTTTGTGCAAGGCAATGTACTGCATGGATCAGCACCGCTCATTATCTCTGCTGGTATCACAGACTAATGAGATTTGCCTATGGCTCATTAGAAATGTGTTTGAGTTATATCTAGCTGGTTTAGAAATGTTCATTCAGGACAGATAATTGGAGTATCTCTATTAGTTTGCTGTGTCAACTGGCACACTAATGACAGCTCTGGTTGAATTTACCTTGAGATTTCCACTATCAAGTTTTGTTTCAGTTGCTAGACATTTCTAAAATTCTCTTTTTTTGGAAGGAATAATTTCAAGCATAAGTCCTGCCTGTGGGTGTGTAATTATAGAGAATTGAACAAAAAACCTTTTCTTCTTTCTAGAATAAGGAAGATGAAAAAAATCTCTCTTTAGACCATACTTTTCTGCCTGGATGGTTTTTTTGGCACCATAAATATCTCAAGTGACAGATATTTGATAATAGAAACTTGACAAAGTTACCAAACATAAAAATTGCCTGTTGATATCCTGCATGAAACAGATTTTTTTGACTGCATTACACAGTTTCACTGATAAGGAGCAGTAACTCTATTTCACAGGAATGACACATGCCTAACTTTATAAAATATTAACACTGCAGTATACAGTGGTAAAGATACATATTCTGATTTACCTCATGTTTTGTGCAAAAAGACATTTTTTCATCGTCATTTAAGATCTGAAGAAAAAATATTCGATTATGCAACTGCTAGTCTTAACATTACTATTCCACATATGTGGTGTGCACACACCCATGCTGTTCTTTCTGGAGAAGGTTTCCCCTGATGTGCCATTTGGATTATGAAAGATAGATGACTTGGCACAAGTCAGATGGAGCAGGGCTTTTGTAGATCAGTCTGAATCCAATTCTCTTTGATTTATTACAGTACCATAGAACCATCTCTGAATGAATGCAGTTACTCCCACTTGATCCCAATTTCAGGTGACAACTGCCTTTATTTTTCAGTGTACATAGAGGTGCTTATTTCACTTCCTTCTACATCTGCATGTGTTTTCTGAGCATCTTGCATGGTCCAAGGCATGGGTTGAAAGTGGGTAACTTCTGAGACTGACATACATTAACTACTTGGATGAAACTTGTTTGTGAAATTAGATGATTAGATAGCTCCTCCCATAAATATGAAATTATAAAGAATAAATAAATAATATATATTATGAAAATAGTATGTCTTGAATAATGTCAGAACTCATGTTTGTAAAGTGTATAGTTTAGACTATTAACAAAATTATCATAATGTGTTCATTTTCTATTAAAAATGGAACTCTCATAAAATCACCCTTTACCCAAAAGTTTAGGACTTAACATCATCATCATCTGTAAATCCTTTAGTATTTTCAGTGGGAACTGCAAACGAACCATGCATAGCACTTTAATGAAATAAACATCATTGCTGTGTTTGATAGTTCTCTATTATTTCTGTAATCTTTTCCAAGGGCAGAAGCTTCATTTAATTGGCACTACACGACACTATCTCAGTGTAAAGCAGTTACAGCTGACCAATGGCAAGATGCACTTTCGGCCTTATTTATCCTTATAGCAGTTCAAATACTTTTATATTCTCTCTTCCAGCCTTTTTTAAATTTTATTTTCCTGTTCCAACCATTGTGCCTCATTCATGCTTACTTTGGGATATATACTGTGAAGGTTTTTGCAAGGAAAGTCTCCTGAACCCTATGAAAAGTGATAAGAATTTCTGGATCTTTTGCATCTAATTGATAATAACATTTAACATGAACAAAAAGTTTTCAAAAATAAAGGGAAATTATGTAACCTATTTCCAAACATGTAACAGGCTGACTTCTGCTGAAGGTGGGTCAGCCTGAAGAAAAATGCAGCCAGGATACTCAATGAGTTCATAAGGATGCTTGGGAACCCCTGTTGTAATTCTGCCTTCTGGATGAGAAGAGTGTTGCATTTAACAGTAACAGCCTATCTGACTTGCAGCTTTATGCTGTTTACAGGTCAGGATTCAGTTACTTTTTCTGTAAACAGTGCACATGGGATTTATTATATGATGCAAAATATATACAAAGCCTTCTCTGACATTCAGATGCTGTTTCTATCTGGATACTTACCAAATGATTGGCTGAATTGCTAAGAAATTAGTGTTTTATTTTCTCTGATGAGACTAAATGAATAACATTTAAATTATTTTAGTGTCTCAGTTAATATATGGTTTTATAGATTACAAAGGTCATATAAAAACACTGAGCATATGGGCCTCTGTTTAGAACACAGTGCTCATTTTTCATAATTTTCCACTAAATTATACTGTTGGAACAATGACTGCCATGAGATAGTGGAAATATTGATGTTATTGATTAAAATTGTTTTCTTCATGATGCTTCTGTAGAGCTTGGATTTGATGCTATGAGGTGATGAACGTATCCTAAGAGGAGCTTTCATTACCACTAACCTCAAAAATGTCACAAAGAGTTGAGACCACCAAGTTCCTTGCAGGTTCAGACTCATGATATCCACATACATTCCTTATGCTGCTGAAAACACCCAAAAGTTAACTTACTGTTAACAAACAGACTCAAAGTAAGCCATAAATGATGGAGCAGTTCATTATACTAGCTTTTGATTTCTTTCCTATATAGCCACTTTCTTTTTGATTTTATTGAAATACTTTGAGACAAAAACATTCCTTTGTTTCCACAGGAGAATCTCATTTATTGAAGGAACACACAACTGAAAGAAAGTACTGTGCTTATTTCTGAAAGTAAATAAACCCTTTATATCATTCTCTGAGAGAAAGGACTGCATGCAAAAGAAATATAATAAAAATAATCTTGATGCTTTTCAGCTGTTAACATCTTCTTTAAAACCTAAATATGTGTCAGTGTCAGTTGTGAGAACCTATAGTAAGCCTCTCCTTGACCTCACACAGACAAATTTGGCCACATCCAGAGACAGCACAAATACCAGATGCTGTTTCAGATGTGGTTCTTTTGCAGATTCCAGTAATAGTATCATATTCTGTGTCTTAATAACAACTTAACCTGTATTGTCTAAAACTCACCTTTACTTTATGGAGCCTCATTTAGCCTTTGGAAGTTTCCATCAAACAGATGCCTCTCCTAGTGCAGGGCAGGCAGGCATAAGACAACTTTTTACCCTTAGCCCTTTAATTTTCAAGTCTTGAAATGGCAAACCTTCTTTCCCTATAAAGGAAATTAGAAATGAAGGTGTTGCCTGTGGAGCAAATGAAAAATTTGAGTTGCCCTTTCCTTCAGGGAGTCTGACTTTCCTGAGCAGCTTAGCTTGGGATTTCATTTAAAATGAGCCAAAAAATTAGTCACACCAGGATTTTTGTATCCATGACTAACCTATTCCTCCATAAGGTCTTTGATTGTAAAAACTATACATCTAAAATTAGAACTGCCATCTTGCAAAACCTTTATGAATAAAGCAAATGGTTAGCTTTTCAAATGACAGTGTCACTATTAATTTCTTACAATAATTTTATTTATTTCATGTACTGCATTAAAGGAGCTGTAAAAGGGATTCTACAATAGTGTCTTTTAAATATTTTGTTCACTGCACAACCCAATTTGAAAACCTAAACCTCTTCTTTCTGAGAAAAGTGAAAAAATTGTGGAAAAGCAAATTGCTTTTCTGTGCTCTGTGCCTAGGTTTTTGTAAGGTCATTTTATGCCAGCTAGTTTTTCAATATGCACTATATCAAGTTCAAAGTACATTTGTCTGTATATTTATTGCGTATTATATTGACTCTATGAGGTATTTTATTGAGTTCATTATGCTTCATATTTACCTCATATTGCTTTATTGAGTTCAGCATAATCTTTAACATATAATGCATTTTCATTTTATTTGGTACATTAGAACATTTTCCCTTCTTTCCTTTTGTCATGATTACTCATATGCTTTTCCATGCCACTGTAATACTATTACATTATAAAAGCATTTGACAGAAAGTGTTTATCAGTCTTTTCATTTTTGAAGTGTACTTTTTAGAAGTCTATAAATCGGCCTGAGTTTAGTATAAAATGTCTACAAGGAGATTTTGGGCACCAGTATTTTAAAGCCTCGTCATTTCAAATAATAATAAAAGAGGATTTGTGTCACATATATATGTCTGAAAATAGCATCTGTTCACATTAGCAAGCATTCTTGAAAGACATTATAGTTCTTCATGCTTTCATTGCCATTTTTAAGGCCATTAGAATTTACATTTCTGACCTCAGCACAGCTCCTGTGAGCTGGATTACCCCCGTGGTTTGTAAATGGGCAGCACTGGTAATCTTTGATCAGGAGGCTTTGGTCTAACATCTATGGTAAAACCTAACAGGGCCTGACTGTTGCACTGTTCTGAGCTGTACCACAAATTCTCTCCGGTCATTTGTCCCCTTCCTGCAAAAATAAGACTGATTTTTTTTCCAGGTAATACTGCTCTTATGCCAAATGTTTGGACATAGATGAGTGAAGAAAAAAGCATTTAGCACCTGGGATTCATTACCATTCATCTATAGAAAAGCTGAAATATGTTTCTTTTTGTTTTCTTTCAGATTATTACTTTAAGAGATTACATTCCCAAAATCATTGGTCCAGATGCTTTTAGTCTGTATATTGGTGTATATACAGGTTATGATCCCACAATGAATCCTACGGTTTCTAATGTATTTTCAACAGCTGCTTTTCGTTTTGGTCATGCAACAATCCAACCAATAGTAAGGCGACTGAATGCACAATATTTAGATGACCCCGAACTCCCAAATCTTCATTTGCATGAAGTTTTCTTTAGTCCTTGGAGGCTCATTAAAGAAGGTATGGTCTTATTTAAACTGCTTCTGTTGTTTTTTGGTCTTTTTCTCTCCAGAATATTGTAACTTTTTTCAAAGTTACTTATCCTGAATTAGGAATGGGAGCATTTACTCAATTAATTCGTTTATTTAAGTTGTTGAATGGATTCCAGAGTAATCTAAAAAGAATGCAAAATATTATTCTCAATAACATAGTTGACTGAATCAGAAAAACATTCTTCTCCATATTAAAGTGGTCTGGTAAATTGACAATAGAAGAATGAGTGATGATGAAGATTTTTTGTTTTCTTTTGGGGTTTTTTTGGTGGGGTTTTGTGTGTTTGTTTGTTTTTGTTTTGTTTGGGGGTTTTTTGTTTGTTTTCTTTTTGTGGATGAATTTATTAATTTGCAAATTCTTTTACACCTGAAGAAGATAGAGGTTTTTCATAGCACTATTGCTTCTACTTTACACTAAAGGAAATTTTCACATGTGTTTGAATGTAAAACCCTGTGTGGACAATGTTTTAAAAACATAGAAACATAAATGTATTCACATTTGTTATGAAAGGTGTAATGGTTTATCTATATGCTATAATACCATCATTTTTATGTTTAAAGGAGGCTTGGATCCTTTACTAAGGGGTCTTCTAGCACATCCAGCAAAACTGCAGGTACAAGATCAACTGCTAAATGAAGAGTTAACAGAAAAACTGTTTGTACTGTCCAACAATGGTTCACTTGATTTATCATCATTGAATTTACAACGTGGCCGTGATCATGGACTCCCAGGTCTATTGATTTTTCTTGATTTTTTCTTCCAACTGTTAACTGAAATATAACTGCTTATATTTGGGATGTAATCATATAATAATAATAGCTTTGGTAATCAGAAAAGTCACTTAAGTCTCTTTTAAAATGTACATTGCTAATATTCTTAACTTTCATGGAAAGTATTTCACAGCTTTTGAGATTAAAATAATCTGGTAAATCTGGTATCTAGAAAAACAGAACTAGTGAGAGGATCTGGGTGTGTTCACTGTAGGTACCTGAGGCTTGGTCTTGCTGGAACCAGCTCTGAGGAGCAGGGGTTTCTGCCTGAAGCAGCCACTTCCCATCAACAGGCTGTCCCCAGCCTGTGGGATAGGTCAATTTAGGCACAGCCTCACTCGCTTCACCAACCACAGAAGACTGACAGATGTCTCCAGGAATGGTGTAGATGTCCTAGTTAGGTACACACCTCCTTTTAAGAAATATTACATGTTTCTCACTGGTTTTTGCACTAGGTTTTTTACTCCAGTCCGCCAAGGGTAAAAATGAACTAGCAGTCAAGGAGCAATAACCCATTAGGCCATGGATATACCTGCTTAGAGGAATACTGCTGGAGCTCAGTTCAGATCCTGCCATAATTTCTCTGATCAATTTAAATTGTAAGAGTAGACCTTTTTTATACATAACTGTCTATCACTATGATCAAAGTTGTCAAAATCCAGTGCTTAAATTTATTAATTTCATATATCATGCCTAACAGACAAATTTAATCTTCCTCTAAACATCATATTTGCAGGTTATAATGAATGGAGAGAATTCTGTGGTTTACCAAAACTGGAAACTCACACTGACCTGAATACAGTAATAACCAGTCACAATGTCACTGAAAAAATCATGGAATTGTACCATAATCCTAACAATATTGATGTTTGGCTTGGCGGTCTCCTAGAAGACTTTCTTCCAGGTGCTAGAACTGGTCCCCTGTTTGCATGCATAATTGGAAAGCAAATGAAAGCACTAAGGGATGGTGACCGGTGAGTTTACTATGCAATCAAATCATGTGTAGAAACCTAGTAGCAATGGAGATTCAACAGTCACTTAAATATTCTTGAAACAAATCATTCTCTGCCCCTTGCACATTTTTGTCTTAGTTCCTTCAGTTTTGTTGGGTGAGCTTTTGATTTTTCTTCTTTAGTTTGCACATAGTCTCAACTCCAGATGACATTGAGTTTGTTTCTATGGTACTGAGGTGTCCAGCTGTCCACTCCTGCTGAAAATGCAAGGTGCCTCCAGAAGTTAATTGTGGCAGTGGCCAGTAACTTCTGTGTGGATGGATGTAGTACTGTGCAGGCTTTATTCCCCCTGAGGGCTTCACTGGGCTCAGCAGCTGAAAGAACCTCAATATTTTTCTTCGGCAACTGCAGAAAAGTCAGAAGGGATAAGAAAAAGCTGTAATTCAGGATTCCTAGATGGGATAATAAAAACACCATGTACTTGTCCTTATGTGAATTGGGATTGCAGAGTGTTCCCAGAGCTGCCTCACTGAACACAGCATAGGATGTCCCTTCAACCAACCCTGCACAAGTGCCACCAGGATCTTGTGCCAGTATAACCCTTCACACCAGAAAAGCAGGAGGAATGCAGCTTCAGGCCACAGCAGGGTACAAGAAGATGTTTATATCTTGCTTCTGCTAATGAAGCAATTATAAAACCAACCTTTTTTTCATTTCTTTCATGTACTTGTGGCAGTAATTTTGGATCTCATGAGACGACTAATTTTAAACTGCTCACACCATGCTAGCAGCGGTGTTCTAAGTACATCTGGTCTTTACAATGACCTTTAAGCTCCTCTAATAAGTGACTGTTATGGAAAGAAACCATTATGGAAATAATTATCCAAGGCACAATTTAAATCTGAACTTTAAAAAGTGTTAATTAATTAGCTCACAAGAAAAACCAATGCTAATCATAAAGGTGGTATTTTACTTGCAGAAACTGTATAGACAACAAACGTTCTACTCAGCTGTGTTAAAAATTTGGTTGAAAGTCCTCTGAATTGCATAAGCATACGTGTCCCTATCTGGGGAAGGAGTATCTATGGAGGTCCTTTCAGCCTCCTTCCTATTATTCAGTACCCTACACTGTTACTTAATATTCAGTGTCTTATAATGTTACCATCATTAAATAAACATAAGCATAATTTAATACATTAACTCCAGATTGAGAAAAAGAGAGTTCTAGTAATGAAAGAATTCCCTGGTTTCTGCCACAAAGTTTGTGGCAGCTAACTTAAATGTGAAAAGATATTCTGTCATTAATAACACAGAAACCATCTTTGAGAAGTTAGGTAAGAATGGAAAAGTCTAACACTCATTGCAGTGTCTGGTCAGATAGAGTGTTGGGTGTTATCTGTAACTGCACTAGTGACACTACATACACTAGATACCCTCATTGACAGGTCTGTATGCAGGTATTTAAAAATAACTCTTCTTATGTACTCTTTGAGTTCAAAAATCAGGACTACCTGGAATTTTCATTTGACTGAACTCTGAGTTCTGATAGCCCTAAAACATTTTTGTCAGTAATCTGACAAGATATACAAGGTTTTCTTCTTCCTATCTACTAAATTCAGGCACTGTCTCAACCTCAACCACATCACCTGGAACAAACTGTTTCTGATCCATCAGCATTCTTCCGCCTCTTCCTCCTCTGAATATTTTTGCAATTTCAGGGTCTGAAATATTTGGGCAAAAATTCTGAAGTTTTGTCATTCTTTGCATAGGGATTTGGTCACCTGATACAGATCGAATGGAGTAAACCAAAATGTTTGTTAAAGTAAACATCTATCTATTAGGTACATCAAAAAATAATTTTTCAATTGGGCCTTTAGATAAAACTGAATTTTGTGATGAAAGTAGAATAGGTTTTAATGCAGGTGAAAGGGGAAATGACAGGTGTAGGAGAACTGAGGGGAGAAAAGTCTTTGATGGCATTGGTTATGGGAAGGGGCCCGTGAATCATCAGTGAGGTTTCAAGATGCTCTGAGAAGTTTAGAAACAGCATGCAGATGACATATAGGAGGAAGGCTTCTTTCTTTTCTCTCCTTCCAGCCCCTCCTGATGCCTTGGATTTTACCTTTCATATTTTTCAAATCCTGTAGTGCTTAGTGTGTAACTCTGAAGTGTCCTGAAAGCTGTTAGCTGCTGCTCTCTCACATTAAGATAGACATGACAAAGCTACTCTAGGCCTGCTCTTCAAGAACACTCAGACTATCCTAGGCCCAGAATGTGTAAACCAATATCCTGGAAAGGAGGTGAAACTGGGGAAAATTACATCATTAGCTAAAGTTGTAATTGGCAAATCTGTGCTGATGTGCTAATGGACCAAAACCTATAACTGTGTGAAGGACTTATTGTCCATTTTGTCATCCATCTTAGAGTCCAGGGTGTGAGCAACTTCTGGCTCCCCAGGGTGTGCCTTTGAAGGCCTTCAAATAAATATCCACTTTTATTCCCTTACTCCTGTCTAGTCTGTTTCTAGGTAGCCACTTCAGGCATCACTCCATCTCTCTTGCATTTCTTGTCACAGTGCTCCTGTGTGGGACATTCTGTACATTGCCTCCTTCTTCAGTGTAGGTAAAGTGGAACGGGTTTTTTAACAAATCAGGCTGCTGAAGATAGCTATTGGCCTACAAATAAAGCCAGCTTTCCAAAATTTCCCATGCACTTACCTTATTTAGTAGGTATGCTTCTGTTGGCAGCAGGTTCCAAGTTGCCCTGAAAAGCCACCCTAGGGCACATTGGCAGTCCTTATCCTTCCCAGAACACAAACACAATTATCAGACTTCCAATTTGTATAGTACCTTAACAGGCAGCTCATAAAAAACTGCAAATGCTGCACACATACCATGTTTGCATAGAGTACACAGCCAATATTGCTGGTCCCTTCTAATCAGGCAAATGTAAACACAAACTCCCAGACTTTTCTAGAAACCCTAGCCATGTGCCCCCTGTATTATGCATCATAAGTCTTGTGTTAAACCTGAGGTCAGTTTGTACAGTGTGATCACTCCCATACTCTACTGCTGACTGTCCTCAGGCATGTTACCACCAGCCCTGCCTAGCATCTGGGAAAATCCTATCTGGCCTGGCCTGAGTACTACAGGGAACTAAGCAGTGTTGCAGTGCTTATTACTCTTTAATGTACTAATAGAAATGTTCTATCAAACTCTCCAGAAGTATTTTTGACATTAATGGCATGTCTTTACATACAAAATGTTTGTCTTTCCTTTTCTCCCCAGTGTTTTCTAACCTTTTACCTTTAAATGTATATGTATATGTGTATGCATAAATATATATTTTATATGTCACCATTTAATAGATACACCTTTGCAGCATCAACTGGTTCCTCTGTTCTGACAGAGACACTCCTGATCTGACAGAAATAAGCAGCTCTTGTCTGTTCCAGACAGTCCTCTTAGATTACTTTTTGTATGATCAAAAGCATAATTACTGTCTTATATTTTTCTACTATAATTAATCTGCATATCTACTGGTTTCTTAGCAAATTAATTACTCCTTATTAACCAGAGAAACATTCAATAATACCTGTTTTCCTAGCAACCATTCAGAAAGCACACAGAATTCAAAAGCTTTGGTGTGGGGAAATCTATTATGGTTACTCCTTCAATTCTTCAGTAATTTATGTTTTAAACAATTTACAAGTGAACAGCACATATTGGTGTACGTAGGAGTAAGGATCTAGTTCAATGGAATTTGTCGGAAGTTTTTTCTGTCAGGGTTGTAATTTTTTTGTGTGTCTGTTTAATCAATGAAAAGCAATTCAGCTGGCTTTAACATGACCTGATTTGACCAGTACATAAGATTCACACTAGCCTTTTTATGACAGATTCTGTATTATTGTTATATTCACCTATTTTTGCTGTAATTCTTATTTTTGGTCTTTTATATAAGGTACTGTGAAAATAAGAATAACCAGCTCGTTGAATTTAATCTTTTCAAAAAAAGTTTCTATCAATCTTTCCAGATTTTGGTGGGAAAATGATAATGTTTTCACAGAAGCTCAAAAGCATGAACTCAAAAAACATTCATTGTCCCGCGTGATTTGTGACAACACAGGAATTTCTGAAGTGCCAGAAGATGCCTTTCAACTTGGAAAGTTTCCACAGGATTTTAAGCATTGTAACAATATACCTGGGATGAATTTAGAAGCTTGGCAAGAATTTTATCAGGAAGGTAATCTAGTAACCAACCTTTTCTGAGGGGAGGGGAGAGTAAGGAGTTAAAGTACTGACCTTGGTTGTGGCAGATCTTGAATTGCTGGTCTGAATCAGACCTTTAGGATTTCTATCACTTAGAAGTGGGATCACAGAATCATAGAATATTTTGGCTTGCAAGGGATCTTTACAAGACATCTACTCCAACCCATCTGCAATATTCCAAGGACATGTTCAACTAGATCAGATTGCTTAGAGCCCTGTGCAATCTGAATCCAAATCTTTCCAGGGATGGGGCATCCACCTCTCTGGGAAAGTTGTGCCAGTGTCCCAGTACTCTTAAAAAAAACCCTGTTCCTTATATCTTATCTAAACCAACCCTCTTTTAGTTTTAAAAACATCACCCCTTGTCCTATTGCAACAGGTCCTGGTAAAAAGTTTGTTCCAATCATTCTTAAAAGGCTTTTTTAAATTGATGAGATGCACTAAGGTCTCCCTGGAGCCTTTTCTTCTCCAGGCTGAACAACCCCAACTCTCCCAACCTCTCTCTTCAAAGGAAAGGTGATCCAGCCCTATGATCATCTGTGTTGCCCTACTCTGGACTTGATCCAACAGACCCACGTCCTTGTTATGTTGTAATGATAGTTTTATGAGGATTATAAGTCAAACCTGTGATATTCTATAGAAATTCTTTTCCAGAAACGACCAGCTGATGTCTTGATCACCTTAAAACATGTCAAAATTTTCACTGAAGTTAATATTTACAGCAGTAATGGAGAATACCATCCATTTGCAAGTGTAAGGTGGGAATTTTTTAAAACCCTTAATACAGACTTTCTATTTCTAGATGAACTATGTGGAACACCAAGGAGTGTGGAAAATGGTGATTTTGTGTACTGTTCAGAATCTGGGAAATCTACAGTGACTTATACTTGTCACTATGGTTTTCAATTACAAGGACAAGAGCAATTAACCTGCACAAGTAAAGGATGGGACATTGAAGCTCCAGTTTGTATAGGTACTTACTATTACTACTATTATTATTATTATTATTTCTGAATTTTCTAACAGTTAAAGTTCACCATAGCTCATCAGATGTGAATTCAGTCCTATGCTTTCTTAGTAGTTAGCCTCCTGTGATTACAGGTGTAATAACACAACTATGTGAAACTGCTTTCTCCAGAATTGCTGTCTCAATCTCTACTCATCCTGATTCAGCAATCAAGTTGATGATAGGGAAAATGGCACTAAAATTGCCTAATTAAGCAAAAATCAAGTCTATTAACAGCCAGCGGGGGNGGAGGAGGAGGAAGGAGGGAGGAAAAAAGGCCGCAGATCAGAATTATACATTGCTTCCTCCTACATTCAACATAACAGCATGACAGAGACTTGTGATTTTCCTGGCATTGTTTCAATGGATGCTCTAGATAAAAACTGAGCTCTGCACAACTAGGTCATGTGAAACCCTAATAATTTTAGTAAAAGTTAAAAAAAAGATTCCGTGAAGTAAGTGAAATTAAGGACACTAATAATCCCTTTAGGTCCAACCTTTCTCTCCCAAGTAGCTGTGAAAAGATTTGCCAGAAATTAATTACTTCTGCAGGTACAAAAGTAGAACAGGGGGAAAATCAGTAAAAAGACATTTTATTTCTTGCACATTTTCACAGGAACCCTTTTCTGTTATTTTAATCATTCTTTCATCTTCTGTTTTCTTTTTGCCTTTTACTGTTCAGTAGAATAGGTTAGAAAGAGAACGTGGCAAATATTTCAAGACTTTCACTCTTCGTGCTATGGAAGAATGAATTCTGTCTGTTCACATTTCAAATCTGTGTGTTTATAATGGGTGTGTGTATACATATACTTATATATATATATGTATGTCTGTATGTGTGTGTGTGTGTAGATATATATTCACACTGTTCTGCTTTATAAGAACATGAGAGAAAACTAAACCCAAAAAGGTTGTATTTCAGAATATATTATGGAGGGTGGTTAATTAATTGGAGTGCAAGTGCTGCAGCTTTTCCACACTAAAGTCTGGTTATCGGTATTTCTTTGATAGTGGGATAGAAAGCTCTTCATTCTAATTGTATACCTGGTATGGAAAAAGTCAAATTAAATTTGTAGCTCTTTCCTTTATTCAAATCCTATTTATCCACTGAATTCCTCCCACATAAATACCATATAAAGAAATAAAGCTGTAAAATGAATTATAATAAAACCTTTTCAATAGATTAATGTTCTGGCAGCGAATGGAATACATAAGTTAAATGAGTGAATCATTCCTTGTCCTAGTTTCTTTTAATATGTTCAGTAATGTAAACAAAAGACTGTATATCTGCTATAGGAAAACAAGCTGCTGCATATATTAAATAAGCAATGCCTTTATTAAAGGAAAACCATCAAAACCCACTTATGCAGATGCTACTTGAGATTTACAGCAGAAAGCACTTTGTTCCACGCATGTCTGTGCAATGTGTTTCCATTCTTTTAAATGTTCAGCAAATTAGGGATAAATCCAGCAATATAATGAGGAGGATAGAGCTTAGCATTTCTGCAGATGGTTTCAAAATTATATGCTGCTCTGGAAAAGACAGAGTGGCTTGCTGGCAAAATATGTATGTCTGTATAGCTGTTAATTCTCGCTTACCAACTTGGGCTTTGACTGATATAATTTCCATTGATTAAGGAAGTCATTTATTACTAGAATATGCTACCTTCCTTTATATTATGTGCTGTCATACTCCTGATAGATAACTCTGTTTACTTTGCTTTAGTAAACTACTGCTTTCTGAGTAGCAGGGTAGGCTGGTCAGATCTGACATGCACTACTCAGTGATGAAGAAGAGTTAGCTAGTTAGCAGATAGCATGACTATGGATCTACAGAAGCTGAAGCAGCACATTTGAATTACAGTGCAGGCAAAGTGCAGATTTTCTTCCCCAGATGATGATTAAGCCAGTGAACATTAACGCAAAATGTAGTTTTGAAGGGAGTAATACTCAGAAATCTTCATCTTGAACAACAGATTCTTTTCCTGCTTCAAAGAAGTGTTATGAAACTTATTGTATCTTAAGGGTTCTGAAGTTTAAGATATTTCCATGCATGTTAGTCTTTTGACTGTGTTAGTTGATAACTATCTTTGAGAACAGCTACTTTTTTGTACTAAAATTTCAGAGAATCAGGCTTGATCCCATTTCCAGTGATAGAATTCCCTAAGTGGTCTGAGTGACAATGCTAAACTAAATCAGTAAATGCAGGTTAGTTTCTAATACTCATTGAAAATAACTACTTATATTGAAGTAGCAGATCAAACATTGTGGTAGAGAGGGAAAGGAATAAAACCAAAAAGAGAGGAAACTGAAGTCTCTTCTAGTTGTCCACATATGGGCTTGCAATGCTTTACAGGACCATTGGTCAGAGACATTGAACAAGCTGTCAGATAAACAGAACCAATGGGAAAACAACTAAAATAACACTGGACATCTACTTTTAGTCAACTGAATTCAGTCATGCAAGTAACTATTATACAGAAAGAAGGAAGATGCAAAAATATGAAAAGACCTCTTTCTTTCCCTGAGTACTTTCTCTTCTGCCCTGCTGTTTCCCATTTCATCACATAATCAGAAAGTGAGAGTGAAAGATCTTGAAAGGCCTCAAGAACAATATGTGTATGTACATTTTTCAACGGATAATTGTTCATTCTGCCAGGATATTGTCATTTCACAGAATTCATATAGCATCTAGAAACAACCATCCTTGCAGTGATATCACAAATTATCGTTATAAATTTTGTAACCTGAGCTAACCTGAAAACTTGGCTCCTCAAAATCATGCCTAGAAGTGTACAGAACTGTTTCTGCATTATTATTTTCACTCTCTAGAGCACAGGATGAAAATGTTTACAGAGGAAGTAAAATCTTAGGACATAAACACATGTAAGAAGAGCTCTCAAGTTTAGGGTTTGCATTTTTGAAAATTCAGCCAATTTCCATTTGTAGCTTTCGGTGGATTATGAAAGAAACAAATTTTTTTTCATCACTTCCAGCTTTAAAATGAACAAACAAAAAATCAAAACAAAACAGCAAAAAACCCCTACTTTGTGCTTTAAACAGTAACAAAACAGATTTTTATCATTATCTGTCTCATTGAAAGTGCACAATGACTTTCATTTATGAATCCTTGTAAAAAGTGTTTATGAGAAATTAGTATTCTCTTTGTAATTTGTGATTATTATTGATCAGTGTGTGCTCATTTTGCAGATATCAATGAATGTGAAAACGTAATTAATCCACCATGCCCTCCTTCTGTTATATGCATTAACACTAAGGGCAGCTACAAATGTCTCCACACTGATCCCTACAAGCTGGCAGAAGATGGAAGAACATGCATTGGTAATGGGTGTGAACCTACTGTGCATTAAAACATTCTCTTCCATTTTACAATGCTGTAAAAATTCATTAAATTGTGTTTTATTGAAGAGCTGTTAACATACGTGAAAAATCTCTACACAACCATGGGCATAAAGATACAGACGGATTCTGTAAATGAAGGTGTTGAATAAATAATACTGATACATAAATAAGCTTTTCACTTCCATTCCTATTGTATATAAACCACTAAGTATTTCCTGACAGTGCATATGAGGAGGGAATCAAATTTGTTTCCGTTTCTCCTAGTTAGTATCTAAATTCAGCATCTAAATATTAACTAAGTTCCACCTGGCACATCCCAAAACTGCCAACTCTTTCAAAGCTAGCAGAAATTATGCATTTTCTTGGTTTTTTCAGCTTTTCAGCATGCATGGAAGCTGTATGGTAGAAGTTCAGGGGGAGTATGAGTGCAGTTGCCCACTGAAGATGAGCAATACCTGTTCTGCGGAAAGATCCATGAAAACCTACAATCCAAACTCAAGTGAATGGGTATTTGCTTTATCTCAGTGCTGAAGGGAAGCACATTATCTTTAAATCACTCAGATCTTGCATATAGAGGGCTGTATGTCACACAATCATAAGCACACTGAATCTCATTGATGGCACATTCCTTGTTTCCTACTTCACAGAATTCCTTGGTTATGACACGGGATTATGCTGTCCCTTATTATTAATTGCTCTAACAAAACACAAGATGATAATTACCCAGCAAAAAATACCTAGTTGCAACCAAACAGAGATCTTCAATGATATGAGGTACATCCGGTCAGTTTTCCAGCTTTGTTTCTGGGTCACAAGAGCATATCCCATAAGTGAAACCTCATTCTTCAAATGACACCTTAAGCAAGGCCATGTGACTTCATCAAAGGCCCACGAACGAGGTATGGGAGACCACATTAATACAGCTGCCACACCAGTAGAGAAACCTCCCCAACAGGAGGTTGTCAGAACAGACCTACCTCTCTCTTGCTGCAGCAAAAGCAAATGCATGTCCTCAGGGTCTACTTTTTATGGGATTAGACTAAAAAGTTATGGTGGTAACCATTCAGAATTTCACCTGAATCAGAAAGTAGAAAAAAAACCCTTTATTTTAGGTGTTTCTTAGCTTTATTATTTACAGTTTATTCCTTTATCCAATCAACCATAGTTACATTTACTTACCCCTCTAAATTCAGACACAAAAGTCTGCTTTCAGATTAATTTAAAGAAGTTAATTCACTGGTGTTGAGTGCTACAGAGATAACATGATGACACTGCACTGGCATATGGCTGCTGTTGTAGTGGATATGTGCCATGGGCTTCCTGATCAGCAAGAAGTAGATGGGTCTTTCCTCAAAAAATTGGAAGAAGCTTTGTGTTCACAGACACTGGCCCTCATGAGGATTTTTACCCACAGTTGTAAGGACAATACAGCAGGGCACATGCAATCTAGGAGATTTTTGGAGGGCATTGACAGCTTCCTGACAAAAGTTCATCAAGAAGACAAAAAAAATGAAAGGTGTCCTGTGGGACCTAGTGCTTAAAAATGGAATCACAGAATGGTTGAGGTTGGAAGGAACCTCTGGAGTTCATCTTGCCCAATTCTTCTGATCAAGCAGGATCACCTAAAGCCAATTGTCCAGGACCATGTCCAGACAGTTTTTTAATATCTCCAAGTGTGGAGACTCCACAGCCTCTCTGGGCAAACAGTACCAGTGCTCACTTACCCTCCCAGTAACAGCTTCCTGATGACAGCCACTGTATACCAGTTTGTGCCCAATGCCTCCTGTCCTGTCACTGGGCACCACTGGAAAGAGCCCAGCTCCATCCTCTTTGCATCTTTCCTTCAGATGTTTATACAAATCGATAAGCTCCCCCCTGAATCTTGTCTTCTCAAGGTTAAGCTGTCCCAGACCTCTCAGCCTCTCCTCCTAGGAGAGATACTCTAGTCTCCAATTGTCTTTGTCTCAGGACTCTTTCCAGTATGTCCATACTTCTGTTGGAACAAGGAACTCAGATTGCCCACCCAACTCCAGATGATGCCTCACACAGAGCAGAGGGGAAGGATCACCTCTCTTGACCGGCTGGCAATATTTTGCTTAATACACCCTAGGATTGCCACCATCTGCCTTTGCAGGAAGGGTGCATTGCAGGCTCATGTTCCACTTGGTGTCTACCAGGCCCCTTTTCTGCCAAGCCGCTTTCTGGCAAGACATTTGCTGGTGTGGACTCGTTCCTGGGGCTGTTCCTCCCCAGATGCAGGAGCTTGCATTTCCCCTGTTGAACTGTGAGGTGCCTGTCAGACCATTTATCTCATCTGTAGAGGCCCCTGGGTAACCCGCTGTAGCTGATCCTGCTTGAACAGAGAGATTTGACTAGCTGACCTCAAAAGGTCCCTTCCAACCTCAATGAATCTTTGATTCTGGGTTTAGGTAAAGAGGAAATAAACAGATTTTAGCAGTGTTTTATGTGGTTTCTCTGTAAACTGTAGTTCTTAACCTGCTAGTGTACGTATCTCACTGTCATTTCTCATAGTTTTTGACTCAAGAAAAGAGTCAATTAGCTACTTGATAGTAGATTGCTCACAAAAAAACATTTGTATTAACAAGGGAAAGGAGAATGTTACAGCTAAGTGTATTTTAGTTTGTTTGATTTCCATGTTAAAAAAGAAATGAAAAATTTACATAAAACAAGCCTTTTGTGTTTTTATTTCAGATAATAAGTTTTTATCAAGGTCATTGAGTGGCTTCATTTGTTGGTCTATTGTTTTTTGCATTTTTAAGGGCATCATTCATAAAGCCTAGCTAATTTCATCGTATGGTTAGAATGAGGCTTTGAGACTTGGTGAAAAAAGGCAGTGCAACAATTTTCTAAACAAGAATACTGATGATAATAGATGAGCAGCCGAAACTGAGCAGTAATAAGAATTTGGGAATCTGCAGTATAGAGTGATTTAAAATTATGAGAGCACTTCACATTATAAGCATCTCAGTCTTCAAAACTAAAAAGCTCTTAAAAATTTTGAAGAGCTCTAGTAATGCTAACTATTCAATAATGCAAATCTATATAACCTTCAATCCTGCTTTTATTGATGGAATTCATCAGTAGCCTCAAGGGTTTCTTGTCTAGTTTGGATAATATCTCTGACTCAGATGGAAAGTTGTATAGTATAACTTTATTCAGGAAGTGGATTTGTTGAATTGCCTCAAATCAAAGTTGCTCATCCCTTACCACTCTGGCCCATGGTTTGTGACATTTTTAGAAGTAAAGAAGAACAAACCACACAAACCCCAAATAAAAGCAAGCAAAAACCCCAATGAAACCCATAAAATTCCCAGTTTTTGATGTATGCATACTCTAACCACATTAAAAAATCAGAATTTAAATATCTTCACTCTTGACCCACAGCTATTTTACCTTTGCACAAAAGAATATATTTTCAAGGTTCCTCATGGTTATTCAAGCCAAAATATTGTCACAGGCCTCTAATTTAAATTAGCTTTAGTTCTTGTTTTGAGTTACATGACAGTGACAGATTATAACCTTTGAATAAATATTCTTATTTTTTTGCATGTTTTTACTGCCATGTCAAAGGAACATAAATCCTGAAAATGACACTTCCTTAAACTTTGATGGAATTATAATATTGGACCAACTTTCTTTGCTGTGCTGCAGAATGCAGAATGCTGTAAGAAGTGATTCATCACAGCAGGTACTTTACTCTGCAAAGTCTGTTAGTACACTCAGCACTGCACCCTGCAGGGTTGAGAAATCCAGCTGGTTTGAGATGGCAAAAAACAAGACTTTTGACACTTTTATCAAAACTATAGGAAAAAATATGGGTCATTTTGGGAAAAGATTACAACAGGAGCTTTATATTCTTTGCTACTCAGGTGCTTACAAAATTGGTCTTTTTGTATGCTTGATTTTGTATTTTCCAGTGGATTGATTTATATTGTTGTAAAGACAACTGAGAGAGAGAAACTGAGATAAATAATGAGGTGTATTCAGGAGTAAGTACGGAGAATAGACTGAAGCAAAAGAGTTCAGCACATCAAATTAAATATGTACTAAACTCCAAACACGGTTTTATTCCACAAATTACTGTAATGTGTAAAAGCAAGACTAAGTACTTGAATTAAAACAGAATAGATGCCTTTTAGCAGCATTTTTAGCAGCTATATTATTTTCTGACATATGCCTTTAATTAGATTGTTTTAATGAAAAATATTAAAACTCTGTTATGATTTCTGTAAGTGTTCACGGCAATTTCTTTGTGCCTTTCAGCATACATAAGAAAAGGTTTTATACATTTATAGTCAGTAAAAAGCATTGACAATTAAAAATCTGAGTTACCAGTGTAATCAATTTTTAAATCTGTACAACTCTTGGTGAAAAACTAATAAGGAATTAACATTCTCATTTTACTATTTTTCTTCATTCTGTCTCACAGCCTGCAAATGAATTTGGTGTACCTCTCTTCTGAAGTCTATCAGTCACATGATTACACCCTTTGAATACTGGAATTCAAGAAAAAATGACAATCAGACCTCTCAGCCTAGAACGTCATTTTTAATTTGGATGGTGTTATGTGGCTCCAGAAGCATACACATCTGTCAAACTGATGGCCACTCTCAAAACAGCAAACCAATTTTGCTAGGCTACAGATGGCAGCTGAAGATGCATGGCATGCCCATCACTGCAGACACAAATTCCATCCTCCAGAAAAGTTCTGCTCTATTACCATGTGCCAGTCTGTACTTTATCACGTTTGCCTCAGAAAGCCAGAACAGTAGAGTGAGAAAGGCAAAAGATACTGTGGCACTTAATGCAGCAGAATAGATTTGTTGTGATGGGCCACGTGCTGGATCCACAATCCCTGCACACAGCAAAAACAACCAACCTCCAGGCAGACTCCGTTAGCCCAGGCTTAACTCAGGCAAGCACTGCAAGAGAAACTCAACCACAAGGCTCACAGCCTTGTCCAAACCACAGGGCTGAACTCATGCTGAAAAGCTGGTGAAAAGGCAAAGGTTTGTGTACTGACCATCATCCCAGTTGGCGTTTGCTCTCTGTTGCACGGTGCAGCCTAAGAGGTGTGGTTTGAGACTCTACATGTCATTGTGGAGTAATGTCAAGGTGCCTGCACAATGCTTGGAAAACGGTAGGCAGCCCATCCTCCACACCAGGATTATCATGCTCTTCCCATTCTCCTTCTGCCTGTTTCATGCACCTGCTTGCTTACCATACGCATGACCTGCATGTTCTTTCTCTGACTTTTTATCATAAAACTGTAGAGTGCTTATCCTTTATTTCCACTCATGCTTTCTTGAGGCTCCTACATTAATTGTAGTTAATTATTATTTTACTGATTTGATTGCAGAATGAAATTTGACCACAAGGTAAAGGATGAACATTATCTTTTGAAGAACATAGGAAACGTTAATATTGGATGAGTCCCATAAAGGTACCAAGGGAGACTTCAGCCAATGCTCAAAAAGAACTGCAGTTTTCCCAGATATTTTTTTCCCAGTACTTATCTGTCATTCAACTTCTCTGAGCACTACACATTACAAGTTCTTCAGTTTCAGATCTTTGATAATTTTTGACATGCCTGAAATAAGAATCCTGTATTCCCTTTCTTTTTTGAGCTCCTAAAATAAATAATGATTGGTACCACTCTCTGCATAGACAAATAACTGTAAAGGTAAACAAGCACAGGCTGAGGTTAGTGCCCCACTAGAAGAGCTATAAATCAAAGGTAGTGACCCATTTGGGTCATTAAAATCCCATGATCCTTTGTGTAAGTGCAAAAACTTAGAGCTATGGATCAAAGTTTATCCCCCAATGCTTCAGGGATTTTTTGACATTTTTCACTATGATGGCAAGTAACCAAGATGTCAGCTGGAAAGCATTTAAAAAACACTGACTTCTTTGACAAAGAAAAATACATCAGCATTTGTAACTTCCTTTTTTTTTTTTTTTTTTTTTTTACTGTTTTCCAGTCTGTGAGAAAATTTTCAGGATTTTTCTGTCTTCTATTATAAATCTTAGGAAAAATACAAAGCTCTCCATTTCTTTGGGTCATTTCTCAGCCAGAATAGTTCTAGCAATACCCTACAAAGACCCTACAAAGTCAAATGTGACTCTTCATTTTAACTAAAATATAAGAAATATGTGATAATGACAGATTTACCAGGAAAAACTTAAATAATTGCTATGTTTTGGAGCTATGCTATTTGTCATCAGCTCTGACCCATTTCGACTGTTTCTGAATTAATTTTCCCATTATGTTCTTCTGACATATTATTCAAATAAACTCATCGAATGATGTTATTTCACATGGAACAAGTCCTCACACTGTAGAATTCTTCAATTTTCTTCCATGGGACAGAAATTCTTCTTTTGGGCTGTTCCCAAGTAAAGCAATACCATTTTCTTTAACCTCTTTCTGGGCTAGTGATATCTGGCTTCTGTCTGGTGTGTATTACACTTTCAAAATAAAGGGAATCTGTCTGTTTAGTTAAGTACCTTGGGAGTATTTAAGGGAGCTTATTGTAGAGTGAGCTTCTTGTGGTTTTTTTCGTGGTATTTTTACACTTTTTCTTGGATTATTGCAAACTCTGGTGGCAATTTATCGCTGCGCAGGCACAGGCTGCTGGGCACCGCAAGCTCCCTGCCAGCGTCTCCCGGGGGAAGGGCTGGGGTCGGGGTGGAGAAGGCACCCCGCTCTCGCAGGCACAGCCACTGGCAATGAGGCTACGGAGGCAGGAGGGGTCTCCCTGTGGGTTCCCAGCAGAGTTTATCAGTGGTGGAGGTCGATGCCTACACAGTGGCCGGCCTCAAGGCCCATCCCCACGCTGGAAGGGGCAGGGATGAAGATGAGAACAATGGGAGGGCCCAGGGTTATACACGGGGAATTCAAGGGGTGGGGAGAGCATCAGGGCCAATGGTCTGAGGGCTCAGGGGCGGCACACAGGAGGGGCCAGGGTGTGAGGGGCAATGGGAGGACAGGGAAGGAGTGGCTGGGGGACAGGGATCAACGGGGAACCGAGGAAGGGAGAACAATCTGGAACTTGACCTTGTAGGGGAGAAAAGGGGCAGGGAGGCCAACAGGCCAACCAAGGAGGCAGAACACATTTGCACAGCGTCTCCAGGTATCCTGGGAGAAGCCTTTTCTGTCACCCTAACTAAGGGGCTAGTCTTCAACTTAGGCTCTGTCCCTCCAGGGGACCACAATGGACCCTGGCTTAGTGGGCTCACCAGCCTCCACAACAATTCTCTTTAGGCTAAACACAAACCCAAATGAATGTATATACCTTCAGTGAAAGAAACCTGGCAACAATGGGAAAAGGAAATTATATAAGATATAAGGTATGTCTCTTTCTTCATGGAATCTTTAGAAATCTTCCTGCAGCAGACACGGCCATTGATGTGTCACAGTTGAGGGCACACTGCATAATACCAAAATCATAAGTAATTTTGTTTAAAATAAATGAGGAAAATGATGACACATGAAGTCACTAGTCCTTGTAAAAATTGTTCTGATGTTTTACATAAATGGTGCAACATCTGCTCTTCTTCCACTTTTGTATTAAATTACCAGAACAAAAACTTCCATATATATGTGTGTACACTTACATGGATGTAACCTTTGAGATTTCAGTGGGTAAAGTCAGACTGCTCTTTCTGTGATTCTGCTCTATTGATTTGCTTAATAAACACGTATTGAATTCTGGCAACATAATGTTGGATGTTATGATACACTGATACATATTGTTATTCTACATGTCAACTAAAGTTCAAGAATGGGATTTACATCACTTGATTTTAGATTTCTGACTGTAGGTAAGGTCCCTTTATGGGGTTCTGGGGGAAATGGACTCTTTTGGGATATAACTCCTCTGATACACTTCTGACTTACCTCAGTCTACATGAGGATGAAGTTAATGCTCCGTAAGCTTACAGCATCACAAATGTAGACATATAATTCACAGATATCTACATTAAGCTTAATGAACTATGCCAGGGCATGATGGGGCTGGAGGCTGCTTGAGGGATAGTTGCTGGAGATGCTGGAGGTTAGCAGGGCTGGGGCACTCAGGCAGGGCATGTCCCACCTCCCAGCCAGGGGAACCACAGCAGCCCCAACTCAGGCACTGGGCACCTTGCTGGGGATTGGGGATGGGACAAGACTGGACTGGGAGATGAGCCTACAAGTGGAGATCACGTTTCACATCAACAGAGGACTGCCGTGGGCATTGCTGTGCAGCATTTGTAGTAGAAACCAGAAGGGAATCAAGCAGGAGGCGGCCCAGCTTGAACGCAGATCCCAAGATAAAGCAATTTCAAAATGTGTACAAATGCTAAAGTCTTTTTTTTTTTTTTTTCTGGGAAAAATATGGGGGGTTTTGGTTACTTTATACAATCCTCTTTTTCTTTTCAATCTGAGGTTTCTCCCTGTTAAAATAAAGACTGTTTGATATTTAACAGCTGAGACACTTCCTGTGAAAGCTGTTTCCAGATGACGTTAATTTGTGATGCATCTTAAATAGGTAGAAATTTTTGTTTAAAAGGATGTTTTATTTAATTAGCCTGTCACTACAAAAATCTGATAGACATGACTGAAATTTGTTTAACAAAATTAATAATGGCTAATTATATGTCTACAAGATATTTCTTCTGCAGGCTCTGGAAACACTTTGGAGACTAACTAGCCCAATGTGAACTAGGAATACGACTCTTACAATACTTACAAGTAATTACAACAATCTTTTTTTACTAGAAAAGCTATGAATGAGATTTATTTTTAGAAAAGGAAGCAACATCAATGGCAGAGAGTAATTAGATTTTTAGTACACTGGAAATTTAGAAGCAGCAATAAATTTAATACTTTGAGAAGTATTGCTGAGACATACTTACGCATTAGTAAGAATTTGTGATGAGGAAGCTGGATGTTTATTAAATATGTGAAATATAATCCTTTTACACTATCCAGTTTGCCTATATACATAACATTATTGAACATGTTGGCATCTGACTCTTTTCCCTGCTTTTGACACCCAAACTTCTTTCCTGCCTCCAACAATACCAGATCTACCCTCACATCCACCATGACTGAACTATATTCTTACATTTTTGCACTCATCCTAATTCTAGCCTATTATTCACAATGGTGCTATTCCGATATACATGAGAAAAAGAACAAAAAAATGTAGACATATCTATATATATTTCAGAGAGTTTTCTGGTTTCTGAAGAACTCCATTTTTTTCCATAATCCCTAAAAACTTCAGTAGTATTATTAAAAACAGGAAGAGTACTGCAACAGTAAGCTAATGCTGAGAGCAAGCCTGGATTTACTTCTCCTTTCTTGTCCTGAATCAACTGTCTTTATTTCACTTCTCTGCCCTCTTTGTCTTGAGGTTGCTGTCTGCAGCACTCCTTCAAGTATAGTTCAACAGAGAAAAACCCCTTGTTTTGATACTGATGTATTGCATATCTCCAGGCATTTACAGGCAACTAATTTTTTTTCATAAAGATTGCTCTCCTCATTTGCCTTTCATAAAGACAGGAATTTACACAAACTACTGGAATTTCTGGTGCTTATTCCAAAGTGAATCTATGTTTACTATTTATCATTTTAACAGAAAATCTTGGTTCATTTTAATCAGACAATAATTATAAAAGTAGAAGCCCAAGGGCTAGATCAAATACAACCATCAAACAGCTAAGCCTAGGCAATCCTGAAACCTCAGTTCCTGGCTGAAGGTTAATGCATTTCTGCACCCAAGACCTCAACTTTAGATTCTGGCCCTGATGTGAGTTTTCCTGAAGAAATAGCTGGACTCTGTCTTCTTTTGCAAATAGACCCTTATCCCATAACAGCTTACAGGTCAGAGAAAACAAGATTGCACAGGGACTCTACAGCTACATACAACTCATCCCAGGAGACTGCACTAATCAGGAGACCAGGCCTGCTGCTGTTAGAGTTGTGCCATGGTGGACTGACATCCAAGGTTAGCAGTATAAGGAGATCTTGATTTTGTATAAAATTTTATTTCTGTTTTTATTAATATATGAGATTAATTGCTTATGTGACATTTCAAAAGTATCTTTTTTTTTTTTTCCCCCAAAAGCTTTCTATGCCTGATAGGCTTTGTTTCCCTTTGCAAAAAAAATGGTGTGATAAGTGGACTCTTTATTGAATTAAATCTTTTGGTGGCTCTGCAGGGAGTGCAGACTACATCTCCATTAGGTGAGAGAAAACGATAAACGTAATAACTCCTCACTGATCTAATCTGCATGTTTGACCCACTTCTACAATCCCAGTGTATAATAGCTAACCTGCTTCAGGAGAATTGTACAGATGATGAATTAACAATTGCTTGTCGGCATCTTCTGATAATATTGTGTTGAATCCCTGCCCTAAATTCTCTCCACAGCATGGAGAGAAACACCATTGACAAGATCTTTTTTGTACTTAATAATTATTCTGTGACTGTAGGTGCAGACATGTGAACAGGGTGTAAATTCACCTTTTTTTCTTTTTGGTTTTTCTTTCTTTCTAAACTCACCTTTTTTCTTTTAGGTTTTTCTTTCCTTCTCCACATTGCTACTTAGGAATCATTTTGATTTAAGGATCCTATCTGAACTGCTTAAATGTTCATAATAAGGAAAGCTATGCTTACCAGTTCTATGGGAGTTTTGTTGCTTGTTTTACAGTAAATTACTCTGAAAAGAAGAATGACTGCAAAGTGTTAAAACTGATCTGCTTCCTTGTCTGTGCACATGGGTGTTTGCCTGTGTGTACACGTGCTCTTTGGAAAAATAGTTGTCAATGAGTTGGAAGGAGATGAAAAACAGAGAAATTTGAAGGATTTTAGAAGAGTATTTTGAAAGCATTCTTCTGCCCCACTTAACTGATATAAAAGAGTCAAACTCTTTTCAAGAGCTAAGGCTGAAACCTGAACTATCCAGACAGCCACCAGCACTGACATTCAGCTCTCAGAAGCTTCACTGAAGTATTTCAGTTACTCTGTGTAATTTTTCTTTTTCTTTTAATGTTTGAAAACTGATTGAAAAAATATATTTATTTTATTTCCAAATTTTGCTCAATAATTTCTTTAGGCTTTACCTGAAATGACCCAGAAGATATGTTTTGATTCATGCTGACTTGCTCACTTTATTGGCTGTGTGAGATGTTCAGCATGTTTCCTTCTTTTGTTTTAAACAGGACATATTCTGTTAGCACATCAGGTTTGTGGAACGTATTCAACAGATGGAATCAATCTATTTAGTAAATGGAAGCTGCAAATAAATGTCATGAAGATGAAGACATCTCAATCCACCATACTGGCCAATCCAACCAGTAAGGTCTAATGTCTCCAAAATTAGAGCCCCATAAAAAATATTTCTGAACTGAAATCCTACATCTGATCAGTTTTTCTTACAGGGAAGATATTTACTTGAACTCCAGCAATACCTTAACAGGATAGTGGGCATATATATATATATAGAATTATCCAGTTTCCAAATCCAGGGTAACAGTGTAAAAAACAGATACAGTTGACAGTGTGGAAGTGTTTATATAAAGTCCTGCAGATGCACTGGGACTTCCTTAGATGGTTTACCAATGATTTATTCATTAGTTTTGAGCAAATTATTGGGTTTTGATTTTAATATACCTTTGAAAAGAAGTAAAATATTTGAATCACTGTCAGAGGCAACCTATTACATCCTAATAGAACAAAATTTAATCTCACCCAGCAACTTCACATCGAGTGAATTCTTCTTTCCTTCCAAATGAGGTACCACAGAAAGGAGGATTAAAAATAAGCCTTGGAGACTAGGGATATCAACAGAACACTGCATGGAAATTGGGGTACAAACCTGTTTGCAGACTGTTCTCTGAGCTGAATACTAAAATAAACAGGGACCTGATGAATCTGTATGAGATTGGATTTAGCTGGTTTTGGACATTGTGGGTTTTAGCAGACACATGAAAGGGCAGATGACAACTGTGCTCAGAATAAAGTAAGGAACATGGACTTTGGGATGTAGAAAATGGTTTTTTTTTAATTCAAGGTGAGAAAAGATGAGTGGGTGCAGGAGTCTATAAGCAAGTTGCAGAAAGAGCCATTGTTACAGAGTGGATGCTGAAAAAGGTTCAAAAAAATTGCAAGTGGAGCTCTTAGTTCATGACATATATTGCACTAACAGTAAAGGTTACTTTTGGAAAAAATAAAATCAGAAGGTAAAAGACAGAGGGAGAAAGGAAAGGAAAAGTCTCCCCAGTGGCCAGTGGAAAGAGAAGTGATGGAGGTCCCCAGGTAAGCAGCCACCCCAAGGCCCCTCTCCAGTGCAGCAGGGTTTCCCCATAACACTTTCTTGCAGTAGAGACACAAGCTTTATGTTCAAACCCTTGTTAATGGCTCCTGACTATGTGATCTTATCTCTGACATGCTGACTGGGGCTGGTGCTGCATCCTCACTGCTACACTTAGTGAAAGTGTATTATTGGACCTCCAATGTACCCTGAAGACCCAAAAGAGGTGAAAATAATCAAGATTGAGTGTTTCTCCTGCCTGACACAACTGCTTCCTTTGGGAACCCACCACAGCCACACCACCAACCTAGCAGGTGCAAGGCCACGAGAACAGATCATGGAGAGGAAACTCCAGGCTCAGGACCCTGAGAGAACCTGTCCAAGTGGCTGGGGTGATGGGTACTCCACCACTGCTGGGGGAAGGCAGGCTGTACAGCTGCAAACAGGAAGCTCTCGGCACAAAGGAGGCTACGTCATCCAAAGCACTGTGCAACACTGCATGCAAACAGCAAATTAGCACCAAGCCTCGCCATTGTCTGATGAGGTTGAAGAGAATGAAAATTCTCTTCTGAGCTGTGAGTCATAAAACAATTTTGTTAGTGCAGCCATTTATCAGCCTCAGCTCTCTAAAATTAGATACTTGGGAACCAAATCAGCAAAACATTTTCTACATGTGCATGGAATTCAGGCAAAGCTTCAGATGCAAAATTTAAGTGCTCTTTTCCTTGTCTTTATGACTGTCATAATCTACCTACCATGTAAAAATCTTAAAATATCTTAGAAGACAATGGAAAAATTCAGAAAAAAATCCCTCGTTCAGGAGCATTCTGTGTCGAGACACTTTTGAACTTCTTTTAACAAAGAGCTTGCATAGTTTCTTCTTACTTTAAGCATTTTAGAGTTTTAGTGTCCTTTATCATGATTATTATCATAAGACAGAGCATGTTAAAGTTTAATATGTGGGCTCTTCTAGTGCTTCCAGTGAAGTAAATGAAGACCAGTATAGTATTTGCTCTGGAAACCAAGATGTGCTCTTATTTTCTTTGTGAACAAAGAAAAACAGCTCTATTCTTCTAGCTTCAGACTAATCTTTAGTAAAAATAAAATAAAAATAAAACCCAACCAAACAAACACCCCCACAAACTGAGATACTCTCTCAAAGTCAGATATTTTAATTTCATTTGCATAAATGCTTTATTCTCAGCCACTAACATATGCACTTGAAATATATCTTACTTGTTCTCTATTCATTCCCATTGCCACTTTTACACGCTAGCCATTTAGAATCTTTAGAGATTCTGGGAGTTGGTAATCTTTGTCCAAAAAAACAAATTAGGAACCGATAAGCAGTACAGATTCATATGCTTAGGAATGCAGACTAAATTAATTGCATTTATGGCAATGTATGGCCATATTTCATATTATCATTTCTGCTGGTATTTATATCCTCAGTGATCTCTGGACGAGTCTTAGTTAGCACACTGTCTTGATTACAGCTAAATTTTTATTCAAGTTTGAAGGTGAATTTTTAGCTTTCTCATGTGAGAAGTTACATACAAAAATGTCTATTAATTTTTTATAAATTTGACTGTTTTCAGAAAAGTAAGCTCATTTTTATTCCTGTTGGTTGAGTTAATTTTAAATACAATCCCATTGCACTTTAATAAAACTTTCACAGAATCACAAAATGGGTCAGGTTTGAAGGGACCACAGCGGGTCGTCTTGTCCAACCACCCTACTCAAGCAGGGCCATCCCAGAGCACACTGCACAGGATTGTGTCAAGATCATTCTTGAATATCTCCCATGAGGGAGACTCCACAACCTCTCTGGGCAATCCGTCCCAGTGCTCAGCCACCTGCACAGTAAAGAAGTTCTTCCTCATGTTCACGTGGAACTTCCTGTGCATCGGTTTCTGCCCATTGCCTCTTGTCCTATTGCTTGGCACCATCAAGAAGAGCCTGGAAACATCCTCTGACACCCTCCCTTCAGATACTGACAGACATTGGTGAGATCCCCTCTCAGTCGTCTCTTCTGGAGGCTGAAAGGCCCAGCCCCCTCAGCTTTTCCTCATAAGAGAGATGCTCCAGTCCCTTCATCACCTTTGTAGCCTTCCATTGGACCCACTCCAGGTGCTCCACGTCTCTCTTGTCCTGAGGAGCCCAGAACTGGACACAGCACTCCAGATGTGCCTCACCAGGGCTGAGTGGAAAGGCAGGATCACCTCCTGTGACCTGCTGGCAAAGCTCTTCCTAATGCACCCCAGGGTGCCTTTGGCCTTCTTGGCCACAAGGACACACTGCTGGCTCATGAGCAGCTTGTTGTCCAGAGGAGCCCCAGGTCCTTCTCTGTGGAGCTGCTTCCCAGCAGAGCAGCCCCCAGCCTGTACAGGTTCATGGGGTTGTTCCTCCCCAGCTGCAGGACCCTGCACTGGCCTTTACTGAATTTCACATTTCTCTGCTCATCTCTCCAACCCACCGAGGTCCTTCTGAAGGTCCTTCTGCACAGCCCTCTGGGGTGCCAGCCTCTCCTCACAGATTTGTGTTGCTAGTGAACTTCCTGAGGTGGCATCTGCACCTTCATCCAAGTCAGTGACAAAAACGTTTCAGTAAATTAAAACATTTTCAGTCCAGTATTGAGCCTTGAGGGATACCATTACGGACAGGCCTCTAAGCAGATCCTGTTCCACTGATTACAGCCTCCAGGATCTGCTGTTCAGCCAGTTCTCAATTTGCCTCACTGTCCACTCATCTGATCCACACTTCCTGAGTTTACCTATGAGGATGTATCAAAAGCCTTGTTTTGTCTATTTTGACTACTTCTCCTTTATGAGCTTCTCTCTGAGTTTTCAGGCACCAGTAGAATATGTATTTTTTCACATCAAATACTCATTTGAAAGAAGGCATGAGAAAAGAAAAAATATATTGTACATGTTTTCGTATTTAATAACTGTAGAAGATAGTCAGACAACCTGTAAATTCATTTTTAAAATTCATGGTTTTGTTTGTAGAATGCAGCAATTAGAAAATAACCAAAACCAGAGTGAATGCAAAATATTTTTCCTAAAGTTTATGAATAGTTACAAACCTGAATCCATGTATAAATCAGGAAAAAAACACAGTACTCTAATGCTACCTAGACCAGAGATATAGCAAGGATTTAGTTATAAAGGCTGACCAAGTATTTGAGTTGCATCACTGCCAATGGATATCAAAAATGTTTTTAAAGTAGTCACACTTAGGTTTTCCCAACTGCACTGTGCCTTCACAGTTTTTCTTTCCTTTCTGTTGTCGAATTCACAGTGTGTTTTCAAAGGGATGGTTGAACGGTGGGTGCCCTGTTTCTGTGTTGTAAAACATAACAGCAATGTTCTGTGGTACAATGGATTCACTTTAAGGCATTATAAGATAACAGGGAACTTCTAATGAGCTCCATTTATCACTTGGAAGTGGAAAATTCACCGACACTACACAGGGAGAGAAAATATCAAACCCTTGTTACAATTATGAAAAAAAAACCCCAAAACTCAATTGGTCTTGAACTTTTGTTTCTTGCAGTAAAAAGAATCAATTACATGTTCTATAGGGTCTACAGTTTAAATGTAGAACTACTAAGAAATGCTCAGTTTAACTCAAAAAGTGTTGTTAGCTCTGCACAGGACAACATAGACAGTGTCTCACATTTCTGCATGTATCATTGAGGAGCCAGTTTTGGGCTTCTTCCTGGCCAAAGCTGGATAGGATGATGCAGATACACCCATAGGCTTCTACAGATTTGTGAACTTGCCACAAGACTGACAAATTGACACCTATTTCACATTACCCACAGAAGGCACCAGTCAATAGCAGGGCTGACATGGTCCATTATTAGCAACACATATCACACAAACTACACATTCAGCAAATGTGCAGATGATGTCAAATTAGGAATGATACCATATCAGATGGTATTATCTGTAGCAGAATAAACAATGTCAAACCTGTAGGAAGCTAACAAGCAGATGCAGCTCCAGGACTGCTGCAGGACCAGAGTGGTCAGTATAAAGAGCCATTTTAACTTTGTACAGAGGCTCCATCTGCATTAGCAAAGAAGGCCTGGGCTTGTGGTTGATATTTTTCTCACAGTTGTACATGTGGGGTTTTGACCCATATCACTAAAAATTCTATATTGTTAGGGCTCTGAGCACCATTCCAGTACCCAGTGTGATTTGCTCCAAGACCGGCATCTGAGATTAAGACATTAGCATGAATACTACAAACAAAGGAATTGTTCTGAATTAAAGCTGAATTTAAAAGGTGTGCAGTGGTTATTGCATGGGGCCACATATTGAGCACAAGAAAACACCATTAGCGATGCTGCACTGGTTTGTGTGGAAAAAAAGGTACAAGTATATAGCTAAGCAAGGTATGCATAAATACAAGGGACAAAAGTAACAGAAAATCTTCAAAATGTCATCCCTACTTGAACTTGCAGTCTTAATAAATAGTTTTGTTGCTATTGTTACTGCTGGTTTTATGTAGCTAATCTTTTCTTTTTATTATTTTGGCCTGATTTCCTCTACTTTCCTGTTGCAGATCTTTAGGATAAGAGGATATAAAATTCTGCCAGATNGTTTTCGTATTTAATAACTGTAGAAGATAGTCAGACAACCTGTAAATTCATTTTTAAAATTCATGGTTTTGTTTGTAGAATGCAGCAATTAGAAAATAACCAAAACCAGAGTGAATGCAAAATATTTTTCCTAAAGTTTATGAATAGTTACAAACCTGAATCCATGTATAAATCAGGAAAAAAACACAGTACTCTAATGCTACCTAGACCAGAGATATAGCAAGGATTTAGTTATAAAGGCTGACCAAGTATTTGAGTTGCATCACTGCCAATGGATATCAAAAATGTTTTTAAAGTAGTCACACTTAGGTTTTCCCAACTGCACTGTGCCTTCACAGTTTTTCTTTCCTTTCTGTTGTCGAATTCACAGTGTGTTTTCAAAGGGATGGTTGAACGGTGGGTGCCCTGTTTCTGTGTTGTAAAACATAACAGCAATGTTCTGTGGTACAATGGATTCACTTTAAGGCATTATAAGATAACAGGGAACTTCTAATGAGCTCCATTTATCACTTGGAAGTGGAAAATTCACCGACACTACACAGGGAGAGAAAATATCAAACCCTTGTTACAATTATGAAAAAAAAACCCCAAAACTCAATTGGTCTTGAACTTTTGTTTCTTGCAGTAAAAAGAATCAATTACATGTTCTATAGGGTCTACAGTTTAAATGTAGAACTACAAAGAAATGCTCAGTTTAACTCCAAAAGTGTTGTTAGCTCTGCACAGGACAACATAGACAGTGTCTCACATTTCTGCATGTATCNACCCCAAAACTCAATTGGTCTTGAACTTTTGTTTCTTGCAGTAAAAAGAATCAATTACATGTTCTATAGGGTCTACAGTTTAAATGTAGAACTACAAAGAAATGCTCAGTTTAACTCCAAAAGTGTTGTTAGCTCTGCACAGGACAACATAGACAGTGTCTCACATTTCTGCATGTATCATTGAGGAGCCAGTTTTGGGCTTCTTCCTGGCCAAAGCTGGATAGGATGATGCAGATACACCCATAGGCTTCTACAGATTTGTGAACTTGCCACAAGACTGACAAATTGACACCTATTTCACATTACCCACAGAAGGCACCAGTCAATAGCAGGGCTGACATGGTCCATTATTAGCAACACATATCACACAAACTACACATTCAGCAAATGTGCAGATGATGTCAAATTAGGAATGATACCATATCAGATGGTATTATCTGTAGCAGAATAAACAATGTCAAACCTGTAGGAAGCTAACAAGCAGATGCAGCTCCAGGACTGCTGCAGGACCAGAGTGGTCAGTATAAAGAGCCATTTTAACTTTGTACAGAGGCTCCATCTGCATTAGCAAAGAAGGCCTGGGCTTGTGGTTGATATTTTTCTCACAGTTGTACATGTGGGGTTTTGACCCATATCACTAAAAATTCTATATTGTTAGGGCTCTGAGCACCATTCCAGTACCCAGTGTGATTTGCTCCAAGACCGGCATCTGAGATTAAGACATTAGCATGAATACTACAAACAAAGGAATTGTTCTGAATTAAAGCTGAATTTAAAAGGTGTGCAGTGGTTATTGCATGGGGCCACATATTGAGCACAAGAAAACACCATTAGCGATGCTGCACTGGTTTGTGTGGAAAAAAAGGTACAAGTATATAGCTAAGCAAGGTATGCATAAATACAAGGGACAAAAGTAACAGAAAATCTTCAAAATGTCATCCCTACTTGAACTTGCAGTCTTAATAAATAGTTTTGTTGCTATTGTTACTGCTGGTTTTATGTAGCTAATCTTTTCTTTTTATTATTTTGGCCTGATTTCCTCTACTTTCCTGTTGCAGATCTTTAGGATAAGAGGATATAAAATTCTGCCAGATGCAGGAAATTAGCTTCCAAGAGTAAGACTATCCAGCACTATGAAGCTTTCTTAGAGATAGAAAAAAGGAGAAGAGTTAGAAATCACTTCCATGTTGCATTCCTGTCCTGGACTGATTTGGTTCCACTCAATTTTTTTATTTCCCTCTGTGGTTGTTTTTGGGTTTGTTGTTTTGTATTTTGCCTTTTTG
>VZTR01004692.1:112569-134807 GCA_013400775.1 Chaetops frenatus | reverse complement strand
GGGGGGGGGGAGAATAGTATAAAAAATTGCATAGCCACAAGTTGCAGCAATATTGGAATAAAAAGCAGAAATGGAAGTTTTTTAGCTGAATTAAAGGCACATGAAGTGGGAAAGAAAGAAAAGTAATTAACACAAGAGAAATTGCTAGCATTGTTGGAAATAAGTTGAGTCAGGGATGTTAAGTTATATGTCATTTCTGTTTAATTTTCAAAGCAAAACCTACCTGCCACTGTAATAATTTATCCAGCTCTGTAGCATAACAAAGTCATAAAATAATTCAGGCTGGAAGGGAACTCACACTGACTGTACTGCAAGCTTCTGCTTGAACACCAAGTTCAGACTAGGTTTCTGAGGTTTCTGGCCAGGTGGGTCTGTAAAATCTGCAAGGCAGGGGTTTATGGAATCTCACTGGGCAACTTGTTCCTGTTTTGCAGACTGACTTGTTGTTCCACTCACCATGGATTTCATCAGAGAGCCTGGTTCCATGTTCTCTGTAACTACCATGTAGGTTGCAAGGCTGTTGTCTGCTTCCCCCAAGGCCATCCCTGCTCCAGACTGCACAATCCTATCTCCCCCAGCCCCCTGTCTCAGTGCAAGAACTCCCACCCTCTAAGCATGTTGGTTCCCTCCAATGAATTCATTCCACTTTATCCTGGAGTCCCTCCTGGACAGGGTAGACCAGAAACTGTTTAACAAGTGCTGAGGGAAGGAGAACAATCCCTTTCCCCTTAGCACAGCCCAGGATGCTGTTGGTCGTTGCTGGTGCCAGGACTCACTGCTTGCTCAGGCTCAGCTCACTGCCCACAAACTTCAAGAGAGTTTATTCTGCCTCCTCCTTCTTATTCTCTATTCCCCTTTGCTAATAAAGATATACAGAGAGTGTCCTGAGGTGCTTCACCTGCTTCAGGCATTAAAGTGGGGCACAAGGCATTGACCACTACTGTCTGGGCTCAGCAACTGGGACAGTTTCTCAACCAGCTGGAAGTGTCCCAATCTGGACAGTGATACATCTACAGCTAAATAGGAGAATCAATGCTTAACTGGGCCTCTCAGAAAGAAGGTGAGAAGCAAGGAGCTCCTCACGCTGAGAAGAGTCTGTGGTAGGTGCAATGACACAAGAGTGTGTTGAAGGTGTTGAGGCAAATGTGAGCAAAGTAAAGGCAAAGTAAACCTCTTCAACTGGTCTGGATGATTTCACAGGAGTTTTGGTTGTCTGCAGAAGGCCTAAATCACCTTAATATTTCTAAGCATCTATTGGAATCTGTCAGTCATCAGTCCCTCCATGGGTCTTCTTAGTCATAAAATGGCAAGTAGCCAAATAGATCTGTTATTTTATAATTAGTTCCAGTATTTTTCACCTTAACACTGAAATGCAAATTAATGCAAATGTTATTGCAAGTTCTGTTACATTTTAAAACTAAATGAGTATATCATAGATGGCCCTGCATGTTATGGGAGTCACTCTAACTGAACGGGCTATTAGAGAAAATGATACTGCATGCAATCAGGATCCTGCTGCTGAGCTCTGCCCAAAAATGCAACTGCATCTGACAAGTGGAGCTGAAAGAAAGTCACTGAAGCCAGCGCAGACATTTCTTTCCTTCAAAGCTTTGCCATTAAAGCTGAAATTTCACTACATCACTCTAAATGGAAAAAAGGGGGGGAAAAAGTCTCTGTTGTTTTATGCTCCATCTTAGACTCCCTAATTCATAATTCCCTTCATTTGATATTATTAGAGCAACGTTCAAGGGGTCTGAATCAAAGCTTTTGTTACACTGCTGATATGCGGCATTTATTGCAGGGTGAACATCCTGAAGACAGAAATGGTTTAACTATAGGTCAGATTTACCTCTGCTGATACATATACCAGGCACGGTAGGCTGGCTTGGTATCTCTAATATTTTTCATTCCTCCTTTTTATCATACAGATGTGTTTGTTTAAGTGGAAAAGCATGAATTTTAGTAAAATGATTCCCCCTTCTTTTTCTCTCAACTTCAATCTTTGAAAATAAAATGAGGAAGACTTGTTTAGTATATTTAGTCTTTTCCCAAAAAAAATTTTTTAGAATCACAGCTTAGTTATGTGGTATTTTATATCTGATGTAAATATGTATTTGAGAGAAAATTGTTTCAACATGACCCTGTCCAAAGGACTTTGGTATGCAGGAAGTAAAATGGTGCATTTTGGTGAAAATTTAAACTCTATCCGTGAAGAAAATATGTTATAAAATCAAAATTTAGATTGCTACTGAATTGAGGGATTATGAATTTCCTCACATAATTTTTATTCTACACGTATAAGTCTCTACATACTCAGTACTTGCACTTAATTTAAAAACCTCTGAAGCACTGGCTGATTCTCTCAGGCTTTTCAGCTCTTCAAAGTTGCAGAAACAATTGTTGAGGACTTATACCTGGTCCTTTTAATCATTAAAAATAAAAAATTATGTATGAGCTGGTGAATCTTTGCCCTCGAGAAGATGAGATTTTCATATTTACTGTTGAAGTTCACTTGTATCCAACCTCCTTAGTTACACTTTTCAAAAGACTTGTATTTTGTTTCAGACTGTAAGTTATGAGTCTAGGAGCTCTATTAAACCAAACACTACTGTTTTATGTATAATTCAGATGAAAATATCCATCATAAAAATACACACTAAGTAGGGAATATCCACATTAAGACATAAATAATAGTGAAATTCAAACTGGGAAATTCAACAGAATTTCACTTTTGCATCAAAATTCTAGATTAGCACTATTCTGGACACATATATTTAGGCTAACTGCATATCCTCCAGTTTAATTACAACACTCATACCTCTATTATGGCTAAAAATAAAGAGAACAGATCAATGCTATATTATAAAGTAGATAGGGTATTTTATCAGAGGTAAGAACTACTTAATTTAACTAACCTTTAACTGTGCTATTAATTTTTGTCTTAATTAATGATATGCTAAAAATACTACATAGTTCTTTTATGGTAATTATGCTAATTTGTATTCAAGTGTCCTTCTGTAATAGAAGATATTCTTTGCTTTTTCTAGCAGTTGTAGGCAAGCATACAAATGAAAATACAGTGACTTTATCTGAACACATGGAAGAAATTACTTATCTGTATTTTTCAGGACTAGATTTGGTTTGCTGGCAATTATGTTAAACTTGATTTATTAGTTCCATTAAACTGGGAGCCATCAATAGGTGAGATCCCTAAATGCAATACTTTGGCACTGAAGACAGTACAGCTAGGTTGACATACCTTAACTATGGATCTGACCCACAGTTCAGAAGACAGAATATTCCAGGGACTTCCATTTACTCAAGGTTATGAGTAGAACTCAAATTCACTTTTAAAAGACAAAATCTATTAGAAGAGTAAAAATATTTAGGTTGAGTAGAAATATAAGAAATTTAAACAAGCCAGATGTGTACAAGTATTTGAAACTCAATAATATTGAAATGTAGTCAGTGGGTGTTGGGGTTTGGGTGTTCCTCCCTTTTGTTTCTCTTCATCTTTGGAATTTTTTGCCCATCAGTTGCTAAGGGACCATAATGGCCGGGTACTTAAGGGGAACAAAAGAAGTGATTGAGCTGAGGGGAGCAGGTATTGTGAAGCTGGGAGAGTCTTTTTCTCTCAGCAGGGTGGGGGGTACCTTGGAGTTTGGGGTGGGCAAAAGGTTTGGCTGGAGGAGGGGCTGGGAGTTTCGCTCTGGGCTGCCAGGGAGAACGTTTGGAGGAGCTGCTGCTGCTGGACCTCGGGGGGAGAGCTGTTTCTTCTGCTGCGGAAGGAGTCTCTGTCCGGAACCAGGACCTGTCACCATCTGTGTGGGCGCCCAGGATCCCTGAGTTTGCCTCTCCCTGCTCTGCTNGTTCTCACTGGGTTCCTGCTTCTGTTTGTTGTTAGTGCCATAGTAGCTGTTGTTTGTTTGTTTTATTATAAATACTAGTAAAGAACTGTTATTCCATTCCCCATATGAGCCCCTTAATTCAGAATTACGATAATTTGGAGGGAAAGGGTTTACATTTTTTCCATTCCAAGGGAGGTCCCCGGCCTTCCTTAGCAGACACCTGTCCTTCAAACCAGGACAGTGGGATTTTAAAAGCATCAAAAGACAAGAATTCAGTGTTGAAAACTACCATCTAAGTGTATCCATAGCTTGAGTGATTTCCTTCTTTAGGTTTGGTCACTGAGATAAATTGCTTATATCAATATATTGAATATTTGGAAGGGTACTGGAATAGTCAAGCTACTCTGAACTTATGTCAAGGAAGGCATTTATAGTAAAGTTAAAGCAGACCTATTCCCTGATATAATGATGTGCAACATCAGTTAGACAACTGGGAAAGAGAATTCCCTTAAAAATTATGGGAATTTTATTTATTTTTCAGCACTCACACAAAGTAATGGGGCTTTTGCTGTTGTTGGTTTTGGGTTGGGTTTTGGATTTTTTGGGGTTTTTTTTAAATATGTTATTATTCTTGACATATGTTGGTTATTGTGCATAGATCTAAGGCAAATAACCAAAATATGATTGCAAATTCAGGCTCAGAATGACAAATCAATTATTTTTTAGAAACATCTTGTGACAAGCCTGTGGTTTTTTATTGACACAAGCACTTTATCAATGCTAAACAGTTTTCTCAAATAACTTAAAGGAACTATAACTGACAATTTTTTTACCATATTTGCATCTTAATGAACTTTCTGATAATGCTATTCCAGTATCTGACTGGAAGTGGCATATTTTGAATTTGCTGCTCTGCTTTGTACTGTAAAATACTTCAGAAAAGGAGGCATGTGTGGGAAACAGCAGCTAGGCTTGGAAAACAAACAGGTGAGGGCAGAAAACCCAGCTGACATCTCAGCTTTTACATCAGAATCTTAGATAGAAGTGCCTCAAGGGTTAGCCCCTCCTCTTGGCCCCCAGCCTCACTGTCCCTGATCAGAGAAGGGGATCCAGGGACACCTGACTGTCCAGGCACCAAAGTCAAGACCAAATCCTACCCTCTACAGTGAAAGCACTCACAGGCTGACCTCAGCTCACTGCTACAATCTCTTCTTTCGGTCCTGCACCTTTTGCAGACCAGACGCCCTTGCATTGCCCAGCCATGCGATTCAGCTTAACAGTCTTGCTGTCATTTGATAGTTTTACTGAGGACGTTATTGTGGTAGAGTTAGCCTTTGACTGCTTATCAGTCTTGCTACCAAACTACTATTTAGACAGTCTGCTTTTAGATCATCCTATCACTGCTTTTAACCTCTTCTGTCCACATGCAGACTGGGGCCAGAGGAGGCACATACTTGAGCACCTTTCTTAAAGCAGTGTGTAGAAGCACAGTTAGACTTTACTTCATGTTTCCTGTGTCCATGAAGGCAAAATGGGTCACTCTCCTGCAACTTCCTGTGCTCTGCTTCTCCCAGCGTCCCCCAGATTAAGAACAGGACTTTTCCCTGTGCTGTTCCCCTAATAATTTAAGAGCTGTGATTGACAATTAATAGACAAGTAGGATGAAAAAACACCCTACTGGGTAGGAAACTATTACAAACTAATGAAAAAAAACTTAAATGGTATTTTTGCCAGAATATTAATTGTAATGTGATGTTGATGATACAGTCAGTGCTCTCTCTTTGCATCTCTTCCCTTATCTCACCTTTTGGCATACTGCTTTCTTAGCTTAGGAAGCAGCCTGTGTTACTAGTGAGCTAGTGGTTCCTCCATGGCTAAAAGAGTTGGAATAAAGTACGCAGTAATGTGGGAGCACTTGGTAAAATAAGCTCCAGGCTAGTCTCAGAGGCTCAAGAGGCAGCTGTGGCTTCCAAAATGTTTAGCAGATATTGTACTATAAACACTACAGTGCAGCAAAAGAATTTTTTTCTGGAAGTCTGACACTAAGAGGTAAGCAAGACTGGACCTCCTTCAGTCAAAGGTGTATGGGAAAATTACTTACAGAAGTTCTTGGCCTGATGATTTCAGAAGTCTGGCTACACCAGAGATAACTTTAATTTGGAACTAAGTGTGAAATTAGGGATTAAGAGACAAGAGTGCATCACCTGCGAGGAAAGGCTGAGAGAGCTGGGTCTGTTCAGCCTCCAGAAGAGATGACTGAGAGGGGACCTCATCAATGTCTGTCAGTATCTGAAGGGAGGGTGTCAGAGGATGTTTCCAGGCTCCTCTTGGTGGTGCCAAGCAACAGGACAAGAGGCAATGGGCAGAAACTGATGTGCAGGATGTTCCAACTGAACATGAGGAAGAATTTCTTTACTGTGCAGGTGGCTGAGCACTGGGATGGATTGCCCAGAGAGGTTGTGGATTCTCCATCCCTGGAGATATTCAAGAATGATCTCAACACAATCCTGTGCAGTGTGCTCTGGGATGGCCCTGCCTGAGCGGGAAGGTCTTTTTCAACCTTAGCTATTTAGTGATTCTTTGAAGCAAAAAGTCAGACTGGGTTTTTTGGTGTGTCTGAAGACCCACCCTCTGTGCACATGCTGCTGGTCAGTCTAGCAAGCTCCTTATCCCATGCACTCTGCAGCTTCTGAAAGCTCTTGTCTTCCATGACAGACATCTGCCAAGCACAGATCTACGAAGAGGAGCTGCAGCATTTGTGACCTGAAAAAACAAAAGACAAGCATTTTAATTCCAAAACCAGATAGCACAGAATATATGCAATAAAAACATGAACTCATCAAGAACCTTTTAGATAAGGCGGCTAGTGCCTCCAGGGAATAGGCAGGGACAGGACGGCACCTGCCCTCCTCTGCACCAATCACTCTCCTGGGAGCCCCTCCTGCCCCTGAGGTCAGCCTTAGTCTGCATCACAACTGGGTAGGTTTTGAGACTCCTTTGGAGTAAGAATTGCTTGCTATTGACATAGGCATTGAGCTTGATTTTTTTGCCATAGCTGTTTGTCCTGCATAGAAAAAATTAATTGACATTGGTTCTCAGTGAGGGAAGAAATTGGTATAAAACAAAGAAAAATAGAGAGATTTATCCTTCTCAACACATATATCCCACAGATATTTCTAAACCTTGATATACCATAACATATCATAGATTGATAAAATTATTCAGGGTGGAAAAATCTTCTAAGACCATAAAGTCCAACCATTAACCCAGTACTGCCAAACCCACTACTAAACCATGGCCCCAAGTGCCTCATCTACATGCTTTTTAATTACCTCAGAGGGGAGTGAACCAACCACTTCCCTGGGCAGCCTGTTCCAGTGCTTAACACCCCTTTCAGTAAAGAATTTTTACACCAGCATATTTGTAATATAGAAAATAATTCAATGGGGGTTTTTTTTGTTTTGTTTTGTGTTGTTGTTGTTGTTGTTGTTGTTGTTGTTGTTTTGGTTTTTAACAAACACTTGCTTACATAAGACCATGCATAAATTGCAACATGTTACCATGACCCCTCACAAGAATTTTTGACTCAAGAGTGACTTGTATGTCAGTCATAGCTAAATAGTTTAAAATCAGGAGTCACAGTGCAATACATATTTTATGCTACAGCACCATCTACAGTAAAGACAAAATATCTTGTGGTAAATTTTCTATTTTATCAGATGTAAATAACAGTGGTCTTGAATTTACATTTGTCTGCAGATCTGGCAAATTTATTCCCAATTTGCAATACAAAACCTGCTTATTTTCTGATTAATGAATAATAATGTTTTCTTCCTCATCTATTCTTTTCCTTAGGCTGCCTCACTTGTTTGTATTTTATAGGCTGACTTGTGCCTTTTAAATTTGATAGTAATTTTATAGTCTGTGATAACTCTTTCTAATTCTATAAAACATAGGAAGTATTTAGATTACATCAGCTGTTACAAATAAAATAACAACCCACCACTTAAATCCTGAGTTATGTCACATGTTATGTTTCAAGCCTTGATCTCCCTGCTTCCTACTTCTGTCACAACAGGTAAGTATTTGCTGCAAGAAAAATTAACTGTCTCACTGTGCCAGCATCCTGGTCCAGTGGGCATCTAAATATTTGTCAGTTCACTTCCAAGTTCTTGCTCAAAATAACTGCCCAGCTTTGTGTGAGCACAATCCTCAGCAACTTTTCCTTATTTATTGTTCTGAACAGGAGAGCAGAAAAAGTAATATTTTTCTTCCATACTGTTAAAGTTTCTGGAAATATCTTATCCATAGAGGGCACTATCATACAAAAATGTCTTTCAGTCTGGTTGATCACATCTGTCCTCCATCTCCTCAGATCCTTGTAATTATACAGCATCAGTGCATACGTCGATGTATACATTTAAATTTAGAATTTCTGTTAGATGTGCAAATTCTGGACTTGTCTGTAGTTTAATAGCACTTTTTTCTTTCTCTTTTGCTTATACTACTTCCTTTTATTTTTCTTTTCCTGTAAGTCTTACTTAAAGTATAGCAAATAATTTCTGTAAGTGTTGGAATTTTTTTCTTAGTGACCTATACCAATTTGTATCATGGGATCCAGGGAATCTGCTTTTCCCTCCAAAGTACTACAAATTGCAAAATTTTATTAGATGACCAAAAGAAGCTTACTTGAAACCCTCATTTCTTTATTGCTTACCATCTAAGTAGTAGAAAATCTAGCACTTTCACAGATCAGACCAGAAACTAGAGTGCATGAGACAAACACTTTTTTCTTTTACAGAAGCTTAGTTTTCTGTATTTTATGTATCCTTTACTTCTATTCTGCACGTAAAAAAATCACAGTTAAAAAAAGAATGAAAGACAAGTAGGGGCAGAAGGTGTGGGAAATGGCAGGGCAGGTCTTTATAAACTTCTCCCTAGTGTACCACAGTAAAACATATGCACCAAATTCTGAACAATTTCAGCAGATTATTTTTCTTCTGACAATTTAGCATAATCTTAGGTAAATCACCTCATACTTTCTCCTATGACACACAGGAGTTTGACCTAAGAAACAGGTGGAGTTAGAATAACAATCTTACTTAATTTAAGACAAGAGCTCTATGTATGGAAAGGCTCTGGTATAAGTTGGAATAACAGCTCCTTGCAAGCAGGATTTCAGTTAATAACTTTACCTCCTGAGTGTCAGAAGAGTATTGGCAGAGCTAATGAGAAGCTGTAAGAGCTGTACCAGCAGCCTAATGCAGTTTCGTAAGTGGAATAATTCCTGAAGGTATGTGTAATGTAACATGCATGTGAAATGATAAAGCAGCTGCTCCACAGTTTGCTCCTTTTTCACAATAACCTTAGCAGAGGGCTCATGAATTGAGAAGCCAACTATCACTTCCTGTAAACTGGACAGGGCAACAGAGCAGCTGAAAATTCTCAAATTATCTATAACTTATAGTTTCAGGTGATTGGATGTGGCATTTATTCCCCTTTTTCTATTTTTTTAACAAGTGTTGAGTCAGTTTAAATACTTTTCTTTATCATAAAGTCTTCCCAAGGGTGCTATTTCATCTCTGTATCTCTTCCAGATCTAAAAAAATGGTGACTTTCTAAGAGAAAGAGAATTATGCTATACACAGCCTAGTTACTTAAAGACGTAAGGTTTGAGGCAATTACAAAGCATTAGGCTGTCTGATTTCCCATGTCTGACACACTTTTCATTTTTGTGCAGTTAACCTACCCATCTTGTGAATTTTAACAAACCACCAAAATTATGTTTAGACAAAGTTTGAGAAGATTATCTGGTCTTTTTGTAGCTGAACATCAAATAAGAAAACAGCAAGGACCCTAGACATGACTGGATTTGGCCACTTGTCCATCCTAATTTCAGTATGATGCTACTTTTTCTATGCTCTAGGATTGCTGCCATGTTCTTACAGATGGTGCCTCTGGTTCTTCTGCTGTCTGTAAATGGGCATGAGCTTTAAATACATTTAATGCTTCATTTGAGAATTATTGTGCCCCCTGGCTTGGGAACTAGTAATGATTCTATGATAGTGGGAGAGGAAGTATCCATGACTTCTTGTCAGCCCCAGCTGTTAATGGTGCTGTGTCTTGTTTTATGTACAAATTCTCTGGCTTCAGGTTTCACTTGCTACTTCTTGTTATCTTGCTCTGCTGCATGTTTTCTCCTCCTGTGGATATTAAGGTTCTTTTTTTCCATAATGTCTTTTTTTTTCCATTAGATAAACTGGATTTTTTAATAATCACAAAGTATTTCCTTTAGACTTCAGTTATCTTCTGTGGCTCATTTTGCACATCTCCAACTTCAACTTCTTCAAAGTTTTTTTTTTAAAATACTGTATGTGCTTAGTATACACAGAAATTAATTTCACTTATGCTACTCATTGTTCTTCTATTGAATTTTAACCCGTCACATCAGCTATTTTTGAAACAACAGTATCTTGAAAGCTCTGTTGAATTACTTCTCTTCAAGACTTCTCTGAGTTACAGTTTTCCAGAACAGAATACTTCCTTCATTAGGAGCAGACTGCATATTAGGTTTTTTTAGCTTTGAAATCATGTCATAACTTTGAAAAAGAAAAGAAAATAATTGTACAAAGTTTAATTCCAATACACCTTTCTTTCTGTTCCACTAGCTATAAGAAATCTGGGCTCATAACACTTCCAGAGAGACCTGAGACTTGTGGCTCATACTGAATGTGGAGCTCAGAGGAAACTGGCTACTGACAGTCAAAGCCTTTGGTTCTCTCTCAGTACCCTCTGGATTCTGGTCCTGTCCCAGATTCTTCCATGGCATTGAAAATCTACCTGCATGCCAAGTTCTGTATCAGCTCCATGGGCTGGTGGTCCTCATGCTACACATACTGACCCACTTGCCAAAAAAATCAGCCCAGCTCCTTTTAGTGAGTGAAGAGCTGGACTCTCTGCATTGAATTCCAGGATTTGGAATAATGTTCTGTAATTTACAGCAAAATAAACTGAATTTACCACAATATGAAAGTCTTGCCAGTCATTTTCATCACTGTCCATTGTTATAATCACTAAACATTACCAACTATAAATATGTGCACCCTTTTAACCTGTCTGAAATTCCAAAAGGCAGTTGTTTCCAGACTTTGAACACGGCCTCCCAATATATGGCAAAGCTATATTCTTGCTTTGGTTTAGCAAATACACAAAGTCCATGCACGCATTTTGTTGTTTCCGTCTTTTTCCACGTTATCTGTTATAGCACCATTCATAATGCTTCTCACAGCTGTGAAGTATTATATTGAGGAAGTTATTGATTTCTTCACCCTCTCCCAGCCTTTGCCAGCAGACTGTGTTCACTAGCAACCATATCACAGATTAGGCCAGCATGACAGTTTTGGGCACAAATAGCCAATTCAGGATATAAGAGACCTTTGGAAAGGACATAAACATTAAGACATACACCGAAATAATTTTTTAATATTCAAAATTCAACAAGAAAAACAAATAGCTATTGCTGAGAAAGAGACCATCAGCTTTTCTAAATGTTGCCAGTGGCTTTCATGATGAAAAATATATAGGTAGCACAGTTCTCATCTCACAAGGAGGTGATGATATGGGACAAGAAACCCTGGCAACAATGATTCTCCTTTGTCTTACATATTCTTTTTTTCCTAATGGAATCATACTTTAGTTCAAAGGTGAGTAATTACTTTTATCACCAGAAATTTATTTAATTGGTCACCATGCCAAAATAAATACATGAAGATGTTCTTCCAAAAAAGTATTCAGGCTTCCCTAACCAAGTAAGTGTTGAGGTTGGGGCATGGGGTTAAATGCATGTGTATTTGTGTTCAGAGACAAAAATAATGCAAAACACAGATTTGAGTTTTTCAGCAGTCTCGTTTCAGATGCTAAATAATAGATTTTGAGACCCTGAAATCACTGATGAATAAATCCTTTGATTCTTATCTCAGGGCAGAAAGACATAATCAGTTTGGTTTTTCTCAGATATTTATGTGATCATATTGATTTTCTGTGCATGTCCTAAAGTTTTCTTTTTCCTTGGTGGCTTCTTCATTATTGACAAAACAGACTGATTGATATGATGGAGAGAGGAGGTCTCAAAGGAAAATAATCAGGGATGCTGCTGATAAGCAACTTGAGCAGAAGAGATGGAAGGGGTCTGTGGGTGACATGGAATGGGCACTGACACCACAGCTACTGTCCTACCACTTGGCATTCAGTCTTCCTATGGTAGAAAAACTAGTGAAGGGCAGCCTGCTAAATTTTGCTGGATGCTGTGATGAGCCAGGAAACCAGACACCTGGTCTAGTTGTTGTTGGTGTTGTTCAGCCTGGAGGAAGAGAAGGCTTCAGGGAAACCTTAGAACACCTGGTAGTATGTAAAGAGGGTTTACAAGAAAGCTGTAAAGAGACTTTTCATGAGGGCATGTAGTGATAAGACAAATGAGAATGACCTTAAACTGAAGGAAGGGAGGTTTAGATTAGATATCAGGCAGAAGTTCTTTACTGTGAGAGTGGTGAACCACTGAAATAGGTTGCCCAGAGAAGAAGCAGATGCCTTATCCCCAGGAGTATTCAAGACCTGGTGGGATGGAGCTTTGAGGAACTTGGTCTAGTGGAAAGTGTCCATGCCCATGACAGGTGGGTTGGAGCTTGATGGTCTTTAAGGTCCTTTACAAGCCAAGCCATTCTATGATTTCCAACCCAAGCCATTCTATGATGCCATTCTATAATTCCATTCTATGATTCAAAATGTACCTATGTAATTGAATTGAAGAAAGAGAAAATCATCGTCTATATCAAGACATGCAATAACTGTCTCACCCTAACTCCTAATAATTCATCTTCATAATAATGTATTACTTTGGTAAATTTTAAGATGTATCACAGCATTTGTGTCATAATATTTTATCTGATTAACCTGGATTCTCATTTTAAAACCCTCAGTGTTTCCTGCACAGGCCCTAAGTTCTTCTGAGCAACAGAGTTTAATAGATTGCTAAGCTTGGTGTAACTTGAGGTCAGGAAGAGGAGAATCCACTTTACCTTGCAAGATTTATAAATCTGTGGCATTCCCAGTAAAGTGCTTATGCCTTATTTTATTCTGAAAATGTTTAGGTTTAGCTGACAGTCCATGGACATTTTTATGCCTTTGTTTGCAAGGTTGATGGCTCATATATCCCGTTAAATCACTTTCCCGTGCAGATACTTAGAGACATTGAGTTTGTTACATCCTAGGCTTAGATTAGAGATTGGTATCAGCTGTTTTAGCATTGCAGTACATTTTGAGTTCATGTTCAGTTTGTTATCTACCATGATGAGACTAATTGCCTTCCTGAGTCAGTGACATCCAGAACATTTTCCCCCATTTTTAAGCAGCATCATTATTCTCTAGAATATAGCCTCAAATTTGCTGCATTAAAATACTTATTATACAAATGAGTTCAGATAGCTGCTCAAAGAAGTTTTGGGGGTTTTCTGGAAAAACGTACTTCTTTTACTATTATTTTTAACTCTGGCATTTTTTTTGTATTATATACGGCTATGTCAGCATGGCTTTGCATTTTCAATAGTTTTCTTCAGGACAGTAAAAGGTCAATGATATATTCTTCATTAATCTCACTTGAAATGTACCAACTGGATAATGATTAACCATTAACTTATCTTTTAAGGAACTATAAGGTAATCATTTTAGTGTAGACTTGAAATGATATTGTCAAAATTTTAATCAAAATGCTGTGCAATGCTACATCAACTGACTTCTACTAGTTTAAGCGCATTTTATCAAACCCTTTTTGAGTCAAATCTGTAATCATACAATGAAGATTTGCTTCAGCTGGGATGATCTGTTAGCTATAAAAACTGTAGAGTGGTATTAATAAGGTTACAATTCTATAATCCTTTCTGAAGCATCATGCATCAACAATTTCATGAAAACCACATAAATATAGATAAAGAATATATGAAGTGGAGGTTGTGTTCAGATCTGACAACCGTTGTAATCAATATTTTTCTACCTGCCTAATTTCATTAAAAGGCAATGTAAACAGGCATGATTCGAAGGATTATAGTTTGGAGAAACTGCAGAGATTGGCACTGTAGAGTGGGTGTTATCCAGTCTGACTAAGTCAACATGAATTTCAGTTTCGCAAGGAGAATCCGTTTCCATTCCTGTGAATCTTGTCAGAGCAGACAGAATATTTGCACACTATTTGTCCAGGATTTCTAGACATCTCTCAGAACAGCAGGAACTCTGAACATAATTCTATAGATCAGATATGCTCACTGTGATAGTTCAGACCATTATCACTGGATCAAAATGTACACTCTTACAGATCTTATCCTGACCTATGAAATATGTACTCATCCATATGTCTAGACATACTGTAGCTACTGTGGATTTTTAAAAGTAAATACATGTAGAATATGTATTGTGATTTTTGGACATGTTTGACTCTTTGATATATAGTACATAGCACACCCACAACTACTTCTGGGCAGAAAATTTAGCAGAATTTAGGACTTCTTGCTGTCAGCCACGTGGTCTTCATATTCCTTGGTGGGCAGGAATTATATAGAAACATTACCAGAAGATTTTGCTTCCAGATTCCCAGGAGGCAATTGCAATACAATACACTCCACTGATCCTGAAGAAAGGAAAAGATCTTGGATGTTTGACCAGGACATTTGATGTCAAGAGAGCAGACCTGAAGCCTTTAATTTCCATCAGCAAATTACCAGGCTCCTCATCCCCTTTGAACAAAAAAAGCCACATTTTCATTTTCACAGGAGAGACATGCTACTGAAATACTGATACAAAGGTAGAAAGCAGACCAGGGAGTTAATGTGACTAATTGAGACATCTAATTTTGGTGCAAAAGGATCTGAATACTGAATGCAAAGCACCAGTAGGGAAACATAATCTGCTTTTCTGAAAGTACATGCTTAAAATCTTTCTGCAGTCAGCACAGAAATAGCTACAGCTTTGAAGGCTTATGGAGAGCTGTAAAGTAAAATTACACTAAGTACTTACATGTTCTGTTCTTAATTGAAAATGCCTACATCCACTGGCAACCTGAACTGAAGGTGTATTTTAAAAGATACAGGAAAGTGGTCAGCACAGTACAGCTGGGTGTGAATCTCTTTTCTTTCAGGGTCTCAGCCCACCCTTCCAGGGAAATGCCTTAAATGCTAGCTTTTGGGGTTGTTTTCGCTCTTTTTATAGTTGTGGAGCCAAAAATGCATTAGTGCAAAATAAGGAGACATGGAGCTAAGCAAGGCAGACCCCAACTGTTGCTTGGAGGGGAAAGATCTGGACATTTTATCCCTGCTCTCTTACATTAACAGAGGTCTATAATGCCAGAATGAAAAGAGAGTTAGTATTTGTGGGCAAGAAAAAAAAAATTTTGATTATTGATATTGAGTAAGTAACTTATTAATGCTGACATTGGCATGGCTAACCTGTATAAGACATTTGTGTCATCTGAAGATAAAAATATTAAAGTCCATGTAGTAAAGCAGTGCTACAGTGTTTGAAAGGCACCTGTCAGAAAAATTGTCAAAGTTACTCCAATAATTTTATTCAATGTCTATTAGAAAGCTGGATGACTTTATTGAGAAACTGAGATACCTTTCAATTGACTTATACTGCTGTTAGCAAAATTTTCTGGGGATTTGTCCTGAAATTGAGTTATATGAAGAAATTTTATAAAGAATATATATGAAAACTCAGGTGAATTTAGCATTTAATTACTACTTATAACATGATCTTTCAGGCAGGTGGCATCTCATTGCTCACTGTTGTAGCACATGGCTTTGTGCTCACTTTCATCACAGGTGTCAATTCACAGTTATTTCTGATTAGGAAAAAGAGTTGATAAAACTCCTAAGTCACAGGCTCTCTTTTATTCCCTACATCTTTTGGAATACACTTAAGTTCCATATTTTGCACTTCTGATTCTCTTTATGTAAGAAACAGGGAGGAAAACAAGCTTGTGATATAAGCATGAGATCTGCCATGAGAACAAATTGCTAGGAAATCTTCAGTGATGTCACACAGAGCAGAAATCAAGCATATTCTTTGAAAAATACTTTAATATAACCAGCTAAGTAATTGCCTGGTTTATTCAACCTACTCACAAAAGGCCTACAGCCTAGAATATTTTAGATAATGCTGGTTTGCTAAAAACCATCTCAAGTTACATTGTAAAAGCAGTGATATTATGGCTGATGTCTGGCTGAACTAAACAAAATGTCAAGCAGATTATGAGTCCTTTGGCTGAACTTTTTCATTAGAAAATGAGGATTGACTGATATTGAAACTCTGGAAAGGAATGTGCAGCTCTAGTGAGATTTTCTCTTCATGAGGAAGCCAATGTCCAGAGCAGCACCTCTGTGCTGGGAAGCTTGGTCCTGAAATAACATCTGAAACACTCACTGTGTCTATGGCCACAGAAGGTGAAAGACATTTATTCACAGACTAGAGCAAGGAAAACTGCTCCAGTACTGTGGATCGAACCAAATCTGGACCAAAGCAGTTTCTTGTTTTGTTGGTGTTACAGGAAGTACTGGTAATCAATAATTTGGGATCATTATCATCAATACAACAGATAATCCACTATACCAATCACATCCAAAGTATAAATAGATGCTATACTATTCTATTAAAAAACTCCAAAACATTTTGTTCCTGCTCCAACACATTCATGCAGAATGATGTGCACAAGTTGTGGACCCTCTTTGGGGCCCTCTGAAGTTACCTGTGCACCTCACATCATGACAATGATGGTTGCCCCTTTGCAGGATACACATTTTCATCTCTCATTGCAGATGTGTACTCTCCAGCACTACACATGCCCCTGCAGCTCCCTACAGCTTGCTGGGGCTGGGAGTGGTGCAAAGCACCTCTCAGAGTCCCACAGGCACACCAAGGTGTGAGTACCCATGTGTGTGTCCCTCTCCTCAGGCTGGACACAGATGGCTTGGGGTGGCCCACGGGAAGGTCACAACCATTTCAGGGCAGCTTCTGGCAGTGCCACATCAGGCTTTTCTTCACAAGATTTTCTTACACCCCTGTCTCCCAGGTAAAAAAAAATTCAAAGAGCCTTTTATACTTCTTTTCAAGCTGACCCTTTCTATGATTGAAAAGTCTCCAAGCAAATGCCTGGTTGCTGGTTAATCTGGCTGGTGGTCATATTTCTCTCAGCAGTACCAATCTGTTCAAGCACTTGGGCCGGTTGGCTTTTTGGAAGTTTGGGTTTTTTCATCATTCCCTAGCACAATTAGTGATTTCATCTGTTTGGATCTTTTAAGAGATTGAATGGATTTATTGTAAGTAGTAATAAAAATTTAGAAAAGGGATTTGAAACTATGTACTTAATTTTTATATTCCTGAAATGAGATATCTTGCTAAAACCTGTTATGAGGGATGTCCCAAAAGAGAAGTGAGATAAAAGGATAGCTGATTGCTGCCTAATACAAGCTTATAGCCAGTACAGAGACAGGTTCTTCTCAGAGGTGCTCAACAAAGGGACAAGAAGCAACAGTTTTAAATTTCATCAAGGGAAATTTCAAGGTTTTATTTATCTATAGAAGATCTCCATGAAAGCAGTTAAGCACAAGTTGCTAGACGATTTAGGATATCTCCATCACTGGAGATTTTCAGAAATTGACTGGACAAGGCCATGAGTGACCAGAAGTAAACTAGAAAGAAATGTTACTTAGAGAAAGATGTCAGATTACCTTTGGTCATCTCTTCCAACCTAAATAGTGCTGTGGTTCAGCACTTCCACTCTCATGTACTTAGTTCTCTCCTAAGGACAAATCCCTGATAACTGAGGAATCTGCAGTCTAGTAGGACAATTAAAGAACTCAGGAAGAACATTGCATCTAACATTGTAAACTTCTCAGGGCAGGAGCACTAAGTTGGTAGAGTCTGGACAAATACATTCTCTTAAATTCTCTTAAACATCAAAACAGATGCAACTGTTTTCAGGACCCTGAGAAATGTAGGAAAGTAAGTTTGACAGAAGAAAGGGTAAGACACTAGAAAATGTGTGTATATCAGTGCTAACTGCACCACTATGGGGAAAGAGCTGTAAAAATTTGATAGCCTGATTGTAAAAGTTAATTTTGGTGCAACTGGCCTAAATTAATATATGACTAATGTATTAATTACATATATTAATATATAAATAATATAGCCAACTTTAGACTAATAAAAAAGTATTGGTTCCATACAGAAGGTGTGAGGAGTCTAGCCGACTTTTTTCTCACAAGGTGCAGCCTGGTAGCCTACCCTTGAGAACTAGTTGTGAAATTTGTGTGCAATGATGTAGAATGTGGGCAGTAAAGGGTGTAAGAGAAAATGCATCAGCTCATCAGGTCAAACAGCTGGTTTGAACCCAGGATTATTTGGAAAAGTCCAAGACAGCCTAGGCTATAAGCATACATAGAAAAAAATTAACCATGGACCTCATCAAGTTTCAGTGTCCTTGCTAACAAGCACAGGCATGTTTCTCTCTCTTCTATGGACATTCAAACCTACATTCTGCCCTTCCTTTGTCAAAGCTTTAGACAGTGACTGACAGAATAAGTAAAACTTTAGCTCTGTTGAAAATTGTTAGGAATTAGAGCCATGAAGCCAGACTGAGATAAAATACAAAGTGTAATACAGTCACTCTGTGATCTGGACGTTTATTTTGATGAGTGAGAACAGACTTGTGCATGCCTTCCCCAGACCAATATGTATTCTTCACGGTGTCTCAAAGTGAGTAAACAGTTACTTTGAGATGAAAACAAAAACCAGAAACAATCTGGAGAACAAACATCTTGCTTAGGTACCTCCAGTCACCTCTCCTGAGGGAGTGCCCTAGCTTTTAATCTGCTCAGCAAAGTGCTTCACAAAATGATAGATACCATCTGTGGCTGCTTTCTGTCTGCTGAACTCTGCTTACTCTGTGGTAAGTGGTGCAAAGATCACACCTAATACACCCTGCTTTCCCCAGGGTTTTAGTTAGCTCTTTGTCTCAGCTCTGAGTCACGACACAGATGGGCCAGGAACCAAAAAGGCTCCTTTGTACATTTGCATGCCAGGGGAACTTTGCAATGCCAAATGAAGACACTAATCACAAGTATGTTCTGGAGTTTAGGTTTTTCAAATTGCTCTTCTTGATTGTGGATCTGAAGTTGATAGGACTTTTAAAAGAACTTTATGTCCAAAATTTAGACACGAAACTAATTAGATGGGGAAAAAAATAAAAATCTTGGGATAATGTTCAGGGTCTCAGAAGGTCTACGTAGCCAGAAAAGAAAAAAAAAGGAAAAAAAAAAAAAAAAAAGGCGGGGGGGGGGGGGGGGGGGGGAAAAAAAAAAAAAAAAAAAAAAAAAAAAAAAAAAAAAAAAAAAAAAAAGAGAAAGAAAAAAAAGAAGAAAAAATAAAAAGAAAGAAAAATAAAAAGAAAGAGAAGGAATCTGTAGGAAACAGGATTCTTGAGTATTTTAAAGCCATCAGCAGCAACCAAAACTAGGAGCAGAAAAACTAGGAACCTCTCTCAGTAAAATCCCCTTCTCAGAGTTTAGCTAATTTTCTTGTTTTGCTTGCATTTGTGGTGTGATAGGTTCAACAGAAAAAACTCAAAAGAGAATTAGCGCTGACATTTCTGCCAGTTATTTGGTTACAGACTAGTAGAAATTTGGGAGTAAACATCCTCAAGCTAATGTAAACCTAAAGCCTTTCCCTGATTTCTTGGCAACACCTTGACTGTGTGAAGTAAACCTTCTCCTTTGTATCTCCTTCTACATTAAGTGTAGAAGTGTACATTAAGTTTTGGGAGTGTCTGCTCCCAAAAGCATTAACCCTTCTGGGACTTTTTAAAATCTCTGAAATCACAGTCTAGAGACCTTTATGGTCAGGTAGGAAGCCTAGAACCAGGTTAGATTGCCTGAATTAATTTATGACAGCCTGCAGTCAGCTTTTTAAGCACTGAAAGATCCAAGTTGAATGTCTCAAGTCGGCAGTGGGTATGACAGATCTCTTATCTTAGAGCAGTGTTGGATTTCTACAATGTTTTGTTCCAATACAGGACAAGAAAAATAATTAATTTCAATCACATAAAGTCCTAATGTCCTCTTCCATGACCAAATTTAGTTCTGCTAGAGTGTGTTTGGAATGTATTTTATCCTGATAGCATTCTGCTATATACAGACCCCTTTACTGCTACATGGATACCAGGATGGGGAAAAAAAAAGTCACTTCTAGTAGTAAAACAGAATTTCCTTGTTCAAAAGTACAAACCCCCTTCACTAGCATATATTTTAAAAGGTGTTTCATACTTTCCAATAAAGAAAACTTCATTTTACTTTTTTAAGACCTAGAGTTACTTCAGTAGTGTTACAGTAATGGATAAGAGAATATATTTTCATTCTTCTCTTTAAAATGGTGTCTGTGGAAATAAACGTGGAAATTTTTGTGTTGGCTGTTACTAATATTGAAAATTATTCAAATGTACTAGGAAATTCAAGAGTTAAGTTTCCAGTGCTTGTGCTAAATCTTAAGTATCATTTTTATACTACAGCCTTTAACAACATAAGCATATAATATTTTTTCCACAGGATACTACGTCAGTCAGTGCACAGGACAGACTGTTAGGCCTGTAGTGAATGAAACCATTGTCTGTACAAACCCTGCCTTATGTTTGATAGAGTTTGGAACTTAAATAGAAAACAAAACAAAACAAAACAAAACAAAACAAAAAAAAAAAAGGGGGGGGGGACTTTAGGAGGAGAAAGGATAGTCTTGTTCATCAGTTGATTGAGTACAGGCTGGGTATATTTCAGCCTCTGCCAGATGTCCAGCTTGTCAGAGTAGCCTAATTTCAATGTTTTCCATGAAAATGAGAGTTGGATAAAGCAGAATCATGGGAAAGGCTGTGCAAAGTGGCACTTCAATATATTTATCCATAAGTACTTTATATAAAAATCGTTATTTTATAATACCTTTACAAACACATTAAACATCTATACATTTTAAATATCTTAATAAGTCAAGGGCATAAATCATATGTTTGTAGTTAGCTGTGCAATTTTTGCCAAGTTTACAGAGCTGTCATATTAAGCCCAGCTCAGAAGGTAAATGTGTCCAAAGTAAAAATACTTTGTTACTTTTATTAAAAATTACCTTCTATTGGAATAATTGTTTCATTTTTAATTTCAGCAGTGTTAACTATGTGTTGGTTTTGGTTCTGCCTGTGGTTTACATAGGAATATTTGCACATGTTGGATGTATTTCTTCCCCACAAGGTGGTGGTATTACTATGTTAAATAGTATCTTTTCTTCAGCATGAACAGAAGCAGTTTTGTTTCCAAAAGGCATAAAATGTCATGCCATTTCGAGCTATGAGCAGGACAATTTAAGCTCATATATATCTAGTTAAGAGGTTAAATAACTCCACCCACCTCGACTTTGAAGACTAAAATATCTTTTTACAGATATCTTTACCTAGCTTTGCCTGAAAGCAATTTTGTCATAAGAACCCAAGGACTGAGGAATCAGTTTCTCTGTGTGGTGAGAGGTGTGGGATCATTTCAGTCAGACAACAGACATATTTCTGAGGGTGGTCAGCAGCTCACACCTTAGGGGTCTCTGGGGATCCCAAGGTGTGTGGCAGAGGGTTGATCAAGCTGGGCTATGGAATGCCCCTTCTTTTATGTAGTTGATTAAAACCCCGCATTCATCACTGGAGATTCAAAATTGCTAAACACCTAGATAAATTAACAACTAATTAAGTCTCAAAGTGGTATCTCCAGTTTCTTCCTTGCTGAAAGGACTTAGAAATATCACCTGGTTCAATCTTTAAGGGAAAGGGATCCTTGGTGAGATTATCTAACATCCTGTTCAATCCTATCTTGAAAACATCCGGTGGTGGGGACTGGACTCTACCACATCCCTGGGGAGGGAATTCCAGCATTCTAAACACTGTCACTAATATAAAGAAATCATTGCTAAGGGAAAGGTGTTATATAGATGTAAAGATTGATAGTTTTATTTCTCTCTATGTTCTGAAACAAAAGAACACTAAACATGTGTTGTGGTTTAAAGGACAACAACTTTTTTTTTTTCTCCTTCCTGGGGGGGGTTCTTTGTTTTCCTACTTCCGCCGGGACAGTTTCCAGCAGAGGTGAGGAGCCCACGGATTGGCTAATTTTAAGATGGGCACTTCATGTAGCCACTTGAAATTAGAGGCGTCTTTGCGAAGCTTACATTTTTTAGGAGCGGGAAGTTGGAAGCTCTCTTCGACTTCCGCCCGCATGGAAGGTAACTCCGGCATGGCCCAGGCTGGCCGCTCCGGGCCCCAGGGCCTGG
>VZTR01004692.1:94151-112008 GCA_013400775.1 Chaetops frenatus | reverse complement strand
TGTAACCAGGGGAAGACTTGTGTCACATGTGAACTAATATCCTTTCTGGGCGGGAGTTCACAGTGATATGGATTCTACAAGAGACTTATGCTTCTTGTGGGAAAAAATCTCCATGGTGAGACAAGAGAGACTCTTCTTCCAATTGGACTGATGAAAGCCTATTTCAAGAGTGGTAAATTGACCAGGGGTTTTCTAAGTTTGTTTCTCTGTGTTGCTGGTGAGAAGGATGGTGGTAAAGGAAGATAAATGAGGTGGGAGAAAGGAACCATCATGGGTGAGGGGCTGGGGGGAGGAAGAAGAAACCACCTGGGGGTTGATTTTGATTCTGTTGTCTTTTGTTAATAAACTATTTTTATCTTTGAAGTTTAGGCCTGTTTTGCATTTCTCTTAATCCTTATTCTCATGAAACCACTACACTACACTCTCGCCTGGTGTGAGCAGGCGAGCAGCTGAATGTGAAACCGCTACAACATGCTAAAATTTCATTGAAATGTTTGATTGTTCTTAAGCATCATACTCCATTAATCAGAGCATTATCTAAAGTAAGAGATGGCATCAGATTTTAAGGTTTTCATTTCAGGGAAAATATGGGAACAAACAGTATTAGATAATCCATAGTAAAATTTCTTTAAAAATCTTTAGTATTGCCCAAAACAGTTCCAATAAACAATAAATAAGGGCAGCTTCATGTGAAACAGACTTTTGAAAAGTCAATCATAAACTAGCCAAAGTCTGCCTTCAAAATCACACACATAATTCACATTGGGGAAGTGATGTTCCTAATTACTCCTTTACAACCTGCTTCTTTGGCCACTGGCACATATAATAGCAGAGTTTAACATCCACACAAATGGAAGCAGACTTTGGCACTGAGTGCTTTCTTCAGGAAGTTTGGTGGTCTGGGAACATTACTGATGGATCTGCATTTAAATGAGAGAAATACATTTAAACTCAGCTCAGAGGAGGTTTTTTCACTCCAGGCTATGAAGCAGAATGATCATGTTAGTGATATCTAGGACAAAATTATCTAGTATGAGGAGTGGCCTGCTCTGGATAGCTTTGTTTCTGAAAACAACCCACAGATGTAGGAAATCAACAAAAATTTCAGCAATAATTTGACTGCAGGCAATTAAGAAGAGACTGCTGTCAAAATTGAGGGTTTACTTTAATCTAAGAAGTGACAAATGGAGACATGCTTAATAAATAGGGTGTTTTATATTAAAATCCTTAGCAACCAGATTATTTTTGCTTTTCCTTTGAACCATATTAAGGAGAAATAAGATAAGAAAATAATTACATGCTTATGGTGTGTTTTACTGAAGCTCTTTGAGATCACCATAGAATTACTTTGTAAAGCATTTTCTCTGTAGATATTTTAATTTTTATTTTTTCAACAGGCAGTCTTGTTAAGAGATTTTATTTTGTAAATTGATGGGAAGGGAGGGAATGGGAAATTTCCTGTTGGAAAAAAGAAGTGAATAAATTATATGCTATTGAATATTGCTTAGCTTTACTACAATCAATGTGTGATCATATTCACAGGTGGGAGAAAAGTAAATAGGAAAAGTAATTTGGCTATATGGTACCTAAACCAGCTATTTTTATGGTTTTTGCTTTCATGTTTGGAGGACCATAGACTGCTGGCTGTATTTCTTACTTTGGCCTCTGAATCTGTGAATGTTTTGATTTGTCTTTCCCAGGTTTTTTCTATTTTTTAATATTGTGTGAAGGTTAGTTACTCACATTGCTTGCCACATAGACATGCCAAGTGCACTTTCACATTAAGATAGTGATAACATGTAAATCTCAGCTTCACAGTTTCTGTCACCTGTCTGAGGATTTTCTCTGATACATTTTTGGCCTTAAAAAGCTTGAGGAGTTGCACACTTGTGTTACTTGTTTCTAATTCCATATACACAACTTTGGATATCATGGTGCAGGAGTTCAGCTGCAGGAACTCAGGTTCCTTTACCATGACGATTTTAGACCACATAAGTTCTTGGGACAGACTGCCCATTTCTTGATCCTTCTTGCAATTTTCTACATCTGGTTACCTCAACTGAAGCAGTGGAAATACTTCTCATCCTACCTCAAGCTCACATCTGAACTGCTTTTTGACAGGGAAAGAACTTGAGGCTTATATTCTTCCTTTAGCTGAGGCAGTAAAGAAACCTAAGTGACCCTAATGTTATCCTTTCCCAGGTGTTTTAATGATAGTTATAAAAATAGTTATACAAAAGATGGGCATTTTATTCTACCTACATAATTCAGTTCCAAAGTCTTTCTTTAAAAGCAGTATACTTCTACTGACAAGCATAAGCATAGAACATATAATCATTTACATGTGGCACAAATTCCTAAACATACTAATGCCTGGAGTTTTCACAGAACCAGCTGCAATTTTTGACATCAGTGCTTGAGCATCATGGGAACCTGGTTCATAACATAACCTATAAAGAGGCCTTAATTATTCTTAGATAATTAATGTAACTCTAAAACATATTTTCATTAGGCAATATGTCTTCCTGGAGCCTTAACTCTGTACTTAAACTCGAGGGAGCAGAAGATTTTATGTCGTAATTCATCTTTGGCAATTTCTGTTGGCTAGTCTTCTCCTCTCGGTACTCAGGAGTTTGGGACTACCATTTTGAATTATACAACCCTTCCCATGCCCTGAGGACTGTAACTCTTGATTGGGGATTGCATTTCAGGGAAAAGTGCTTAAAATATAGCTGCTACACTGCCTGTTTTCAAGAGCCATAAATCCTCTTTTGGCTCTAACATCACTTCCCATTGAAGATCTATCCTTTAGTGTCTAGGAAGTCTATGAAACTGAGCATTTCAGGTTGCTGAAAAACACAACACTTAGAATAAGGGTGAAAAACTCTTAAGCCTGAATACACTGAAAACATTTTTATGTTTTTTTCCTTACAGCTGGTGACAAATTAATGCAAAATTTTTGCAGTAAAACCTGATACTGGGCACAGATAATGTACAGAGCTCCTCTGTACAGCTCTGCATGTATAGAGCTGAGGTCAAGCCTGTTTAAAGATTGCCTAAACTTCATGAGCCTTTTCATATTTACCCAGACCATTTTGAGGTTTTATGCTGAAATTATGTTTAGCTTGGGATTTTGACATGACACCAACTGAAATTCCGCTTCAATTTTTAATTACATTNAAAAAAAAAAAAAAAGAGGGACAATATCCTTATTTGTTGTAAACCAGCATCTCTACACTACTTTCAATAAGGCTGTGTAAGCTTAAAACAACTGAAGGGCTAATCCCAGTGAAGTAAAGCTGTGTGGTAAATTAAACCAAAGAAAATGTTCAAATGAGTAAGGCCAGCTGTATAGCACAGGCCGACTCTGCAGCTGGGCACTGGGCCAGGTTTCCCCATTAATTGCCTCCCCATGCTTCACTGAAGGAAGTTTGAAGCCATTCCAAATCTCCTAAACTCCCCCAGCACCACCCCTCTGTTTTTACTCCAGCTGAGACTTCCAGACATTGCTCTCACTGGCAACAAAAATGGGAATACACACAAAGTTTTCTAAACAGTACTTTGCATGAACTGCAGAAATGGGGCTTAGTCATGAGTAACTCTGGTTCCTGGAGCAGCACTGTTGTAGGGGCTGGTGATGAGGATCCAAGTAGAGGAAATGAGGTGGGAAGAGAGGCTGGGGCTGGAAAAACAAGGAGGGAAAAGCATATGGGAAAATTAGAGCTTGTCTGAACTGGTTGCAAAGAAAGGGAGAAGAAGAAGCTCTGAAAGCATACAGATTTCTGGAAAAGTCTGAGTGGAAGAGCAGGAAAGGAAAGACCAAAAAAGAAGTGTATGGGATAAAGTTTGTGAGTTAGGAGATGTCCACAAGTCAGATCCATGTTTGGAAAGGAAACTGAGCAGAGCAGTATGGTAAAAAATTGAAGAACTCTTTTGGACAAACCGTCAAGGAAGGTTGAATGAACCAGGAGAATGTGGTGGGAGTCAGCAAAGAGACACTAGAGTTAGGGAGGTGAGAGCTGGAGTGGGAAGAAATTGGATTGGATAAAACAGGGTGAGTGTGAGCACCTGACCGAGGAGCAGCTTGACATGAACATGGTGGTGGAGACATCAGCACAAAGGTCTCCCCTTGGGAAGAGATGGCCTAACATGTAAACAGTAAAGCAGCCTCCCTTAAAACTAAAACATAGATCTTCATTTCTGAGCATCAAGATTTCTAGTGGCAGCACATAACTGAAAGCCAGAGTTATTTTTATGCTGAAATGATAAAAAATAGCACGTATTGAAATGGTGCTGCCCATCAGCTATCTGTGCTGTCCAGTTATCAGTGTTCTGACACTTCAAATATTCCAAAATAACATTACTGAATCCTATTGGCAAGCAGTTTCAATTCCCTCTCACAGGCATTGCAGAGAATATAGCAATTTATTACTGCTGTCAATTAATCTCTGAGTTGAAGAGGAAGAGGAAATGAGAATGGAGTGACAGCCATGATGGAACTGATGAATGAATGAATGTGCACAACCCAGAAGAGCTGTTTTGGACAGCTTAGATTTTTTTTCATTACTCTAAAGTTAATAAACAAAAGACACTTCAAGGCTTTGAAAAGGGTTCACAAAGCAAATTTCACAGGTTTGCTATTAGGCGGTCTTCTGCCTTATGTCCTTCAGAACAGAGAATACCTACAATGAATAAGACAGGGATGCAGGGAAAGGACAATTTCTGAAAAGATGCAGTATTGTCCATCACATAGGCTATCACCAAGTCCCTCTGCCATGCTGGGTTATCAACCCTGTCAGCTAGGACATGAAGTCCATACTTCCCTTTCCCTGGGGCCTGGTTTAGAGGACTGAAACAAAGACTATTTGCTGCTACTTTCTCAGCTCAGCTATACTCTCCATGAAAAGCGTTCATATTCAGTACTTGAGCCTTCTATCAAAATTTTCAACTTGGAGGTGTGGATGCCTTTAGCCAGTACTCTCTCTGCTCCCTGTAGTTATGACACTAGTTCTGTTACAGAACTGTGCATGCTAATCACACGATAAATATAGAGAAGGTGGTTTACTAAATGCTTTACCAAGTGTTATACAAAATCAATAGCTACTAAACTAGACTTTGTTTTTCCTTTCTTACTCCCCAGAGCTTGTATGAACCCTCAGACTCCTTACCCTGGCCTGTGGGAGCTGGCAGAACATCCCCTGGGAAGTGCTAGCTGATAGCTGTGAGAGAACAGCACAGTCTGAGCTCACTCCCTCCCTCTTTGACTACTACACCCAGCCAAGTCCAAGCTGTCCTTCAAGCATGCAGACTACAACTTTCTGTAAGTGGGAAGTCCTTAATTGGTAAGACAGTCAACTTTAGTTCTCCCTGCAATGCCAAAGACAAGTCTTGAAACATGAATGGTGTTCTTCGTGTATTCCAGGATATTCACCAGCACAGCCAACTGCAAACTTTGCTCCTTTGCCTTCTGTTCTGATTAAGTCAGACTTTGGACCAAACATTGGAGTCACTTGCAGTGATTCTATTTCATTTCAAGGCACAGTATCACAGTAGTGTAAACACTATGACTCTGTATTTATAATAACCTAAATTCTTCTTCTGTACCCTTCTGTGCAACTGCACTCTGCCTGGGTTGTTTATAATTGGGCCTTTCCTTAGCTTATTGTTACATCTGACACTAGCAAATACAGCTTTTTGTCATCTGTATTCTTCATCTTTCGTAGCATTTAGGTTGTTCTGGTGAACTACCATCCCACCTCCCAATCTCCTATTATAAAGTTGGGATTTGGGGGGAGATGGGGAGAAGAGGGGGAACACTGTGTGTCAGTGATTTTCCTTCTTTTAAGCAATTGTATTTAGCAGACTCCATGCTCTTTATCCTAGCACAAAAATACAGAGATTATATGAAGAGGTTTGAAAAGCATGTGGATGGCATGTACTGAATTCATCACCACTTCAAAAATTCCCACAAAGGTTTGATTTCCTTTGTTTTTAATTGCCAGCAATGAAACAGCTGACAGTACACTGCAAACACAGCCCCAGCTTTTTGTTAGAGACCGTTGGAGGGGAGAGGAGAGAGGGGAAAAGCTCATGAGGAACATGAATGAGTAAGCTTTGCTGACTCTTCTAAGTACAGAGCCTGACAAAGTGCCTATAAATACATTTCCCATGATGTTAATAGCTGAGCAGGACTTTTGTTGTATGATATGTGGCAATTTGATCTTGTCAAACTTAGACAAGTAGGTGTAAATTGTAATTAACCTCTCTAATATAAAACAACTTACTAAAGAATTGATCTGTATTTTAAAACATAACTTTGACATGCACATCATAAACAATGCATTTGCTTTACGGATTGTGTTTTCAAGTTACCTCTTTAGTATTTATTGATATTTTACTGCATAGAATCTCCTAGCCTATCTAATCTAAATCACAAATATCAATCTCAAATACTATTTTTGGTAAAGTACAGCTGTCCATTTATAGTATATCACACAAAGAGACTTACTGATCATGTAAGGTTGATTGCAAATAATAACCAAAAAAAGGGAAAATGTACGTTTGTCTCAAGGTGTATCTGAAAGGAGTGGATTTTTTGTTTTTAATCTTTCAACTTCCTCCAGGGATATTTGTTTCCTGAAAACCTGTTTCAGACAAAATTTGAAAAGAACTATTGTAGTAGCATCTCAGAAAAAGTTTTAGTGGGCATAGGCATAAATCAGTTTCCTTCCATTAAAAAAAGAAAAAAAAAGCGAACAAAGAGGTTAAAAATATGATTTAAAATGTATTTCAATAAGTTAAAATTTTAGGAGAGATAGAATTTTAATCTCAAGAATTTATGTCCGTGAGATTGTATTTAGCCAGTGAATCTCTTTAAATGATCAGAGATGCTGACACTGGATCTCCTGGTATTCCTAGTCATGCTTTTTCAATTTCCTTCAGAAAAGGCCATACAGTTTTGCTCAATTCCAGTGCTCATTGTGGTTTACTGTGTCAACTCTATTGCACTAAGAATTTTATAGGTTTGCTCTTTTTGGTTGTACTTTACTGAATCAACTGTGATATTTTTAGCTCAAGAAATTAATGTCCTATTTTAATAGGAAGAGAAGATGATACCTGTAGTGCATCCCAGTCATGCCAATATCTTCTGAAAATTATTCAGTGAAATCGTGGTGCATTTCCTATTGCTCCATATTTGGATAAGATCTGACAGATCTTTCGTTGCTGCTTTTCATGGAGCAAAATTACAGACACATGCTAATCCTATCTTATGTTCATGATTTGAAACCAGATGATCTTCTAAACAGGTTGAGATTTCAACACAGGTCTATAACATACCCCTTCATACTTGCACTCTGGAGTTCCCATCGTATTTTTCCTGCAAAAGAGCCACAAAAAAGCATTATGCATTTGCTCAGTGACATTTTCCATGTGTTTCAGTGGGTATTCTTCTGTTCACTGCTCCATTCCCTTCATTATATGTCATCTTCCATGATACCTGCATGATATGCATAATTACACTCCTATGCACAAATGCAATCAAGTATTGCCTGCTGAGATACACATTTTATAAATTGTCTGCTTCATACTTCAAAGCTACAGATTCTAGTGCAGTGCCATTTCCTCCAAACCTTCAAAGCTCACTCTTATGAATGTAATGAGTAAAGTTTCTTCCTAACTGTCTTCATCCATTTCCTCACCTTAATTGCCTCTGAAAACAATCTCTTTACATGTTTAAATACATATTTATACACGCACATTCTTTCATCTAAAGGTCTCAGCCCTTCATTTTTTCCTCCATATGAGACAATTTTGGGGGTGACAGCAAATTGCAAAGTGCAAGCCTCAGGAGGCAATCACCATCCTAGGTACTGCTCATGGCCTCCATCACGCCTTCTCTTGTTTATAAAAATAGCTCTCCGTATCAGATTTTTGACCAGTAAAGGAACAATCGCCTGGGTCTTTTAACACCAGCCAAAGAAAAGGATGAATAGAAAGTCACAAATCTATCACTTGAGCCTATAGAAGCAGTAATGAGAGTGGTGCCTGGCCAGATGTTCAGAGGTAATGAAAAGAGTGAGGGTAGTGAGGTTACTAGAAAAAGCCAAGTGGAAAAAGGAAAGTAGAAGACTCTACATAAGAATGGATAAGAAATTGAGAAGCCAGGTATTGTCAGTGCATTAATTGGAACTTCACTGCCCTTAAGTTCAGCATCCTCCCTCTGGAATAGCTTCTGGTGCTGCTTCCTTCTGCTGGCTATGGCTGCCAGCACACTGGCAGCAGGGTGTGAGAGGGGGAGCATGAGGTACAGCTCAGGAAGGAAAACTGTGCTCTTCTTGGAGCACAGGTGAGTATATTTGGCTTATATTCAAATAGTGGTTCTGGAGGCTTCAATGACATCCACAGAAGCAGCATGACAGTCTGGAAACACATGATAGAAAGTTTGGGGATATGTTGAAATGAGAGAAGAAGTGGATGAAAATATTTGTACTGGCTTTGGTTAGGATAGAGTTAATTTTCTTCCTCATGGTTTGTGTGGTGCTATGTTTTGAATTTTTGCTGTAAACAGTATTGAGGGATTTTTTTTTTTTTTTTTAGCTATTGCTGGGCAGTGCTTGTGCAGTGTCAAGGTCTTGTCTGCTCCTCACCCCACCAGTGAGGAGGGTGAGGTGCACAAGAAGTTGGGACGGGACACAGACTGGACAGGTGACCCCTATCATGACCTACCTCTGGGTCAGGACAACTGGATTCAGCACTAAAGGATCCCTGGGAGGAGATTACAGCAAAACTATTAGTTAAACTATAGTTAAATAACTGATTATAAAAACAAGAATGGCTTTTATATTTAACAGCTCTGGAATTGTAACTAGAAAAACCATAACTGGAGAAAATATAACTGGAAAAAGAGGTCTGTAGGCATTCTGGGAGCTAAAATTACCCTAAGAGAGGAGAGATAGATGGAGAAAGATAGAAAAGGAGATAAAATAAGAAAGAAGTCAGAGAGATATCACCAGCTGAGGCTCTAGTGGTGCATGAATGGTTGCAGTCTGTCACAGCACACAGTCCCTTTCTGTCAGGGGTGAGCAGCCCCATACACAGCAAAAATTAGAGTTTTTATGCCCTTAGTCTCTTTCAAGAGATGGCCCAGTATTTCCTCCAGGAGAAGTTTCAGTGAGCATGCATCATCTTTCCTTGGAAAGGTCTGGAATGGTAGAGAGGGGGGATCAGTGGGAAAGTCTCTGGGTTTTGGTTGTGCGGTGATGCCTTTCTGCACAGGCAGGAGACTGGCACAGTAAAAATGTGACCCTGCCTCCACAGAATCTGCTGCTTAATGTCTGCTGGTAGTCTAAAATCTCCCCAAAATATGTGAAGCATGGACACTAAGTGATTAGCACAAACTCCCTCCCTTCAAAGCTGTTCCTAATATGTCACATAACACGTCACATTGCTAAAATAGGCATAGGCACAGCTTCTAGCTACTTCTTATGCTGAAGTCATGCTTTTTGAGTCCAGAAGACAAGATCTCTGTTTTCTCTCAAAACACAGATGTGCTCTGTCACTCAGTCCTTGGGCTGCAATTAGAAACCCAATCTCCAGACCCAGTCATACATGACTGGGATGTGCCCAAGTGCCCTGTCAGAAGCCCAGGTAGGTTGTTGCACTGACTGTGGGAGTCCCACTACCAGCTGTCAGACATGGGATTAATAGTTGGGCATTCCTGATGCTCAGAATAGCAATCAGTCATCATCCAGAGACTAGTGGAGCTTAAAAGGCCATGACACCCTGTGACTTGATCCAGTCAAAACAAGCAGTGTTTTTTTCAGGGTGGTGAGTGAGAAATTGTAGAAGATATCTATCTGAAGATGCTCTATCTTTCTGATTTTCTCACTTCTCCCTATATCATGGAGAAGCTGGAAAGAGAAATCTTTCAAAAACGTCATTAAACCCACATGTTCAGAAAAAATGCACCATTTACATTAAATACATAATGCAGGAAACTGCTCTATCAGATAAGATATTCCTCACCTGATTATGATTGGAAAGCATTAAATAGAAATAACTAGTCATAAAACAAAGGTCAACTGAAAAATCATGCATTTAGGTCTTTAGCTCCAGAATAAATTAGGTGCAAATGTAGATTTTCCATATATCTGCCAGAACTCAGATAACTGTTGTTATTTTAGCCTATTTAAAAAGTTGCTTGTATGAAAAGTTTCTTTCTAATAAACAGTCATCGTGAAAGAGCTTTAAACATTTTGTTACTGACATAGTTAAAATTAAAGTGGTTTTTCCTGCTTTTCTGTGCCTGTAGAGCTACAGTAAATGCCAATTGAGATAACAAATACTTGCTGATGGCAATCACAAGCTCTAAAGTCTATTACATCATTAGATCTATTTACTCCTCTAAGATTTTAACTGCTCATAAAGTTTGGTCTTTGTGGCTTATGTGATAGATGTATTTATTTAATGTATGTATTAAAAAGCTAAAATCTTTTAAAAGCCCCCAAATATTGCAATTTAATGGTCCATGTTAAAGAATAAATAGCTGCATTATGTTCTTGGGTAATAGAAAGTGAATGTAAACATTTAAAGAAGTATTCTGGATTCAACTTTCAAGTAAATTTGATAACTCCACAGCTAAAGTTCAGATCATTCTCCTGTAACACACCTCCCTTGAGATCTGGTCAGATGCCTTTAACATTACATATTATCAAATGTACCTAGTCACTGAAATCAGTTCAATAAATCTCAATGAAAACTGGGTCTTCGTCAGAGTAGGATTTGATCTCCTTGTTTTTCAGTTTCTCATTTGTAAAGAGGAAATTTCCAAACATCAACAGTTGTAATTTTCAACAATAAATTTTCACAGGGCAAAAAAAATTTCAGAATTACGCAGAACAGGCAGATATGGGTATTCAGCAGTTTCTATTCTGCATTTATTCAAAATTGTCATAATTTTATTTACAGATCAGCTCTGTGAGGTCCTTTCAAGACCCTGGAGAAGCAGAAAACATTGATGTTTGACGCTCACTGTCATTCCACAGTACATGTCACCTTCCATCAAAACTGCCATTTATCCCCTCTACATGCAACTCCTTTTTTACTGTTTAATTCTGCCTCCATTATGGAAACATCAATTACCACTAATGGCTTAAGATTGCACAGCCAGGTGTAACTCTGTGACTGTGACTCTCTGTTTCTTCATTAGTTTTGGCTATTCTATTACTAGGACTAGGATGGTATTCAGAAATCTCAGTCATGTCCTATGAAGCCTCACAGCAGTAGTCAATCCCTGCTCTGCAGGCCTTAGACCATCAACAGGTACAAGAGACAAAAAAAATACAGTTTTCCTAATATTAGAGATCCAGCTTCCAGGAATAGAACTTGATGCTTCTGCTCTGAGCAAGTATAAGACACTGGAAGGCAGCAAATGCATGATAATTGCTCAGGGCAGCTCTTTCCTCTTCAGGCAGTAAGTGGCAGCATTGCAATAGCCTTTGCTTCCCTATCTTCTTTGTTGTTGCCTTCCAAGGCAGTCCTGCTTTTCTGCTCAAGCTCACAAAACTCCTTCTGCCGTTTCTATATCCCTAAAATATAATATTAAATTGGTAAACAGTAGATTATATTTAATTTAAATAATTTTGTGTAAAGTTAAATAAAAAAGAAAATTTGCAGATGTGAGGTCTTGTGAATGGAGACTGTGCATATGAAAAGCAACGCCTCCACTTCTATGCTCTCAGTCAGGAAGTATTTTGTATCCTTATCAACATTTCTAAAAACTGAATAAATTAAAAAAAGGAAGCTGAAATATTTTTCTTCTGTTTCTGAAGCAGCGGATGTAAATGGGATTCTATCTAGAGGTAGACATTATAGTGTAGATCCTTATTCTTGAATATTTTATAGCCACTAAAAAATAAGCCCCCAAAGTCAGCATCAGGTCAGTTCATGTTAATTGACTTGCCAGTGATACTGTATTGGATTTACCTAGTTCTAAAAGGGCTTTTTGGAACAACAGCTGTGGTTTTTTCCTGGCTCATAATCATCAGCAGCCATAAGGAAACTGCAATCAGAAGGGAGGAGACAGATCTGCTGATGAAGCACAAGCCTGCCTCATATCCAATTCCCTCTCTAGCTTTGAGAGGCTCTGCAGTGGTAAAAGGAGCAACATACATCAGGAATTCAGTTTTGTCACTTGCATAAATATATAGTCCCAAATATGAATTACACCCTTTTCAGTGTTCTGCTGAGTGAGTGGCAATTTTCAGTTGTGGGGTAGGACTAAGGAGTAGATTTTTTCCTGAGAACTCATTTCAGCAAGAAATGGATTCTCAGTATAATTGATTTTCTGGTTAAACCTGTCTGTGGTGATTAGCTTGTGTAGTCATTAGTTCCTGGGCTGTTTTCACACTATCTGGCTCTGTACTGTGATGCTGGATGTTCCTGTCAAGGGTTGTCCTTTTCTCTGATGTGGCATTTATGTTACTGGCCTTTGCAGAGGAATGAAAACTGTATGATCTTTCTCTTGTGGGAAATTGTCTTTATAAAGATCCAGTTTTCCCATAAGAACCTGGCAATTTGTGTAAGGCAGCTTTTCATTAACAACCTTGCTTATTAGCTGTCAAGGTTAAGAGGTGAATGAGAATACTCCTTTATTTTTCAGGGCAAAATGATGCATTTCCAGTGAAGAATCCTGGAAACACTTATAAGAAAAGTAAAAGGAAAATGGCTTTATAATAATTTGCACCATGCCTGTGTCAAAAAATCACTACTTTATGACATTTCTAGTCCCCATTTTCAGTAACGTTGTATTAACTGAGGCCTGATTTGATGCCTGGGCATTTTTGGCCATGTTTAGAAGAATCAGTAATAATAATATTTCAGTAGAAATTTTAAAAAGATTAATTAAAAGGATAATACACTGCATAGTCTAGAAATTATTCAAAATTCTCTTTCAGCAAAATTTATATTTTTCTGCAACACATGTACAAACACTTTCAATCAGCATGTTTTTAATATACTTCGGAATACTGAGAATAAAAGTGCTTTATAAATTTAAACCATTAATATTAATTATTACTACAGAAATTTTCCTTCATTGTCTTTCTGATCTTTAAAGAACATTAATGAGAATGTTTACTCTTTGTGAGTATGAGCTGGTTTTCATGAATGTCTTTCCCTGAGACTATTTGACTACTGAAATGAAAGCTCTCAAATGTTAATGCACTTGAGGTTTATAATGTCTAATGTTAATGTCACAGGACATAGGTCAGGGAAGTGAACTGTGAGGGATTGCTCATGATAAACCATCTGCATGCTATTTTGCAGCAACAAAATAGGGTAAATTAAGTCCCGGGATATATCTACTGAGTTACGAAGTTATTGCAGGACTTCATCTAACACTAATGAGGCATCATTTCAACAAATGGGAAATTCTTGAAATAGGATATCATAGAACTAATTTCTGAGGAGCTCAAGGGAAATAATGTTGAGAAAAGGCTAACTGGATTTGGCCTTTAATGATGCATAGGGAAAAAGAGGAGGGAACTTCTCACATTTCATATTCCAGTGTTAGCCTACAAAAACTGCCCTGTGTACCCTTGAGAAATGAACAAGGACTTTTTGCAGAATTTCTTTTTTCCCGTTGTTTTCTTCTCCTCTCTTCTGTGCTATTCTGGAGGTCAAGATTTGAGATTACATGTTCACAAACAGAACAGCAAAAGAAATCTTTAAGCTGGCTGTGTACACTCACAGATATAAAGCATAAAAGTATTTTAATATCACTGTGCCTACTGCACTCTAAACTACATTTTGCCCACTAGTATCCAGCTACAAATGATAGGTTTCAGGCTGAGTTGCTATGTCAGCTAGATAGTGATTCACATGTGCTTTTATTTTATGGTCTGGTTTATATTCTTCTTAGCTTTATACTATTCTGTGATAGGGACTAAATCTGTACATACAGTGGAGGAGGACAAGAGAAATTAAATATCTTTTTTAAATTTTATTTGTTTGAAAAAGAATTTAATATTGACTACATGATTTGGAACTGCCTAAGCCTGTCAGTGTTTTGAGACTGCTACTTTCAAATGTTAAATTGCTTTTTATTGCTACAAGTTGCAGCTTCAGAATATATAAAGGAAGCTGCTCTTATAATGGGAATGGTGCAATGCGCAAGACTTACATTATCCAATTAAAAACCTGTGCATCCTGCTAACTTTTAAGAAAGTAAGCACAAAACTAGTTCTCTTAGAAGAGATGCATTTATTTGTCCCTGTGCTCTCAGATTCAAGCAAGGGTTATGTCTATTTTCCAACATCCTATATCCTCCTGTGGGATAACTAAATCCTTACACTACAAAGTGACAAACTATCGTGTACTCAAATTTGTTCCTACAGAATCCCCTGGAGGAGAGTTGATAGGACTGAATGGGGTTAATACCAGCAGAGAATTTGAAATTTTTTTTGTTAAGAGGGAAAACAGCATAAACTACCATTGTCATAAGTCTCTTTTGTAAGCTTTATAAGAAATTAGAGATATGTTAGTAAGGTACAGGAAATTAATTTTCTTTCTAGGGAATTAGACTATTTGATTACAGTATGCTTAGGTTATTTAATAGCATCTGGAGAGGCTATTTCTACTGCCTTCAAGATAAAAATTAGATAAAAATCTTGGAACATGCCATTTCATATAAGTGGAAATAATGCCGTCTATGAAGGAGGAAAATAAATAACAACTCATGTATTCATGTTATTAGGCAGTGCTCAACACTCATTTTCTATATGAAATAAGGAAATTCTTTTTTATTTTTATATTATGTCAGTCATTGCTGGCAAATAATTTCTATATTTTTGCCTGTTGCCACATGAGAGGCGTGTTTAAAACATTGGAGGTGTTTTTGGGCATCAACAAAAGATAGCAGTAGAAATATTAATTTAAAACCTTTGTGGTACAATAGACCTCCAGATCTTTACATTGGGCACATAGAGGAGCCTTGGACAGACATTCTGCTTGATTCTGGTCAGGGAAGATATGAAAGATATTAAAAACAACACACAAACATCATTAGTCTTTAAATATAGACAGAGATCCCCCAAGTCTCTCCCTAAGGGCTGATGAGATTGGCAATGGAGAGAAAGAAGTGTATAAGGGCACATTCCTGACTTATGGATTTCTATTCCAGGATGAGATGAATACACCCAAGGTGAAAGGCACCTCGATGGCTGTATGAATATTTACCTTGTAGACATCCTACTTATGGACACTGAATCAAACCCACAGACTTATACTTTCTCAGAAGCAAAGTTGAACTGAGGGAAGGAATTCTGGGGTTCATTGATCAGCTTAGGTCCATCTTCAGAGAGCCAGACAGCCCAGCATCTACAGCCAGGCACTTGCCCATATGCAGCAGGCATTTGCCCTTATAAGCTATGTAAGCAACCAGCTGTCAAGCAAGAAGCCTAATCAATCTTTTTACTTGATGTGACACGGTGAGGAAAAGTCCAAAGACTAAAAGGTGAAATAAGATGAGAAATCATTTCTTCTCAGCTTTTGTAATACTCAAATAGAAGGGTAGATGGGAGACCCTAAAAAAAAAGGCCAGGATCATCACCCTATATTGGAACAAATGAAACCCTTTTTAGTGGAGGAGACTGCTAGCTGGCACATGAGCTCAGAGGAACCCAGGAAGACTGGCAAGCCTGCCTCTAAGTTTGGCCTTTGTCTTGTAATCAGCAGGATGGTTCCAAGACACTTCAGTTCACTCAGACCAGTATCAACAGTGAAAATGAAGTCGTCTCCGTTCAAGTCACATTTGGGTTTTACTCTTGAGCCTTTTATATTCTATCTATAATAAAATAATTCAGTGTAACTGTTGGTCTTATGGACCTGGGTTAAAGTGAATTATTTTAATTATTCTTATGGGACCTACTGCCAGTGAAATACTACATTTTTCCTCTGAATTTCCTTGTGTTGAAACTGAGCAACCATATTAATATCTGTTTACTCTTCAGTATTTATTATTAGCTATGAATATTCAAGCAATACATTTGAGGTATATTCAATGAATTAGTGAAATGGTAAATAAAGTAGCTTGCAGGTGACACCCCATGGAAAGAGAGAGAGGGAGAGAGAGGCAGAGAGAGGGAGAGAGAAAAGCTGTGAGGATTTTACGGGTCTCATCTACATGCCAGATGAGTAGCAGTTAGAAATAGTACCTAAGCTGAATAGTCTGGAATGACTATATCCTTTAGCCAGCTGTGACTAAATACACATACCCAGCAGAGTGAATTCCAGTCAATTAATTTACATAGGAACAACAACAATTTTCTGTATGCTGATGTTGTAATTTCCTCTGCATCAGGTCACTCTTACTTATCTGATTATTTAGCTGATCAGCAACCTAAACCATCTAGGTTTACTCAAATAACAATGTCATTCCTGCTAAAAGCTGAGCTTGTGTTATTTGTAGGGATATTCATAAGCTTCTTGTTAGTTTGAAGAAATGCTGTGCTGACTTAAGTAACCATTCATGGGAAAGGAAGGCTTGGCACTTACTGTAGGTACTATGGCTGCTATCACATATGCTTCGTTGCTACTATGAAAAGCATTTTGAAGCAGACATTATTAAACACCCCTTAGCTGCTAATCCTTCACTGTGACACTGCAAAACAAAATGGTACAAGATGTATGAGTTATCTGCTCACAAAGGACAACCTTGGCAAGAGTCATTTCATTTAACTTTGGGTACCTGCAAGGTATGTGTTCACATCCAAGCTCATCACCTTTGGTTCCTTCTGCCATCAGTGAAGGAAAAGAGTCATGTCTATGACAGGATTTGTCACAGCATAGACATTCGCAGGGTGAATCCTATCAAACTGTAAAAGTGTTGATTGTCTTCATTTATGGTGATGAAATGAGCCTGACTAGTCTGAGCATAGATGTTCACATTATAGTTTTCTAAAGTGAAGTAGAAGGAGACCAGGCAGGTTTTGCTGCACTTTGAGAATCTGAAATGTCTGTCACCTGCCGTTTTGTTTTGCCATTGCTCTAGTGTTTTAAATTCAGATTACAGCAGGGATTTTCAGAAACTCAGCATACTCTTGGAAAATACGCAAAAAGATAAAATATTTTTAATGGGCAACAGGAAGGAACAGGAGCAGTGCTAGAGGGAGACATTACAAACTATAATATAGAGATGTTATATATTGCACTTCTGGCTGACAAATGGCATCCTGGCACTTTTGCCACACTGCCCTGACCTGTGTCCATAATCCTCAGAATTCCCAGACCACAGCAGAACACTGTCTCCTGTCTGCCTCTTGGCTGCTGGCAGTGAGTGGTCTGTGAGACAGGTGCAAAGCTCTACCTTGCAAAATGTAAAGGAATTTGTGTCCCTATTTTTGTGCAGTTACCCTTTAGGGATGTAACTTTTCCTGTGGCTATATGTCTGGAGCAGATATATCTGTTTGCAAGCTAGTCTCATTGATTTTTCAAAATTCACTCTAATTAAAAAATTTCAGCATTTCCTTTCCAACAGTAGTTATTATATAAATCATAAATACTCAGTAGTGAAATTTCAATGTTTATTTCTAGTTAGGTACAATAAGGATTTCACATGCTAAAATGCATGTCAATGTGTCCTGGTTTGAAGGACAGGTGTCTGCTAAGGAAGGCAGGGGACCTCCCTTGGAATGAAAAAAAATGTAAACCCTTTCCCTTCGAATTACCGTAATTCTGAAATTAAGGGGCTCACAGGCAAAGATATGGGGAACGGAATAACAGTTCTTTACTAGTATTTATAATAAAACAAAGAAACAACAGCTACAATAGCACTAACAACAAACAGAAGCAGGAACCC